>OY776280.1:25553392-26153392 GCA_963675445.1 Linnaemya vulpina
AACCGATTTGTTTTGAAAAATACTGGCAAAAATAAGACTTCAAACAAAAATTCAGCCATTTCTAAAAAATTTTTTTTGAAATCGATTTTTTGAACAAAGAGGTACCTCTTGTGAAATTTTCAATTTTCGCTTTTGCTCCATAAAATTAAAAATAAGCCCCCAAACTTTAAAAACCGATTTGTTTTGAAAAATACTGGCAAAAATAAGACTTCAAACAAAAATTCAGCCATTTCTAAAAAATTTTTTTTAAAATCGATTTTTTGAACAAAGAGGTACCTCTTGTGAAATTTTCAATTTTCGCTTTTGCTCCATAAAATTAAAAATAAGCCCCCAAACTTTAAAAACCGATTTGTTTTGAAAAATAATGGCAAAAATAAGACTTCAAACAAAAATTCAGCCATTTCTAAAAAATTTTTTTTGAAATCGATTTTTTGAACAAAGAGGTACCTCTTGTGAAATTTTCAATTTTCGCTTTTGCTCCATAAAATTAAAAATAAGCCCCCAAACTTTAAAAACCGATTTGTTTTGAAAAATACTGGCAAAAATAAGACTTCAAACAAAAATTCAGCCATTTCTAAAAAATTTTTTTTAAAATCGATTTTTTGAACAAAGAGGTACCTCTTGTGAAATTTTCAATTTTCGCTTTTGCTCCATAAAATTAAAAATAAGCCCCCAAACTTTAAAAACCGATTTGTTTTGAAAAATACTGGCAAAAATAAGACTTCAAACAAAAATTCAGCCATTTCTAAAAAATTTTTTTTAAAATCGATTTTTTGAACAAAGAGGTACCTCTTGTGAAATTTTCAATTTTCGCTTTTGCTCCATAAAATTAAAAATAAGCCCCCAAACTTTAAAAACCGATTTGTTTTGAAAAATACTGGCAAAAATAAGACTTCAAACAAAAATTCAGCCATTTCTAAAAAATTTTTTTTAAAATCGATTTTTTGAACAAAGAGGTACCTCTTGTGAAATTTTCAATTTTCGCTTTTGCTCCATAAAATTAAAAATAAGCCCCCAAACTTTAAAAACCGATTTGTTTTGAAAAATACTGGCAAAAATAAGACTTCAAACAAAAATTCAGCCATTTCTAAAAAATTTTTTTTAAAATCGATTTTTTGAACAAAGAGGTACCTCTTGTGAAATTTTCAATTTTCGCTTTTGCTCCATAAAATTAAAAATAAGCCCCCAAACTTTAAAAACCGATTTGTTTTGAAAAATACTGGCAAAAATAAGACTTCAAACAAAAATTCAGCCATTTCTAAAAAATTTTTTTTAAAATCGATTTTTTTAACAAAGAGGTACCTCTTGTGAAATTTTCAATTTTCGCTTTTGCTCCATAAAATTAAAAATAAGCCCCCAAACTTTAAAAACCGATTTGTTTTGAAAAATACTGGCAAAAATAAGACTTCAAACAAAAATTCAGCCATTTCTAAAAAATTTTTTTTAAAATCGATTTTTTGAACAAAGAGGTACCTCTTGTGAAATTTTCAATTTTCGCTTTTGCTCCATAAAATTAAAAATAAGCCCCCAAACTTTAAAAACCGATTTGTTTTGAAAAATACTGGCAAAAATAAGACTTCAAACAAAAATTCAGCCATTTCTAAAAAATTTTTTTTAAAATCGATTTTTTGAACAAAGAGGTACCTCTTGTGAAATTTTCAATTTTCGCTTTTGCTCCATAAAATTAAAAATAAGCCCCCAAACTTTAAAAACCGATTTGTTTTGAAAAATACTGGCAAAAATAAGACTTCAAACAAAAATTCAGCCATTTCTAAAAAATTTTTTTTGAAATCGATTTTTTGAACAAAGAGGTACCTCTTGTGAAATTTTCAATTTTCGCTTTTGCTCCATAAAATTAAAAATAAGCCCCCAAACTTTAAAAACCGATTTGTTTTGAAAAATACTGGCAAAAATAAGACTTCAAACAAAAATTCAAACAAAATTCAGCCATTTCTAAAAAATTTTTTTAAAAATCGATTTTTTGAACAAAGAGGTACCTCTTGTGAAATTTTCAATTTTCGCTTTTGCTCCATAAAATTAAAAATAAGCCCCCAAACTTTAAAAACCGATTTGTTTTGAAAAATACTGGCAAAAATAAGACTTCAAACAAAAATTCAGCCATTTCTAAAAAATTTTTTTTAAAATCGATTTTTTGAACAAAGAGGTACCTCTTGTGAAATTTTCAATTTTCGCTTTTGCTCCATAAAATTAAAAATAAGCCCCCAAACTTTAAAAACCGATTTGTTTTGAAAAATACTGGCAAAAATAAGACTTCAAACAAAAATTCAGCCATTTCTAAAAAATTTTTTTTAAAATCGATTTTTTGAACAAAGAGGTACCTCTTGTGAAATTTTCAATTTTCGCTTTTGCTCCATAAAATTAAAAATAAGCCCCCAAACTTTAAAAACCGATTTGTTTTGAAAAATACTGGCAAAAATAAGACTTCAAACAAAAATTCAGCCATTTCTAAAAAATTTTTTTTAAAATCGATTTTTTGAACAAAGAGGTACCTCTTGTGAAATTTTCAATTTTCGCTTTTGCTCCATAAAATTAAAAATAAGCCCCCAAACTTTAAAAACCGATTTGTTTTGAAAAATACTGGCAAAAATAAGACTTCAAACAAAAATTCAAACAAAATTCAGCCATTTCTAAAAAATTTTTTTAAAAATCGATTTTTTGAACAAAGAGGTACCTCTTGTGAAATTTTCAATTTTCGCTTTTGCTCCATAAAATTAAAAATAAGCCCCCAAACTTTAAAAACCGATTTGTTTTGAAAAATACTGGCAAAAATAAGACTTCAAACAAAAATTCAGCCATTTCTAAAAAATTTTTTTTAAAATCGATTTTTTGAACAAAGAGGTACCTCTTGTGAAATTTTCAATTTTCGCTTTTGCTCCATAAAATTAAAAATAAGCCCCCAAACTTTAAAAACCGATTTGTTTTGAAAAATACTGGCAAAAATAAGACTTCAAACAAAAATTCAAACAAAATTCAGCCATTTCTAAAAAATTTTTTTAAAAATCGATTTTTTGAACAAAGAGGTACCTCTTGTGAAATTTTCAATTTTCGCTTTTGCTCCATAAAATTAAAAATAAGCCCCCAAACTTTAAAAACCGATTTGTTTTGAAAAATACTGGCAAAAATAAGACTTCAAACAAAAATTCAGCCATTTCTAAAAAATTTTTTTTAAAATCGATTTTTTGAACAAAGAGGTACCTCTTGTGAAATTTTCAATTTTCGCTTTTGCTCCATAAAATTAAAAATAAGCCCCCAAACTTTAAAAACCGATTTGTTTTGAAAAATACTGGCAAAAATAAGACTTCAAACAAAAATTCAAACAAAATTCAGCCATTTCTAAAAAATTTTTTTAAAAATCGATTTTTTGAACAAAGAGGTACCTCTTGTGAAATTTTCAATTTTCGCTTTTGCTCCATAAAATTAAAAATAAGCCCCCAAACTTTAAAAACCGATTTGTTTTGAAAAATACTGGCAAAAATAAGACTTCAAACAAAAATTCAGCCATTTCTAAAAAATTTTTTTTAAAATCGATTTTTTGAACAAAGAGGTACCTCTTGTGAAATTTTCAATTTTCGCTTTTGCTCCATAAAATTAAAAATAAGCCCCCAAACTTTAAAAACCGATTTGTTTTGAAAAATACTGGCAAAAATAAGACTTCAAACAAAAATTCAGCCATTTCTAAAAAATTTTTTTTAAAATCGATTTTTTGAACAAAGAGGTACCTCTTGTGAAATTTTAAATTTTCGCTTTTGCTCCATAAAATTAAAAATAAGCCCCCAAACTTTAAAAACCGATTTGTTTTGAAAAATACTGGCAAAAATAAGACTTCAAACAAAAATTCAAACAAAATTCAGCCATTTCTAAAAAATTTTTTTAAAAATCGATTTTTTGAACAAAGAGGTACCTCTTGTGAAATTTTAAATTTTCGCTTTTGCTCCATAAAATTAAAAATAAGCCCCCAAACTTTAAAAACCGATTTGTTTTGAAAAATACTGGCAAAAATAAGACTTCAAACAAAAATTCAAACAAAATTCAGCCATTTCTAAAAAATTTTTTTAAAAATCGATTTTTTGAACAAAGAGGTACCTCTTGTGAAATTTTCAATTTTCGCTTTTGCTCCATAAAATTAAAAATAAGCCCCCAAACTTTAAAAACCGATTTGTTTTGAAAAATACTGGCAAAAATAAGACTTCAAACAAAAATTCAAACAAAATTCAGCCATTTCTAAAAAATTTTTTTAAAAATCGATTTTTTGAACAAAGAGGTACCTCTTGTGAAATTTTCAATTTTCGCTTTTGCTCCATAAAATTAAAAATAAGCCCCCAAACTTTAAAAACCGATTTGTTTTGAAAAATACTGGCAAAAATAAGACTTCAAACAAAAATTCAGCCATTTCTAAAAAATTTTTTTTAAAATCGATTTTTTGAACAAAGAGGTACCTCTTGTGAAATTTTCAATTTTCGCTTTTGCTCCATAAAATTAAAAATAAGCCCCCAAACTTTAAAAACCGATTTGTTTTGAAAAATACTGGCAAAAATAAGACTTCAAACAAAAATTCAGCCATTTCTAAAAAATTTTTTTTAAAATCGATTTTTTGAACAAAGAGGTACCTCTTGTGAAATTTTCAATTTTCGCTTTTGCTCCATAAAATTAAAAATAAGCCCCCAAACTTTAAAAACCGATTTGTTTTGAAAAATACTGGCAAAAATAAGACTTCAAACAAAAATTCAGCCATTTCTAAAAAATTTTTTTTAAAATCGATTTTTTGAACAAAGAGGTACCTCTTGTGAAATTTTCAATTTTCGCTTTTGCTCCATAAAATTAAAAATAAGCCCCCAAACTTTAAAAACCGATTTGTTTTGAAAAATACTGGCAAAAATAAGTCTTCAAACAAAAATTCAGCCATTTCTAAAAAATTTTTTTTAAAATCGATTTTTTGAACAAAGAGGTACCTCTTGTGAAATTTTCAATTTTCGCTTTTGCTCCATAAAATTAAAAATAAGCCCCCAAACTTTAAAAACCGATTTGTTTTGAAAAATACTGGCAAAAATAAGACTTCAAACAAAAATTCAGCCATTTCTAAAAAATTTTTTTTAAAATCGATTTTTTGAACAAAGAGGTACCTCTTGTGAAATTTTCAATTTTCGCTTTTGCTCCATAAAATTAAAAATAAGCCCCCAAACTTTAAAAACCGATTTGTTTTGAAAAATACTGGCAAAAATAAGACTTCAAACAAAAATTCAAACAAAATTCAGCCATTTCTAAAAAATTTTTTTAAAAATCGATTTTTTGAACAAAGAGGTACCTCTTGTGAAATTTTAAATTTTCGCTTTTGCTCCATAAAATTAAAAATAAGCCCCCAAACTTTAAAAACCGATTTGTTTTGAAAAATACTGGCAAAAATAAGACTTCAAACAAAAATTCAGCCATTTCTAAAAAATTTTTTTTAAAATCGATTTTTTGAACAAAGAGGTACCTCTTGTGAAATTTTCAATTTTCGCTTTTGCTCCATAAAATTAAAAATAAGCCCCCAAACTTTAAAAACCGATTTGTTTTGAAAAATACTGGCAAAAATAAGACTTCAAACAAAAATTCAGCCATTTCTAAAAAATTTTTTTTAAAATCGATTTTTTGAACAAAGAGGTACCTCTTGTGAAATTTTCAATTTTCGCTTTTGCTCCATAAAATTAAAAATAAGCCCCCAAACTTTAAAAACCGATTTGTTTTGAAAAATACTGGCAAAAATAAGTCTTCAAACAAAAATTCAGCCATTTCTAAAAAATTTTTTTTAAAATCGATTTTTTGAACAAAGAGGTACCTCTTGTGAAATTTTCAATTTTCGCTTTTGCTCCATAAAATTAAAAATAAGCCCCCAAACTTTAAAAACCGATTTGTTTTGAAAAATACTGGCAAAAATAAGACTTCAAACAAAAATTCAGCCATTTCTAAAAAATTTTTTTTTAAATCGATTTTTTGAACAAAGAGGTACCTCTTGTGAAATTTTCAATTTTCGCTTTTGCTCCATAAAATTAAAAATAAGCCCCCAAACTTTAAAAACCGATTTGTTTTGAAAAACACTGGCAAAAATAAGACTTCAAACAAAAATTCAGCCATTTCTAAAAATTTTTTTTAAAAATCGATTTTTTGAACAAAGAGGTACCTCTTGTGAAATTTTCAATTTTCGCTTTTGCTCCATAAAATTAAAAATAAGCCCCCAAACTTTAAAAACCGATTTGTTTTGAAAAATACTGGCAAAAATAAGACTTCAAACAAAAATTCAAACAAAATTCAGCCATTTCTAAAAAATTTTTTTAAAAATCGATTTTTTGAACAAAGAGGTACCTCTTGTGAAATTTTCAATTTTCGCTTTTGCTCCATAAAATTAAAAATAAGCCCCCAAACTTTAAAAACCGATTTGTTTTGAAAAATACTGGCAAAAATAAGACTTCAAACAAAAATTCAAACAAAATTCAGCCATTTCTAAAAAATTTTTTTAAAAATCGATTTTTTGAACAAAGAGGTACCTCTTGTGAAATTTTCAATTTTCGCTTTTGCTCCATAAAATTAAAAATAAGCCCCCAAACTTTAAAAACCGATTTGTTTTGAAAAATACTGGCAAAAATAAGTCTTCAAACAAAAATTCAGCCATTTCTAAAAAATTTTTTTAAAAATCGATTTTTTGAACAAAGAGGTACCTCTTGTGAAATTTTCAATTTTCGCTTTTGCTCCATAAAATTAAAAATAAGCCCCCAAACTTTAAAAACCGATTTGTTTTGAAAAATACTGGCAAAAATAAGACTTCAAACAAAAATTCAAACAAAATTCAGCCATTTCTAAAAAATTTTTTTAAAAATCGATTTTTTGAACAAAGAGGTACCTCTTGTGAAATTTTCAATTTTCGCTTTTGCTCCATAAAATTAAAAATAAGCCCCCAAACTTTAAAAACCGATTTGTTTTGAAAAATACTGGCAAAAATAAGACTTCAAACAAAAATTCAAACAAAATTCAGCCATTTCTAAAAAATTTTTTTAAAAATCGATTTTTTGAACAAAGAGGTACCTCTTGTGAAATTTTCAATTTTCGCTTTTGCTCCATAAAATTAAAAATAAGCCCCCAAACTTTAAAAACCGATTTGTTTTGAAAAATACTGGCAAAAATAAGTCTTCAAACAAAAATTCAGCCATTTCTAAAAAATTTTTTTTAAAATCGATTTTTTGAACAAAGAGGTACCTCTTGTGAAATTTTCAATTTTCGCTTTTGCTCCATAAAATTAAAAATAAGCCCCCAAACTTTAAAAACCGATTTGTTTTGAAAAATACTGGCAAAAATAAGACTTCAAACAAAAATTCAGCCATTTCTAAAAAATTTTTTTTAAAATCGATTTTTTGAACAAAGAGGTACCCTCTTGTGAAATTTTCAATTTTCGCTTTTGCTCCATAAAATTAAAAATAAGCCCCCAAACTTTAAAAACCGATTTGTTTTGAAAAATACTGGCAAAAATAAGTCTTCAAACAAAAATTCAGCCATTTCTAAAAAATTTTTTTTAAAATCGATTTTTTGAACAAAGAGGTACCTCTTGTGAAATTTTCAATTTTCGCTTTTGCTCCATAAAATTAAAAATAAGCCCCCAAACTTTAAAAACCGATTTGTTTTGAAAAATACTGGCAAAAATAAGACTTCAAACAAAAATTCAGCCATTTCTAAAAAATTTTTTTTAAAATCGATTTTTTGAACAAAGAGGTACCCTCTTGTGAAATTTTCAATTTTCGCTTTTGCTCCATAAAATTAAAAATAAGCCCCCAAACTTTAAAAACCGATTTGTTTTGAAAAATACTGGCAAAAATAAGTCTTCAAACAAAAATTCAGCCATTTCTAAAAAATTTTTTTTAAAATCGATTTTTTGAACAAAGAGGTACCTCTTGTGAAATTTTCAATTTTCGCTTTTGCTCCATAAAATTAAAAATAAGCCCCCAAACTTTAAAAACCGATTTGTTTTGAAAAATACTGGGAAAAATAAGACTTCAAACGAAAATTCAGCCATTTCTAAAAAATTTTTTTTAAAATCGATTTTTTGAACAAAGAGGTACCTCTTGTGAAATTTTCAATTTTCGCTTTTGCTCCATAAAATTAAAAATAAGCCCCCAAGCTTGAAAAAACCGATTTGTTTTGAAAAATACTGGCAAAAATAAGACTTCAAACAAAAATTCAGCCATTTCTAAAAAATTTTTTAGAAATAGATTTTTTGAACAAAGAGGTACCTCTTGTGAAATTTTCAATTTTTGCTTTTGTTCCAAAAAATTAAAAATTTGAAAAAATTTTTAAAATGGATTTTTTGAAATTTTCAGTTTTAGCTTTGCTCTCATGAAATTAAAAATAGTCTTCTATACTTTCAAATATTATTTTTTTTTTTAAATACTGGCAAAAATAAGGGGACCAACAAAATGGGGCATTTTGTTTTATTATAGTGTCAACTGTAATCAGCAGCATTTCTACTGGGTTTGCCATACCCTGACATTATTGAACATGTTGCTTTCAAACCTAGAGTAGCTAACCACCTTTGGTTTGAAGTGATAACGAACATAATATGAGCCAACACAAAATTCTATCTAAAACATACGAAATTTTGCTTAAAACATTTCAGTATCATTGCAAACTCGAAACAATAGATATCGAATGAATTCCACAGCGCAAATGAGCCGCGAACGCGTTTTTCCACTTCAATTTATTCTTTTTTTTATACAATAATTTTAATAAATGCATAATATTAATTTAAATGTATGTTATGATTAAATACAAATAAATACGTAAATCTAAATAATACTTATTATACTCCGCAAAGTAGTTAGTATTAGAGAGATAGAAAGAATGCATAAAATGCAAAAAGTGAAATGAATCTTTCAAATGAAACCAAGAAACAACAAAGGCAACAATATAAGGAAATAAATATTTAAAATATTTTATAAAGGAAATAAACAAGCAAAATATGTTTAGATCAAAATAAATTAAACAGCCAAGTGAAAAAATACTTCTATAAAATAAAAAAAAGTTATAGGAAAACGATAAAAAAAATGTTAATTCTTAAAAACAAAACAAATGCTTAAGCCAAAAATTCTTCTTATTTGTTAAATAACGTAAGTGTTCATTAATTTCATATTAAAAATAGCTTAAAACTAAAAGAAAAATTAGTAACACTTTTTATGCAGTTTCCAAAATTAATTCTACATGAATTTACTAGTTTAGCGTTGGGAACATGACAGATGAAGAAAGCATTATTCAGTTGGAGGCGGACACTTTTCGGACTTCTTACTAATTCAAAGATTACGGGACCAATTTTTAAGTGAAAAGAAAAGAAGGAAGAGAAGCAACATCATTTCTTCTTGTCAGCGGATTAATTTAGCGTTCATAAGTGATCAATAATTTCAGCTTATTGACCTTTTAAGTTTTTTGCATATCATTCGAAAATTTTTAGAAGTTTATTTGTGATTATTTGTGATTGAGGTAGTTTTTGGAGTCCTATAAAAGAATCAGGGAAACTAGTTGATGACAAACCACTTTTTTCGAATTTCATTGATGGTACCTTATAAAACGATTCTACCGATTTTGGCCCGGTTATCGGTTATCGACGCAGCTGTTCAAAGCCAAAAGCTAATTAGCCCATGGAACCGAAAGCTAAAGTCGTTTAAAAGTTATTAAAAACACATCTGAGCACTTTTTTCGATTCGATCGATTTCTCGTCCCGTTTTAAATTCACAGCAAATCGAATTTTAATTCAGTCACGCCGTTTCAAAGTTATAAGGGGTCGCACACTTTCTCACTCACACAAACATACATACGTATGTACATAGTGACACCATTTCAGGAGTACGGTTCAATCAAGCCCATAATCCACATCCAACAGCATTTTTCATGATTTCATGACCAAATATGTGCCGGAATTTTGATGTCTTAGGTATCCATTCAAACAGAAGCACAAGTGTCCGATAATAAAATTCCACCACGCACTTTCTTAGCCGAGCATGAATTTCGATAATAAAATTCAACAACCTGCATGCGTTTTTCGTTTCTAAGTTCATGGTTAAATTATAGACCAGGTTTAACAGTAACATGTTGTACTAAAACAGCTCAGCTGTCAAAGAGGAAGTTGCTAAAAAATCGCTCATGACATTTAATTTCAATTAATTGTTTGATTGGTTGTTGCCAACGGAAAAACGAAAACACTTGTAACAAAAGTCACCTAAGAAAATCAAAAAAAAGGGTATTCAGAATATGTTAAAGGGCGGCGGGACCAGATAAGCGCAAAAATGGCGGCACTGTAACTAAATTTCATTGAAATTCGGCATATCGCCATAGTTTTCATTCCAAATCGCATTATAGTATCTCCTCAGATCAATGATTTACAGTCTTGCCAAATGTGAAAATGAAATATCTAAGAATTTTTCAAAATTGTTCTTTCCTAGCAAAATATTTAATTCAATTTTTATCGCATAAAATTCCAATTAAATGCAATGAAAAACAATGAATGAATGCCGTTTTATTGTTTGTTCTGTTGAATATTTAAAATAAAAAGATAAAAGGAAAACCAAAAGCAAATAAGAAACAAAGTTTTATGGTCGATTTACTTTGATATTTTTTTGCAATAAAAGGATTTTATTTATTATTTGATTGTTTTGGATTTACATATTTTTTTTCTTGTTTGTTTCATGGATGTGTAGTCGTATGTGTGCTTTCGAGGGCATGATTTGTATCTGTATTGTATTCCAAACAGTTAAACAAGAAAAATTTGAAAATCTGTGTTACAATTACATCTTCTCTGCTGGATCATTAACATGACATTCAATTGCATACAGACAATTAAATAAAAATCGGAGTAATACAGTCGTGTTTATAGGTTTAAGAGCACGTTATGGAAATTAAATGCAGAATGCTTTAGAGTGAATTTTTATGACTGAGATTAAGTGTAGAAGCAAACTATAATGAAGTACTACTGCCAATCATAAGTATAACTGACCTAAAGTCTATAATGAAGGAATATCGATTGCATGTAGAACTACACGCACTTAAATATTTGATCATCACTATTATATAATTGGTAAAGAAAAAAAAAACAGAAGCATTCAAGATATACGAGCTTGCACAGTTAACATTTCCTTCTGACATGTTTAATGCCCGGAATCCCCACAAGCGAACGTCTAAAACATGCATTACAAACGCTGACGCCTTCTACACTTCTGTTAAAAAAATTAAACTATTTTCGTATCACAAGCCACACAGAGAAAGGTCGGAAACAGATCTAACGTAGAAAGTTAACCAATTTTTAACTTTCGACTCGTCAACGACAACAACGTGTATCTAACTGCCCCATTTCTTATTGTTTTGTCCGTCGACGTCGACAAATAGTTACCACGTTCAAAGTTTGCCCAAAAATTATATGTTATAAAGAGAGAACATTGTCCACGTTTTAATCCGAGGTTTTTGCATAGAACTTAGCCTTATTTTTTACATTTACGTTTTTATGTGGGATAACGTTAACACATTCAGAACCATTAAAAATTGTTTTCTGGTTGTGGATGCTAATATACTCGTATATAAAAACTTATTCGTATGAATGATGTTTAAATAAAATATGCATAAACATGATGATGATGATAATGGTTGTAAATTCTCCTGTTCTTTTTTAATCTTTCAGTTGCAAAGAACTATTTTCTTGATGATATTGTCGCTAATGATAATGTTTTTTTGTATTTTTACTCTTTATTTGCCTGTGTCGTGTGTAAAACCGCTGGAGTTTATCATAACAAATTTGCATGACGGACAGAAAAAAAAATTAATAAATAAACCGCTCATGAATAAGTAAAAGAGTAGCATCATTGTCAGTGTTGCCGTAAAAATAAGTTTTGCATTTTTAATCTTTGTTCGTGAGCAATAATGGGCCAAATAAACTAGACAAGGGGTTTGATTAAAGGAGCACTAAAACGCAAAAACTTAATATATACAATTGAATATTTTTTCTCGTTTAAATCACGTAGCTGGCAGCCATTGAACGTTTTTCCATATGCCGCCGCAAAAAAAAAATTATTCAGATCATAACAAGGCAGCAGCTGTTACAGTTTATTTAGCAGACCAAGTTATGGTGGGTTGTTCACTCTTGTCATATTTTTAGTGATATTATTTTATGACTTATGACTCTATGACTACAGTGTGAATCCCCCAATTATGTTCTGTATTACTATTAGTGTTTTCTGTTCTTCTATAAATATATATATATATATATATATATATATATATATATACATATATATGTGTATATATATATATATATATATATATATATATATATATATACATATATATATATATATATATATATATATATATATATACATATATATATATATATATATATATATATATATATACATATATATGTATATATATATATATATATATATATATATATACATATATACATATATATATATATATATATATATATACATATATATGTATATATATATATATATATATATATATATACATATATATATATATATATATATATATATATATATACATATATATATATATATATATATATATATATATACATATATATATATATATATATATATATATATAAAGAGAGAGAGAGAGTTGGTGAGAGTGGGTGAGAGTGACTGAGTGTGGATGAGAGCGGCTGAGAGTGACTGAGAGTGGCTGAGAGTGGCTGAGAGTGGGTAAGAGTGACTTTTGTTGTTGTTAGTCTGCCTTAATAAAGATGGCATAAGTACCGGTAATAGATATTACCCACAGCTATTGGCGCCGACCATTTTCATAGTTGCTGCACAACGCTTTGCGTAAGTAGGGGTAGTTCCCCGAATATCGGTCCCAGTAAAAAACAGACCTAACAGAAAACAATGAGCTGTCACACCAATTGCACCGACCAAGCTATTAATATATACATACAAGTACATCTTTCAATATTTAATATAAATCCGGTTGGCAATTAGACATTAAAGCAACGAGACAACACTGATTATTATTAAACTCAAGTAGCAGCACTAAAATAATAATTTTTTATGGCCTTTTTGAAATTTCTTCCCCAAATATGTAAAAGTTGAGTGTCTACGAAATCACAAACATTTCTTTACTTGTGTTTGAGTGCGTGTGTGAGTTTGTGTAGTATAAAACGCCGAAACTCAAGCTTTTTAAATGAAATTAAATTAAATCCAATAAAAAAAGTATCCAAGCAGCCAACCAACAACTACAGTAGCAAATTCAACCCAACAACAAAAACCCGACGTGAATGACGACGGTATTAAACAGTGAAAATATTATTGCAGATTTATTTGATATTTTGATCTAAATGAATGTGGTTTGTACGAAATAAAAAATAAAACGAACAAAGTTTTTACTCAAATTAACAGTGATCTACAAGTGCAGGTCGCAAAGCATACAAAAAACGACATCCATCATACAATGCACACATACATAAATGAATACATAAACATATTTTAGTTGTTGTTATTGTATGTGGTGTATGCACTAAGTAAAAAAAATTTGCGTACACATGCTTAGAAAGAGTTCTATTCCCAAAAGGATTATCAAACACCAAATAATCTTATATTTTTTAAACGGTTGCGGATCCTACGATCCTTGTTCATGCAATGATAAGTTGCGACAGATGGAAAATATGAGAAGCATAATTTATAGTTGACATTATTTTTTTGTTTTACTTCGATCGAATTTTCGTCGTACTACCGACGAGGTAAGGTTATTTAATTCGGTTTTTAGTGCATGACTGTGTCAATAGTTGTGAGTACTGTTCGTCAGTAGAACAGACCGAAAGCGATTAATGCAACCATGTACTCATATCGGGTGCTCTACCTTATTTTCTGTTTTTAACAGTTCATTTCTGATTTTAATACTGGATTTTATGGGGACGCTGTAAAATTACTAGACGAATAGTGTACAAATTCTTTGTCAATTCGTCGACCTAAGTCAACGAGTTAACTATTTCCATAAACAGCTGTTGACCACTGTGGTTTGTTTTAGTTTTGGACTATTTAAAAAAATTTAACTGATTTGTATCTACATATTGTTACTTAAAAATCAGGAGGCAGCAGCTGACAAAAAAAATCAGAATTGCTGATGCAAAAATAAAGCTGATTCAGCAGATAACAATCAAAAATAACATTTTGAGATTCTTGTCTGACACGGCATTCTGAATTTTCGAAAAATTAATTTTTGTTTGTGTTTAATAAAAGTTCATGAACTAGAACGTATACTTTTTATACATAGTGTATATAGGCCGAGACATCGTGCATACTATCCTACATCTAACTGAAAGTCGTACTCTCATAGAAAACGGAGTACAAAATCATGTCAAATAAAGTGATAAGAAAAACAGATTAAAAAAAGACAGCACACACAAACATATATCAATTGGTAAACTAAACGTTAATATCGATCGCCAATTGATAGATTTATTATGTTTTTAGAATTAACGTAAGAAATGTCAATTTTTGACCTTATCAGTTTATTATAATATATAATACCACAAGCTTGATTAATATTATAACAGTAAAAAATAAATTAAATACTGGAAACTTTTGCTCCTTCGGTCACAATTAGAACATAAATTGATCGCGGAAATAATACTTATCATGTGTTTCTGAATTAAAGCATTTTTTGAACAATTAGCCTATCCTAATTGAATTTAATGGATCAATATAGCAATCAGGTTTGTTAGAAAATACTTAAAATTGCAAAAGTGTTATACATTAATAATGAATGTCATGCAGCTGCATATTTGAAAAGTTTAACCAGCTGACAGTCAAAATGATCATATCACGTGATTGATGACAATTCAAATGCATTACTTTTATTTGAAGTCAATCTGCTTTGTTGTAAAATAAAGAAATTGCATTATTAATTATTATTATCACCATGCAAGATTACTTTTCAAAGCTCAATCGGATACTGTTAAGAATTACATACATACATATCACACGCTTCTATTAATTCGTGTACCTAGAAATCTGAATAGCAGCGCAACTTATTGAATCGATGAACATTTTCTTATGCGCAAACAATCAATGAAGTCAAACTTAAATTCTATGCAAGTGTGTTGACGTTTTGAGAAATAATTGTCATGGGTGTCAACACTAACCAAATTTTATGTCTTCTGGTAATATAGAAAAGATATAGAACCTAAAAATCAATCGTATCTGAACATGCAATAAATACTTAACTCAAAGTTATTGTTATTAACTCGTAGAAGAGATAAGCAAATTCAAAGGACTTTCTAATTTCGCATACAAAAATCTCAACATTTTTCAAGTGCGTCCCTAATATAAATGCGTGTATATGTGCATATATACTTGCAGATATGTGTATGAGTATGTGCATGGGAGCATGCACGTTGTTTTCCTGTACATAAAAAGTAAATGGATGGATGTCAGGAAACTATTTAAACAAACATACGAGATCAAAAAAAAAAAAAAAAAAAACTATGAAAATTTATTAAAGTTACTCTACATCATCCACATATTCATCATAAATTATGTTTTTAACTGTTTACGTTGCTGATGCTGTTTTTACATTCATATTTGCTGACTGCTGACTGCTGATGGCGAAGATGATGGTTTTTATTTTTGCCTTGATTGCATTCAACAACCATCATCATTTTTAGTTTAGGGTGATGTTGTCACAGCTCCACACATTATTACACACAATCATAAATTCACTACACATGATCTTTATTAAAGAATTGTTTTCACTCTCTACTAGTATTTACCTAAATAAATTTGTAAGTACATGCTTCTGTATATGCCTGCATGCATTTACATATTTATGTGCATGGCTGGATTTATGTATGTACTATGTGAATGTGCTAGCACATACTATACATATGTGCTACTATATATTCATTGTCAGCATATAACGTATGTATATCGTATTGAGTACAAAAACTTACATAATTCTTGTCGAGTTATTAAAAAATGTGGAGAACGATGTTGTTGTTGTTGATGATGATGATGATGATGGATTCCTTGATTGATTGACTGACTGACTCTGACTGATGTGTGTTGAACTGAAATTGAATACATAAAGAGACAGAATATATATCACTATGGCAAGAAGAAGGGGCGGGTGTAAAGATTTAAAATATTATGTTATTGAAAGTAATCGCTTATAAATATAATAATTATTTAAATTTCACTTTGATTTTTGCACGATTATTTTAGCTGTATTTATGTATCTCAAAAACATTTCGCAAAGAAGTTCGTAACAACACAATTTTTGGTATTTTTCAAACATCACAGTTGAAGCATCTTTTGAAAAGAGCAGCATAAGTTATATATGTATGTATACATACATATTTTAAAAAGTATGTACATTATAATATAGTCTGTTGAATATATTCAGTCTTAACGCGTTTGGGATATTCGCCTATTATAAAATGTTGAATTTAAAGGCGAACATTACCAAACACGATAAGGATGATTATTTGTAAAAACAATTAACGTTTCACAAAAACCTATGATATCCTCTTAATTAATGAATACTTTAGAGAATGTGATTTTTAAAATTATAAGTTTTGGAGATAAATTATTCTTTCAAGAAGAGCATAATTTTATAAGAGTTGTTTTTCAAAAGAAAACCGAATCTTTTAAAGTATTTGTTAAGGGAAATCAAAATTTTTGAAGCAAAATATAACAGAAACATTTTACAAAATCAAAAAAAAAATTTTTTCACATTTTCTTCTTATCTTAGCAAACGCTACCTAATTTTATCTGCCTGGCCCACGATGTCACTGTATGTATGTTCCTTAAAATAAATGATATCATTCAAAAGTAATAACTTTAAGAAATGCAACCTTCTATTCTATATTTAAATAATTTACTGGCCTAACTTTTTATGTTTTTATACAAATTTCAAATGTTTAGAAACTTTTCATTTTAGGATATGAGAGTCTGTGAAGTATTTTACGAAAAGGTGTCGCATTGTGCTATTTAATACAAAGTTTTTGTGTTACATCTGAAGCAGAGAAAACAATTTTGTGCCACTTTTCATACTTCGCTGCCGTTACTTTTCGAATGTTCTATCGCTAAAAACATAACTCCAACACCATTCTCAGTTCAAATTTAATAAAGTTTCAAGAAGTTACAATGTTAGAAAATTATATGCAGTTTTATGACCAAAAACACATTTCAGCTATTTAAAAAACCCAGAATAACGTCTACGCTATAGATTGCGCTCATAAACATAAAACAAACGTAATAAAATTTGGCTGGTAAATTTAGAAGGCACAATTGTTGTATTTTTCTTAGACGTCATGCACCATCAGTGCTGTGAACGCCATCAATACAAATTTTCACAAGATCTAAAATTTTTTGTTCTTTTATAAGTTAAAGCATTTCCCGATTATCTTTTGGACAACAACAACAAAAAAGCTGTGAAGCAAAACACAAGCAAGACATTAAGAAAATACCCTTTGAGTTTGAAATAAAAATAGTACAATTTTTAATGCCCCAGATGTTTGTTTTTAGATTTCCATTGTATTTAGAAGAAGCAGTAATTTAAAATGAATATAAAACGAAAATACAAAACCTAAGTTTTTTTGTGGAAATCTCTACATGTATATATAGTATATATATTTTTCATTTATGGAATGAAAACACCATCCATCCGCTTGTTAAACATTCGAAAGTAAACATTTTAGTGAATAATTACAGGGTGCGAACATTATTTTTTAAGTGTTTTTCCAATTTTCAATTGCGCAAATTAATTTGAAATAAGAAAAATTTATTCAAAGACATTCGATCGGCATAGAAGAATTTTATTTGAGGTACACTTATACAATCAGGAAGTTATAAAATTGCTCTACAATGTATTGCTGGTTAATTTTTTTCCATATTCGCTTTATTTTGTTGTTTTTCCTCAATTGGGATTTTTTTTTCATATTTAAAATATTATTTACGCATTATATAGCCAACTGGCCTTAAAGTCTTATACGAAAACCATTCAGTGACTTTTATAGAAATTTTGTAGACTGTTTGGCCGCAGGGCCTGTATGAAATCTTGTATTTACTTACAACATGTAAAATAAATCAATAATTTATTACCACCATTTTGTACGTGAATATCTAATGACCGGATATGACTGCTGGTATTTTTCATTAACTCAACTAAAATATATAATATATATTTGTAATTAAAAACATATAGTACATCTCACAGTATAAATCATCCTACTAAAACACAAACATTCATTTACTGTAACATTCATTTGGTTCATATTAAAATGAATTATTCCACAGGCAACAGAAAATAATTGTTTAGCATTCCCCAGTATCTTTTGCAAAATAATTTAGTACGTGTTGGTATTGATAAATTACAAACAAAAAAATATTATATGCTTGAACAGATATATTATAATAACAAAATTGTTATTGACTTAAACAACAAAATAATTTTTTTTTTAATCTTTAATATTGTGAATCGTATTATACCCAACCCAAGTGGGTGATTGGAATTTGAAATTATTATAATCAAAAACATTATTAACCTCATAAAATATACAACAAAAAATATGCCAAAAACAGAAGCAACAAAATTGTGTATAATTCTGTAGTACGAGCCCAAGCAATTTGTGAATAAAACGAATTCAAACCTAAACTTTTTGCTCGTGTGCTATTGAATGCAGTATTTTGGACACGAATAATTTTTCGTCTCTTAGTTGACAGTTCCCGGAGGTGTCAATGAATGATTTAGCTAAGAGTTCTTTACGATAACGCGCACAGTGCGTTATCCTCATATAATGAACCGGCGAAAACTGGAGTACCTCGTAGAGCAACGGAATTTTGCATACTTCATAGCTAAAATAAGAAACCCCTGTAGTTCGAGATAAACTTATTTTCAGATTTTACTTTTTTGTAATTTCTTGATTTTTATTTTTAGAAAACAAGCCATTTTTAAACTGAAAATAAATAAAAGAGATTTATTTAACTATATTAATATTTTTATGGGCTAATTGTTCTAACTTAGTTAAAATCTCAGAAAGACATGATGATAAATATTCCTAGGCACAAAGGAAGTCAACATCAGTTTTATTCAACCTACACAGCAGAGCAGAACAGCTGTTTTAGAAAGTCGCAACACTTTCATCTTCAGTGCTCAGTGTGTATAGCACAATATACACAGTGTATATTGTGTTTATCACCACTGTTTAGTTGGCTTAGATTTATTTAATTTATCAAAGGAGAATTTTTGCACGGAATATGGCGATAAATGTGATTTTAATATCAGTTTTGGAAAAATAAAAACTTAGGATATAACTTTTATTTTCTGAAAATATGAAAAAAATATCAAGAAATAACTTTTATTTCCTCACGAATCAATAAAAATTGGAAAACTAAAAATTAATGAACCTGAAGATGGTCCACTCTTTAAGTTCTCTTCGCTTGTGATATCACTATGAGTGTTCACAATGTGTCCAAAAAGTCTAACCCTAGACTAGCTACGTTTTTTTCGAAGTTCTTTTGTTATAACAAAAACAAATCTTCAGAATATTTAAATTTTCAATGTCATTACTCTCTTGCTAAATCTACGACTATCAAAGAAGGAGAAGAAGAAGACAATAAACAACAAGTCTGAGATTATTCCAAATTATTCACTATTTGCATACAATTATGCAATTCAGACATACACACGAGTAAAATAAATTTTTTATTTACATTGTACTGACATTTAAAATGTTTTGTCTGTTCCTTATTCTATTTGCAAGTAAATTTTGTTTTCTTCTAATTTTTGCTGCTTTTTCCACTTTTTTTTATTACTAAAAAGTTATTGAAATTTTTTCTCTACATTCATTTCTGACTGGATGATGTTTTAGATGCAGCTCGCTGTGAGAAGATGTTTTTTGTAGCTTTCAACATTTTTGTACTGACAACGTGCTCGTTTGTCCCGCATCATCGCAGTCAGCTCAGTAGCAGTAGCAGTAGCAGCAGCATACTCGACAGCAACATGATCACAAGCAATGCTGCTGTTTTTTCCTATTACAGTTTCAATTTGGCAGTGGCTGCAATTTAAATAATTTTTCCTTCTATTTTTTTTATTGCATATTTTTCATACATTTTGTTAATTGAATATGCAAACATTGGCGAAGACAACATACAAATGCAGGGATGTAGCCTACGAAAATTCACTGACACATTGAAATTTAAATGCGCATGTTTCCATGAAGATGTGTTTGTAAAAAAAAAGCAAATTGCTGCCTTTTAATGTTTGTTCAGTTAAATGTTTTTTCTTATTGTTTTTATTTGTTTCATGCTCGTACACTTCCAGAGGAGAGGTAAAATTTTTACATCGCGTCATAAATACGCGCGGTCTCTACGTATAACATGCATTTATTACATGTTTATTTATCTAATGTTTTTTTCTCTTCTTCTAAATAGGTATTCTGTATACAATTCAAAAAGCCACACATACCAACATAGTATGCATTTGTATATCGTAGGTCCAAAGTAGAAAGGCCTTATTAACTCACATAGTCCTAACTTTACAGCGGAGTTCGATGATTATAAAAAATATTTTTAGTATTCTCAAATTTAATAAACATTTGAATCTTAACCAAATTCTTATAATAAGAGTAGAAATTCGCCAGAACAAAATTTACTTTTTCTTGAAATAAATTTTTTATTTTTAAGCCATTCCTTTGGCATAAAAAGTGCTTTTTCTTTAAAGTTACTCTTTTTAACAATAATTTATCTTAAACGGAACTTTTTCTTTAAAAGTGTATGCATACTTTTAGTTCACTATATAATATATATAAAAGCTTTGCTCGAATAAAAATGTTAAAAATATTCGAATAAATTCAATTCGCGTAAGATCTTATCCTTATCTAACTAACATATCTGATCGAATCTTCCCCAATAATTTTGTTGGACCTTTTCCACAACATCGGTTGTTTGTGTGTTTACAAATATATTCTTTGCCAAAATATTTTTTTTCAAGTAAACAAGAATACTAATATTAAATATATTTTTAAACCGGACACTGTGACCTAAGGTTTTATCGGCTGCCAGTCATGTAAAACACATTATTTAGATTTCCATTTTATGTAAATCCAAAACATACGAGTAGTTAAAGAAAAAAAAAGAAAAAGTACGGACAGGTACAAGCGTTTCTAGTTATGCTGCTCATAACGAAGTAACTTAATGTTCGGTTTTAGTGTAAATCCGCCATTAAAAACTATTTCCGATTGGAATTAATTATGAGTAAAAAAAAGCAAACGCACAATTTACTTATGGGTTATAATCATGTTCATGTGTCTGTCTAGTAGATTTTAGTTTAAAAAAATTAAATAAAATGAAAATAACATGAACAAAATGTATTGATGGTGGAAGAGCTCATCAAAATCAAACAGGAAAAAACAACATAAATTTATGAAACACACATAGATAAAACAAAAACAAAAACAACACTAGAGTGTAAATGCGTAAAAAAATTAAGAAAAAAAATATTTCTATAATCATGATAATTCGAATGGCGGGGCTAAACTGTCTTACTCGTTGTTTGGAAAAATTAAAAAATATATAAACGAAAGTTAAAAAAAAATCAAATTGAACGATCGACCGATCGAACGACCGCGTGTACAAAATGCGAAATGAAGAAGACTTTGTCGAAAGTCAGAAGTCAAGCAAGTTTGTACGAATGAGCCAAATTAGATGTGAGCAGTTTGATAGGGTCTGACACTGCGTTAAAAAATTGTACGTACACCGGCATTTTTAAAGCTTTCGAATACACGAACAGGTACTTTATTTTTTGCTGAATAGTAATGAAAGTACTAAGAAACATATTGCAGCACTCTTCTTCCGAAAAAGCCTATATTTCGACCAGATTTTCTATTCAAATATGAAATATCCATTAAATATTATACTTTATTAAAAAATAATAATTAAATAAGACTCGTGGAAGAAGGCAATGCATGCTCTACTTTATGTTCTTGCAACAAATTGAAAATCAGAAGCATCTTTTTGAACTGAATAATAGCTTTCGAAAATTTTAAGAAAATTTTAAATTTTGTCAGAAACGCATGGATTCATTGACTCTTCGCATTGGAATGCTGAGTGATGAGGATGCAAAAAATAGGGATTTATTAGGGGATGTTAGGCTTGACTGGTTTTATGTTATAATTTCCAAATGGCCAAATTTCCTTTTCTACTGTTCTTGGAAGTAATTAATTAGCTACGGGTTTTTGTCACACGTATATATTCTTTTTTTCGATCTGGAAGGTAGCTGCAACGAGATGGTTGTTCTCAGCTGTTAAAGTTCGGAAGTCCGTGGTGCTACGAAAACGTTAAATATGTTAATTTCTGGCATAATATTAAAGAATTTGAGGAGGGATGGACTTATTTTAATTGATTTATTAAATTGATTCCAATAAAACAAAATTATTCAACAATCTTTTTCTTATTAATGATCAGCGGAATGACTTCTTTTTTGATATATTAGTGAAATTTACTATCTGGCCTAATAATCCTTGAAATAAATAAAATAACTTGGACTAATTTAAAAATGTTTTTGATAGCTAGACTGTTTGCGAGTTTTTGCCAAATTGTGTTCAAAAGTCTTATTTGATTATTTACATTTAAATTTTAAAAAACACATCTGCAATGCTTGTGGAAAAAATGTTTCTTCGTCTATAATATGAGTATCTGGAAAATATAATATAATGGAATTGCTGCAAGTTAAAAGTCGCAAGGTGCACTTGTAGTTATTACCATGAATGTTTAAAACACACCAAAAAAGTAACGCTTAATTCATTTGGGAAACGCAAAACTTAGTTCATTGGCACTTAAACGCACACTTTAATCGTAATGGAGTATAGAGTACGTACGACTTGCACATAATAGATAATATGTACAAAAATATAAATATGTATATATTTTATGTATTTATGGCAAATGGGTTTTTTCTATTTATAATTTCTGCTTTATAACTTTTTACTGTCAATTGATTGGCGTTCGACACTTTAGCGATTTCAAATTTATAGATTGCATTTCTATGGGAGGAAGAACAACCAAGAAAATATAAAAACAAAAACAACAAAATATATGAGTGGGGAAATGTTAAAGACAACTAACACGACTTTTGTTGGGGTATGTCATGGTATGGTTACAACAAAGTATTTATATTACATGCACTTAACCATGTGGTTGTCTATTATGGATTATATCGTTGTTTGTCTAAAAGTTGAGTTTATTTGAAGTAGCTAAACACTTTAAGCAATATAAAATTTATGTTTTTTTTTGTCTCAAATATAAAGTGTACGTACGCTTATTTCGTGGGTTAAAATTTGAGTTAAAAAATTTGGATGGTGATGATGATGTAGTCACTCAGTCAGGCGGTGGTCAGTTTTATTGAGTTGTCAAAGTCTACCTACAATTTCAAATAAATTTAAATTGTATATATTTATGTTATGAGTACTTGTATATAGTAACGTATTTAAAACAATAAATATGTGTGCTATAGATATAAGTAGCAAGCAGTAGTAAAACCATGTTATATTTATTAGCATTATTACCATTTTTATTTAATTTTTTAGTTTTTTCTTTTTCAAACGTGGTGTCGGTGGTAGCTGGCCATACCCCATCAAACAAGCAGGTTTAATGAAAGGCTGGGAACTGTTTGAAATCAAACGTTTTCTAATATAACAGATGTTGCTGAATCGTTTAAAATTTGTTTACTATATCTTGAAACCTTTAAAGAGATCTCATAACATTTTCAGGAATATATGCGAGTTGCATGCACTGCTAGCGTAGAGAAAATATTGCAGGCATATCACAAAACCATGATTACATGTGTTGAAAATGTTCGCCTTCCTATACAAAGACACATTTTTTGGAGTACCCTGTCAAGTATTTTATTGTCCACCAATACTGATAAAACGTTCATGGTTTAAAAGGTATTTTTAAGTAGATGGACACAATGTAAATATTTTTGATAAATTTGAAGCATACATGTGGTTAAAACAAGAAAGGATGTATTTTAAAGAGAATATTTTCCTGCACAATATATATAAAAACAATACCAGTTTATATAATCGATAGTTGGTTTTATTTGCATATAAGCTGAGAATGGACGACATATTGCATGTCTACATTTGGGAATACTTAGTATTGTTGCCGTGCAAAGTAACATGCGTTCAGGAAGACATGCTTACAATTTTTTGTCTCAAACACACAATTTCATGTGCCTGATCACACTTGGACTATAATAACAACGCAACAATGACAAAATTTTGAATCTAAAGTTTTGATCTTTTAAATTCTTGCGAATTATATTTGTTTTTGCTACAAAAATGATGTCTTTGAAGTTTTGTGGCGTTTAATACAAAGATGTATTTGAATCTTTATTTTAGAAGTTATGAATTTGTGCGATTTTGTAAACGAAGTTTTCAGTTTGTATCCGATTTTAAAATTACTCGTGAATTTTTCTGATAGAAATTTTTTGGAGTGATACTTTAAGGGGGAAAAAAAACCATTAAATATATTAGATATGTTCTTGGCCTTTTTTGTATGCACCAAAATTTACCGGAAGCATTGGATATGGATTAACAATCGCGCTGGTTCTGATTTGATTAATAAATTGCAAAATTAGCTAAAGATTAATAATTAATATTTCAACTTTCAAAGCCGCTTTTTGGCACATACGTCGTACAATGTTTTATACAGTTCAAGAGATCAAAGGAACGTCAAAAGCTATTTATAAGTTGAAGGTATTTGTTTTGAAAGACCAACAAGAGTTGTATATTTGAATCCAAAAACGAACTCAAAAGTAGCGTTCGGGCGCCGGATTTAATTGTATATTGAGTTTAAAAGCTTTTTTGATATGCACTGTTTGTTGGGTTGTTGGGACACTACACTCGTATATTTGTGTGTGCAATTGGTTGATTTTTTAAATTAAATATTCCTTCCTGTTGTTTGATATATTCTTTTTAAAAGGTTTTTTTGTTTTAGCTTTAATTTTTTTATATACGCGTGCTTTTTTTGTTTTTTCTTTCTCGGTTATTCTATGACCATTTATTTGATTTTTTTACGCAAAGACAATTATTACGAATGGGAAACAAATTGACTTTTTCATTTAATAAAATACTTTCAATAGCTTCTTTGCCGAAGTTTAAGTTTTTATATGATTTTAGCCACGAAGGGTTTTGTGGCAATAAAAAAAACTCCATTGAAACTTTGATTCGTTTTACAATTCCCAATGTGGCATTAAAAAAATTGCCAGTCATATCGCTACCTTTTCCTAATACAGTGGAATACCAAAATTGTTTTTCAGTTTGAAAATCAAAGGCGCCTTCAGTAAAAATACTGCCTTTTACGTTTGTCAATCCAAATAAAGACTGTAAAACGTTTCCGCTATTTTGTTGTTTGTATAAAATTATGTTTTTCTTGGTAATTATTGATATATTGAGCAATATTTTGGATATTTTATGGAAGAAATAAATTCATAAAATTCATTTTTGAAAAAGGTAGTGGGATATCTAACTTTCAAAACTTATATTAAATATTTCACAAAGGCCACGGCAGAAAGTTGGAAGAAAAATGAGATTTCGAATAGTTTTTGTCATTTTCTTTAACCCATTAGTTGCGAGAGGCTATGTTTATTATTAATATGATACAGTTTACTTTGTCGTTTCAATAAGAAATGAGGGTGCTATTGGCTGAAGTAGTAATAGATCAAGAGTTCGACTCCATACTGTCATGAATATGGTGTCGAGTTTTGCGCTATATTAGTGCGTGATTACGTTAATTGTTGTCAGCTTGTCTCAATAACGAGGGCAGACAACTGATCGCGGAACATTATAGACAGCAGACACCATCACATACTTAAGAGCGGAATGCAGTACCCTCCTTCGTCGGTACTGCAGCAACAATTCACGAATTCTCTATCTTCAAATCTGCCCTTTTAAAATTATTCCTTTCTTTCTAATTTTGGCACAATGAATTTCATATGTAGACGTCATCACAAAAAAAACAAGACAAAGAAAAGAAAAGGATTTGCTTACTAGATAATTGGTCGGTGGAATTGATTCCCCACAAAAATGTCTGCAGCATTTACTGATGCATCAGCAGCAATATTATTGCAACAAAAATTCAAGACAATATTTAAAATGTATTAAATACGAATACTTAGCATTGAAATATTCTATCTGCTCGTTTGTTTAAAGGTGTCATTGGCATATCTGTTATGCTGGGATGTGACTGGCTTAACCATTTTAAAGTACACACTTTTCTAAAGTACATAAATTTTTATTAACAAATGAATGTCAAATAAATGCAAATTTCCTCTCAAGGCTTAACAAGCATTTCACTTGCACAACTTGCCATTTTCAATCGTTGGATATTTATTTTCACACAATCGTGACTGGCTTCTACTAGATGGGAACTAAAGTGGAAAAACTTCAACTCTACATACAAAAATGCAGGCGGTCGGTCGGTATTGCATTAATATACAATTTACTAAATTACTTCAAATAAACAGTTAAAGGGAGTTTAAAAAACAAACAAGTTTATTTAAATTTTAAAATGCAGGCAACTAATAAAAGGGAAAACACCGCTTTCTACACACAACATTTCTAAATTCGTATAAAATAGAAAAATATTTAAAATGCTTCCACAACGTGAGAAAAAACTAAAAAGTGTTCTTTTTTTGTTTATTTTATTGTAGTTAATGCCGAAACGAAATTCAACGACAACATCCAACAAACCAACACCAACACAAACACCCAAAAAAACCATACGATGAACGAAAACAACACACCCGCGCATTTAATAAATCTTAAAGTAAAACCTCACGATTCTTTTCACAGTAGCCGAACCGAGTTCGAGAAAGGAGTGACGTCGCCGAAAACGACGGCCACAAATGATTCCACACTGTACAGCAAAAGTTCGGCTAGAAGTAGACTAGAACCTTTTGCACACAGCACAACTCAGCACAACGAGGCGATAAACGAGGTGAAGGAGGCAGAGGAGGAGGCGAAAGAGCAGGGAGCTAAACGGCAGGTGCCTACCAGTTACAAATCTAGTTGTAATAAAATTAGCAATAATAATGATAAGAAATCAGTTTATATACACAATAGCAGCGTTGCAGCAAGTATGGCTTTTGGCACGATATCCAGCACGAGGTTGTCTTTGTGGTGTTGCGGTCTTAGACCTTCAACAGCAGCTTGTGTAACACTTTTAATATTATCAACGACATGTTCCTTATGTTCTGCCTCACTGTGCGAATCGCAAAGTTGGTGGGATCCCTACAAGGATAAATGTATACCTTGCACTGTGTGTCAAGGCGACATGATACCATTGAGGCCATGTCAAATGCATCGCGACACTGTATGCGGATCAATATACGATTTGAAAATTGATTGGGTTGTTCTTTCGAAAACGGAGCCCAATTGGAAAGAGGTGAGCTCATACATGCATCCAAATGTATTTCTGAAATAAGTCATTTAAAAATTTTACTTTTACGAGGTGTCTTTAGTGAAAAGTACGTTTCTTATAAAAGGACATTTTTTTATAACAAAAAATTTGCAAGCCCCAATTTTTATTTTTTACAATGTACACTTTCATAAAATTAATTCTTACTTTTATCACAATAATTTATTAAAATGTGACATGCACCTTTTTAAGAACTGCTTTTCGTAAAATGTACTTTTTTGACAAAATGTATTTTTTATGGACTACTTTTGATGAAATGTAACGGTTTTAAAAAAAGAATTTTTTATAACTCAACTTTCTATAAAGATACTATTTATACGAAGAAGCTCCCAACAAAAGCCTTTTTATAAAAGTTACTTTGTGAATATATAAATTTTTGTAAATAGACTTTTATAAAATTTATTTTTAACTTTCTTTTAATAATCTGTAAAAAGGTACTGCCAATAAAAAGTATTTTCCATAAAATTCAGCTTTTTACAAAATCAATTTTTTTTCGAAATGGTTGTACTTATAGTACTTTTTATAAACGGTCCTTTTTGTAAAACATATCAATTTTTTATAATTCGTACTATTATAATATGTGTTAAAAAAGTCTCCCGCTAAAAAGTACTTTCAATAGCATATGCTTTTCCACAAAGTACAAAATACTTTTTAAAAAAGCACCTGTTATAAAAAGTATTGTTTAGCAATGAACTCTTTATAAATGTGGCTTTTGAAAAAGTAATTTGCTTATTAAAAATAGTACTTTTTTTCAAAATTTCTTCTTATAAGATGAGTTTTTATTTAAGTACTTTTTTGTAAAAGCAGTACTTTTTATAAAATGTAGAACATACTGCATACATCTTAAGAAAATTACCTTTTTATGATACATAAAAATAAATTTTCAACTTTTGGTTAAAATACATCTTTATAAAATGCATTTACAAAAATACTTTAAAACATTTTAGAAGAATTGACCTTCTGAAAATAATTAACAAAACAGCGAGCGCGCCTAATAATATTATATAAATAAAGAAAAAAATTCAATATTTTTTGGCATTTTTTGTAAACATTGATTTCCTTCTTCCTCTCTGTTTAATAGCGACGAAAGTTTGATGGCTTAGATTATGGCTTAGACCACCACCAGTTAACCGCAGAACAGTTGCAACAACTACAGGATGAGGTCGATCCCATGGATTGGCAAACGGCTGCTCTCTTCTTGGCTGTTTTGGCTTGTCTTTTATTTTTTATTGTAGCCGCTTGTATTCTAGTACATCATATGAGACAATGGCGACGCATGGAACGTAGATTAGATCAAGGTAATTTATGAAAATCCTTCTTTTTATTTTCATTTAATATTCTTGAAGCATAAATACCACAACCCAACAAGAACGAGTGGCATGATAGTGTTTACGGTCCCAATCTTTCGTTGCGATCGTGATTACGATTTATTTTGCCCATTGGGAACAAATTTAATATTTAAAAAAAAACCTGTTTTGGTTTCTTTATTAAGGTCACGTTTTATGCGTTTAAGATCTGAACTTATTCGGAATTCTAAGCATTTATAAATATATAGTTTTGATGCATGAAATTAATGTTTGTACAGTATTTATTTACGATATGTAGAAAACTGCACAAGTCGGAATATTCATTTGGATAACGAGTAAGCGGTTCATGTGAACCAATTTATAGTTAAAAATATGAAATTAAGATATTCAAAGCGTTGCATACATTTCAAATCATTTACAGGTTGTTAACTCTTTAAATAGTCATTTACGCTAGAGCGCATAGTCCTCAGCCAAAAGAGCACACTTCTGCAAGGACGATTGAAACAAAAATTCAGCTTTATGCCAAAATTAGTTACGTAAATGTTCAGGCATGAACATAATAAATTTTGGCCAAAATAATTATTTACAAACTTATTTGATTGTCAATCATAACAGATATTTATTTCAATAAAAAAAAAATTCAAGTATTAATATTCGTGTTAAAAACAAGTAGCGACTAAAACAGTAGCCAGGCGATTGCTAAAAGGAAGTGCGCCTAAAAATTGCCAGGCGAGTGCCATCAATCAAAGCAAAATATTTGATACGAATGACAAGAAGCAACTTTTCTTAATTCTGCGGAAATTCGAAAGAACATACCCAGCAAATGGTTTTGGCCGACATGTGCAATGTTACACCCAAATGATGATTTAAAAGTCACGATTTATTATCAATTCTTTTTAAAAGCTTTTCCAATGTCTTTAGAGTTGTTTTTTTATTTATTGTGTTATTCTAATTTTTTCATTTGCAAACCAAACCAAAATTAATATCTGCTTTTGTATTGTTGAAACATTAAAGTAGTCCTACAGACCCCAATACTAGTGAAAACTACCTCATTACCGATTTTCCAAAGTAAAGAAAAAATTAAATTTAAGTAACACTGATGTGCTAGAGGCATAAGCAATACATGGACTACATTTAGATGGATTACGTTTTATTAAGAAGCTCTACTTTAGGGATTATTTTCAGAGTTTCACCTATTCCTCGAATAATTAAAACTACTACTCCATTTTTCTTAATAAAAAAATATTATTTCTAAATTCGTATTCATTCAAACTAAATTGTTTATTTAACAAGTGCGTCTCTGAAGGCCATAATAATGAAAACTTAAAAATGACATTTTCGTACGAGTTATGTTCCGATTGCATTAAGAAAGTGAAACTTCAGTTTTTGAATTTACCTTGAGAACAACTTCTACTTAAGAATTTAATCGAGAAAATTTCATTACGAATATACACTCAAAATGAGACAAAAAGGAAATTATCACTTTTAACACAATTTCGAATGGATTTAAGTACATATTTTTCTCGTATGACACTAAGATATTATATCTTTACATTCGTCGGATGGAAGAACTTATTGAATTCTGGCATCGGATACTTATGGAACTGGAGCATAGCATATCTGGTTTAAGAATTTTAGAAAATGATTTTAAATAATCTTTGACACATGTTTTATAAAAATCAATAGTACAGGGAAACCTCTCTTGAGCGATAAAAAAATTTTTATATTTAAATCTGATAACGCATTCTTCAAGCAGAACAAATATGGATTGCATTGTGCTAAAGTACTAAAAGGGGGCAGATAATGGTGAGTGGACAGATGAAGAAATATCAGGAAATAAAGAAGAATTGGTTGTAGCCGTTTACTTTTTACTTTAGCGGCGAATTTCCGCTACAGCACCGACGAAGTAGGGTGATGTAAATGGTTCTCTAGCGCAATGACGTATGCAGAACGTAGCTTTCTTTATTGAAATAGGCTGACAATAATTGACACAACCATGTGTATTAACGCAGATGAGAAAAAGTCTACATCATATCCGGAGTAAGAGCGGAATCTAGTGTTGGATCTTATGTTTCGAAGTCTTTAATAGATATAAAATAGTTCCTTGTGAATATGCCTGTTACTCTTTACTCTAGGTCCTGGTAGGTTGGCATTTCAACAAAGAAAGAAATACCGTTTCTTGTAAACTTTTTCCCACTTCTTTAGGATATTTTTTTCTGATACTTTTCCGATATCAATTAGAGAAAGGGATACACATTTCTGTAGGCGTTTTGGTTACAATCAACAGTGTGAGCAGAATATTATCCCCAATATGCTCACTGGGTACACACACATATGTACATAATTACTTACACACACGTGTGTGCTGTGGCGTAAGGAGCCAACATCTATTTACAAATATATTCAGAACAAGCAGTAAAAACAAACAATACGGTCGGTCGGCATAATTCTCTGAAATATTGGGCAACATGTTCACGACACAATAAGAATACGATTACAAAACAACCATTTCAATAAGTCTTAAGAATTGTTTTTGTATTTTGGTTTTTTGTTTACTTTTGACTTTTTTTTCTGTTTAGTTGGGGGCTACTGTAAGAGCATGTGTGTGAATTTATGCGTTTCTTGCATACAAAATGGATATAAATAAATATTTAGCATAAACCACAAAACTCGGGCGAATGTGTACGCATGTTACCTGCTCACATAAAGAAATTAGAGCCAGTCAATATTTCCAAATATTTTTTTAACATTTCACAATCGACATATAAGAAATATTATGGAGAAGAAACTGCCTTTGCAGTTTATCGGCAGTTTTTGTCCGATATTTTTAATTTAATAATGTTAAGTTTAAAAGATACTTTTATGGAGCTACACACAATATAGTTTTTTTTAGTACAAAATTATTAAAAAACATTTTAGATTTGTTGCAAAAGTAATACAAAAATTTTAAAATTTTTCCGTTAGACTGCAATTACTAATAGATTATCAATCAGTTCAAGGAGGCAATAGCCCTTTTTTGAACTGGAAAATCATACTTCGACCTTCTTCCATACGGCTGTTAGAGATATCAAGCCCGCAGAAAAAGCACTTTGTAGCATATTATCGTTTAATTCTTATTCGTTACAAAATATGTTTGATGTTGATTATTTTCTTTTACTTTACGTACACACGTATTACATGGGAGCACATGGTTACATTCTTACATACACATATACTCGTATGTGCGTGTACACGTACAAATTATTCTTTATATACATATTTTTTGTTTTCCTTTTTAGATTCTGTCTTATTCACTATTCCCATTCACGCTTGTAAATAAATGCATTTAATGTAAAATAAAAGCAATCAGGCATTTATTTAAAAAAAAGTAAAACTATCAATTCTAATCAGGCTGTCCTTGGAACTGATAAATATTCATGCTTTCGTACAAAAATGCACGTATCCACACAAGTACACAACCATGCGAACACTAATATTATAATACTGTCGTTCATTGTTTTAAACATAATGTTTGAAATTTTTCTTGTTTATATGAACTTTTAAAACACATGTACGTACATACATATTTAACATAAATCTGTACATATATAAATGCGTTTGTATGTACATCTGTATATAAAGTGAAACAGTAACATTAAAACCAACAGAAGCATTTTTTTGTAAAGTTCATTTGGTGGTTGTTATTAAAGACTACTAATGAGCCATTGAGGATGAAAAGATTGCAAAAGAGAAGACGTTGAATGCAGGACACGGCATTAAGAAAGAAATATTAGCATGAATGCAAACAAGTCTCCAATAACTAGAAAGAAAAGTTAAATAATACAGGGGGTGCAGTATAAATTCATAACCATTAAAAGTATATACTTACTACTAGTATATTTACTTATAAAATTGAAGGTCTACAAAATAGTAGGAGAGATATTCCATTGCTAAAGAAAAAAATTTAAGGGTCTTATTCCTGATATTATCTTAACTTGACCTTGACAAATAGTTCCAGAACAACCGAAATTAACGAAATAACGAATTTCGGCTTCATCAAGATCATTTCAAGTTGATAAAAGAATCTTGGAAATCTATTGGAAATATGCCCTTTAAAACAGGAATAGGCTTCTTCTTCTCTTTCTGCGGCTCAGCCTAGGGCTAATTTCGCACTTCTTCATTTCAAAAAACATATTGACAATGTACTGGAGGAAATGCACTGCTTTCAAAGAAATTGGATAAAAATTTAGGTAATAGTAAAATCGCCCTCTGCTTATAAACTATATTTATATATTATATTATATATTTATATTCTATATTTAGGAGCATGAGAATATTTTTTTATTTTTTATTTTTAATATGAAATAATGTAATACTTGCATTTATAAATAGATGCCACTGTTGTGATAATACGTCTGTCAGTCATTTATCCGTTCACACATGTTTGAAATTTATGACAAATGTGAACAAACGGCACAACATTTGTGATATTAATTTTGAAACTTTTTTTTTAAATTAAAAATCTTTCAAACACTTTGGTGTTGTTTTTAATTTTATCTAAATATAAATAAAAATACCGGAAGTTGGATTGGTTTTAATAGATTTTTAGTTGTTGTTTAATTTGCATCTCCGGTTTAATCCGTTTTTATTTAAATTTTTATTGTAACTTTATGTCGCCAAACATATTTTTGTTGTACGTGACTTTAATTGTTACAAATGGAGAAATCTTTTTTCAGTCCGAATTTTTGTGGTAAAATAAAAGAATTAAATTGTTTCTGTTTCCAAGTTTCTAATCTTAATAAGAACATTTTCTAGTTGAGGCTGTACATAACAAATAATAGCAAAATGTAAATCACTTTAGTTACAAGCGGAAATTCTAATACGGACTTAATTTAGTCCCAGGGGCCAGTTTAGTATTTGTTTAATAACAGCAGGAATCGAACTAACGATTGAACCGACAATCAATCAATTCCATTTTGAAGTGTGGTACCAATTTACCCCTAAAAACGGCCGATTTTCTTTTATTTCAAATCGTAAAGATTGAAAATGCAATGAATTGTTAACAATAATCTTTCTTTAACATGCTTGTTCTAAACTGGAAAAGATATTATATTAATCTTTCATAGAATATTGAATTTTAGATATAAATCTACATAAAAATTATTATAAAAACTCATCAATCATTTATTCCAAAAAACATCAATACATTTGTACAGCCGACTGATGAACAGACATTTCGGAAATTCTAAATAATTCTTCAACACACAAATAACAAGATGAAACAAACATGTGCCTTCAAAATGTCATAAATTTTTATTTGGCAAAAAACCAAACTGTTGAAAAACAAGATAATGAAACAAAACCATCGGCAGATTGCTGGGATTTATACAGTTGTCGTTGTTGCCTACACGCATAATATATGAGTTCCAAAATAAAAGTTCGGAAACAAAAATTTAAAAGAAAAACACATGCTGCAACAAAAAGGCCCTACGATGTTAATGACGTTTTCATTTAGTTTGTAAAAACATAAAATTCTTAGTGCTTCCAAAGATGGAGAGGGCACATTTTAGACAACCGGATTTATATAACCACCCACAAATATCCGACATAATCACTTAAAAATTTCCAACATAAATTATGACTGTTTTCTTAATGCTGGACAAAATGAAAGCGTCTCGTATTTTAAAGGGAATATTTTTAGAAATTAGAGTTGTCTAAATATCAAAAGGTAAGAAAGTAAATTTGGTAAAATTAGTACTTTTACCAAAAGAAAAAAATTAAAGTTAATATGTTAGTTGATTCAGTTAATTTTTGAATATCATAAAAATCATTCCATATGCAAAAACGATTCTTATGCAATTTTAAAGCTACAAAATATGTAAAATCTGAGGAAATTCGTGCTTAACTTAAAAATTAATATAAAAAGTTCTCGTATTCTATTTCGCTAAAATCTAAATAATTAATATTTGAACAGACTAGTACAACCGTGGGAATTGAAGAAAATTAACAAGGAACACTGATTCAAAAGAAGTACTGCTTCCTTCTACTTGTTCGATAACTATACAAAATATTCTAAATTTAAAACATTTCTAGTTTTGGATTTAAGCCTGAATAATATTGATAATAATTTTATTAAGAATTATTTTAACTACATGAGGGAAAGGGTTTACGCTTACAAAGTAATTTTTATCATCAATATGTTGTTCCAACACAACTTTAGTTTGATTTCACGAAAGAAGAAGAAGAAAGTAATCTAAAAAAAGCAAAAACATTTAAGTGGCAGAAAACAAGTTAAGCTGAACCCCAAATTATAGAAAATACCTATTTTTAAAACGTTACTCAGTACATATAAAATGATGACGAGAACACAAAGCGCAAAGCGTCACGGACTGAGTGATTCAATAGTGATATAGTTTGATTTACACGAGACTTTAGTCTGACATTAAGTGCGGTTTCAAGCAAAAGCTTGTTTGTTGTCAGAAATCAGAAGATCTGCTGATTGCACAACAACAATAAATAAACTTTATTAACTTCATTTGAATAGATTCCACAAAAAGCACTGGGCACGGCTACTTAATTGTAAAATATATGAAGCAATAAAACAATGCAAACGCTTTTCAGTCCTTGATATTTTGGTATTTTCAATCTCTATTCCAAACCTTTATTTATGATTCGCTTGTCATAAATAAACCGATTCGCGCAGAAATATTCCAACTACCTTTCCTATCTTTAGCTATAACTTTTTTCTAAATTGTTTCTTTTTCTTCTCGATCTTTGCAGCTGTTTATAAAGTTTGATTTATGATTTTCTTGGATAAGAAATTATTTTTCCTGTATTTTTTTTCCAGAAAATTCAATGAATCTTAAACGTGTAAACAACAGATCATTTCAGCAGATATTTTTACATTATGAACTCACCGATTTGCAAAAGTTTATTTCGTTAAATAAACTTCCTTTTTGAATTACTAAATAATAAAATACAGATGAAATTCTATTTGTTAATTGTAAAGTGGCTAAGCAATTTGCTATAAACAATAATTATTCTATTAACTTCTGCTAAAGAAAAATGAATTCAGAGCAATTTGGCTTTTGTTTTCTCACAAAAAAAAACTATGATTTTATTTATTCCGTTTGAAATTCATAAAAAAAAAGAATTGTATACAAAAATGTTTTATGGCTGTAGATAATTTAAGAACGATTTACGTAGTAAAGTAGCACAGGAACCGGCAAAAAGAAAACAAAAAATTATTTAAAAAAACTTTGAAATTAGCAAAAACTTGTAGGAAATGGAAAAGATTAAAAACTTTAATTTGGATTTAGGATATTTTGCAGGTAGCCATGCTACAGTACGCTTTGGATACGCAAATTATGCTTTAATTTCAAATTAGATACGAGTACCTCGTTAGGGTAGTCACTTGCATGTCAGCCTATTCCACAAGGAGATTCGGTTTCCACCTTTGAATGTTTTTGGTTCACTACTATTATCTTTTAAATACAGCTGTGACATCATTTTTATTTCTAAGTTTCTTCAGCCTAATAGATCTTATATGTCAAAGTAATTGTCTTGTTTCGATGACTTTTTGATATCTATGATCAGTAAATTTCGGCAAATTATCGTGAATAGATTGATTTTGGAAGAATGCCATTAAATTATCCAGATTTACTTTGCAAAACAATCATAAATTTGGGGAACTTATAAACGACAGACGATATTCAACGATGATGGGGCTCACTTTCAGTTTAAGCTGTTTTTGGTAACCAAATTGCCGTGGTGAAACAAATCTTCAGCGGACTTTACCATTATAGCCATTTCTTTCGTTCACATACACTCTTACGATTTCGTGCAATGGAAGTCGTTATTTCGGCACTAAAAGCCGAAATATTCTATTGAAACAAAACTGTTGTACTTAGAATGTTTCATAGACATGCTAAAACCAATTATTGTTTGTTTAAATTAAACCTATTTTATACTTCAGGAAGAATTGAATTGTTATTGAATATCAAACAAAATCAAATCAAGGTTGGAAAACTGGGACTTCTTGGTACATAAAATTAACAGAAATACGACTGTCAAGGGTATAAGAGATTAAGCAATTTTTAAATTAAAAAATTCGAACTTGGGCCTGACTAACAATATTCATCTTGGTACTATAATATACAAGAGATATAGTAATAATATATATCAGGATTATGAACATTTTTTTTAAATATCTACAGATATTTGAAATTGTTGCAATATTTGTAAATATTGTGCATATTGCAGTTTGTTAATGACTTTTATTTTTGTCAATTACTTATATATCAAACGTTCAATTGAGTAAATAGTTCACTGGCTAATTAATTGCTCAACAAAAATTAATATATAAAAAAACAACTTCAATTGAACACAAACTGAAGCACTTTAAAAGCAAATAAAATAAATGTCTTAATGAATTTTCATTGCTGAATCCATTGTATAAATTAATGCCTAAAAATTAAACTTTTTGTCTATACAAACATTTCTAATCAATTAAAACTTTTATTAATCAAATGAAAATGTGGCTTAAACTTAACTTTGAATAAATTGATAAAATGACCCAATTTTTTCCATTTAATTGTTCTGAATCTCTAAGTAAACTGAAAAGGGAAATGAAACAGTTCCATAGATTTTCCAAGACTTAAAGCATCATTCTAAAGGTATATATACAATCCAGATTTTGTATATGTTTTTGGTGAGTTGCTTTAGGGAATAGCAATCAGTTGTAATAGCCCAATCAGTAGTAAAACCCTCTCAAACACTATTTTATAATAGACGCCGATTAAAAAAATTCTTTCATGTTTTTTACATGAAGTTGTTTGCAATAAGAGTACTGTTGTTTCTGATTCCTTTCGTGCATTGTATCGGCTTATTGAAACAATAAGTTTACAAAACTGGTGGCTGGACAATATCGGCAGGGATTGACGATATCGCTTACTAAAGAGCAACTTTCTTCTTCGCTAGGAAAGATTCACCGGCGAATTGCACGTAATAAAAAATAATGTCCTTCAAATCAATAATTTCTTTTGCAAATATGCGGCGTAGTGTATTTAGATTAGGGGTTATCTTCTGAGTGACGCTCCTATTAAAAAAAATGTATTAAAACACTAATTGTGCGAAAGGTCGCCCAAATTTATAGTCTTATTTGAGGGCATTTTCTGACATCATTTCATTTTCTCTTCATTTAAATTTATATATTTTTGTATTGTGAATGCGATCAGCTCATTTGCGTATCTGTATTTGGTATAAACATTTAAATCGAACTGGCAATTAAAATCGTATGCTATATTTTCGATCATCTGTTAGAGGAACCATGTGTTGTTCTTTTCGATTTTATAAATAATTTTTAATTCAATACAGGGTGCCATGAAAAATGTTTGGACATTTAAAAAAAGACTTAAAGAACACAAGAAATTAATCGGCCAAAAGATTGCTGCACGGCACAAATGATCTTTGAAACAAACAAGATTTCTGCGTTGGCGTGGTTTCTAAATATATTAATAAGTTTTAAATTTTATATATTTTAAATAACGTGGACGGCTGCTCATGAAAAATTAATTCATATTAAATAGACTCAAGACTCCCCTGTGTGTCTTATTGCCAGCTCGTTTAATTACTACACGTTAGAATGAACTTTTTCTCAACGAAATGAAGAAAATGTCTTATAAAAAAATCAACGTGGCACCTAAAAAACAGTAAAAGATCATGAAGTGCGATGGTTTTATTTATTTATAAATTTTTTTTTTTGTTTTTTTGTAAACAGAAGTTAATGCCACAAGCAAACAAGATGATGTTCAATCCCATCGCACGATGCATATGTTTAATGTTAAACTCTATTAAAAATATTTATAAATTCTTAATGTTGTTTTTTTTTTTTGGGTGCAACAATTTGCAAAAATAAAACTCAAACACCTCTCGTTTTCGTTTTTATTGTTTCAGATGTCGAAGAACTTTCAACAAAACTCATGGCCAAATTGGCTGAGGTACAGAGTTTAGAGGGTGGAACATTTTTCATTGGCAATGCAGATGCTCTGAGGATACCCGCGACAGCATCAATAACAACAGCAACAACATTTCACCAACCACAACATGTGATGTTGCCAGGTGAGCAGATTATTATATTGATTGGGGCAATTTTTTTTTATTGAATATTACGAATATAAAAAAAAAATATTAGAAAGAGAAGGCAACAAGAAAGGAAATTAATTTAATTTGTAAAAATGCATCACTGCCGAGTCTGCGCCTAATAATTTTCTTTAATAGAATTACTTTCCAAATATATTTCTTTGAAGATTTGCATTGAAGAACTTACTGAATGGAAACACTGAAGATTAGTTGACAAAGTTGATTTGATTAATGAATTGAAGAAAATGTAACATGTGTTACGTAGCGTACATCACAAAGAGTTCACGACTTTTGACAAAAACTAAACTTTTTGGCTTTAAGAACTTGTTTTGGAATTGTGTATATCTTTTCGGGATCTCCCCTCAATTTTCAAAGTTACTTCCGTTTTTTTGTTGGGTGCATCTCACAACTTGGTAATCAATTATTTATATCTTATACCGTTGGAAAGTACACGTAAATCCTACTAAACACTATGTATTTATATGGTAAAGGTGTCGTTATATATATATATATATATATATATATATATATACATACATATGTATATATATATATATATATATATATATATATATATATATATATACTTATATATATATATATATATATATATATATATATATGTATATATATATATATATATATATATATATATATATACTTATATATATATATATATATATATATATATATATACATATATATATATATATATATATATATATATATATAACTCGAAAATTAGTACGAATGTAGCGTGCGTCACACAAGATTTGATTACTTCTGAGGTTATGGCAAGAAAGTATTAATTACTATTTAAATACTGAGTATTGAAAAGTCTATATATATTTATTAGAAAACACAAAAATGTATCCACATGTAAAGCAGTAAAATCGGGGACAGCTTAATTGATTAAAACAATATCTTTTTAAAATACGACAGCGTGTGCTGTTGTATGGAAATAGCATTTTTGGTCAATTGTGCAATAAATTTGTATTTTAAATTATGATTGAAATCATTTAATTTCGAATAAACCAAACATATAAATTTCTCAAGGATTTTTTTTTTTGAATTTACTTATAAAAGAAACAGGTAAATCATATTTTGAAGTTACATTTTGACAGTACGAAAAAAACTTGTGCAATAGAAATTAAAATTAATTTTTGAAATAGAACTCAAGAATCTTTTTAAAATTATAAATTCATATAAAACTTTTTAAGACATTTAAAAATGCAACTTGGTTGTTGCAAGTCACAAGCAACAAGAATATAGCCAGCAAATAAAAGAGAAAATAAGTAAAAATATCTGCTCAAAATTTATGCGTGTATATCTAGTACGAGTATTTTTAACAAACCATTGTTTAGCACTTAAAAAAATAAAATAAAATTTATATATGTACATATATACATATAAGAGCATCTAAAATGAAAGAGCCACTTGAAAAGTTGATGCATATTTACAGTCAGATTAAGACTCAAATTTGAGATCTTCTTGTTCAAACATAAATCTCAAGTGGATGCACAAAAATAAAATAATAAAAAGTTAAGAATAAACAAAAAAAAAGTGTCTAATGAAAATCGTGAGATGTGTTATAACGTCTGTCTGTTCATCCGTCTGTCCGTCCTGCCTTCCAACCGTCTGTATTTTCATCTCATGTTCCTGGCGGGATACTTTGGTTGGGTATCAATTTTAATCTTTTTTTCAAGGTTTTCTCAAAATATATATTTTTTATTTCGCTCCAATGTTTCCATGTTGGTGCTTCGTGCATCATTTGGGTGCATCTTGTTGTGGTAAATTGTAAAATTGTCACCAAAACCAGCATGTAGCGCATTGTTCACAATGAAATGATGAGACTGACATAAATGTTTTTTGCTTTCTTACTGTCACAATATATTTACGAGTGATTTTGATTTAAACACGAGAATGATGCATTTTTAAACATTTACTTATTGTAATGCATTTCTTGCTTTCAATTAGTAACATTTAAGTGTTTACTTTAGAGGGAAAACTCTTTCAGTCTCGCATGAGAAACTCGAAAAAAATTAATATATATATTTTATAATCAAAATATGCTGGATTATTCAACATCTTTTTGTAAGCCTCAAATTATGTGCATTTAAAATATTATTTTTTTAAGACAAGTTCTTCTGAACAGCATTATATTAGAAACCAAATATCTTAATAATATACTTTTTAAAATAAGTACATATTAAAAGAATTGAATATGAAAAAAAAAAAATCTTTTAAAAACGTACTTTCTCAAACAAGTTTTGCAAATAACTTCAGTTTGGGCAAATTTTATTAATTTGAATACAGTACACAAGAAAGGGATTTAAAAAATTTTAAGAAAATTGAAACAATTTTTTAAAGAATACCCTCTAGAAAATTAAATTAGATAAAAGTTCCTTAATCCTTAAAAATACTTTTTGACAACGACTTAAAAAAATCTTTTGATAAATTACTTCATGAAATAAATATCTTTTGAAAAAGCACAGTTTAAGTTGCGTAAACAACTTTTTAAAAATCATTTAAAAAATTTTTATTGAACTATTATCATTTAAAAAGCCCGAAATAGTTTTTTAAAAATAATCTTTTCAGAAATGTTTCTTCGAAAATCAGACAATTTATTATGTTATAATATATATATATATATATATATATATATATATATATATGTATATATATATATATATATATATATATATATATATATATATATAAAACACAATTTATTTATTTATTTATATTATTAATTTTAAAAGCAGTTTTTGATAAAGTATTTCTTAAAATACGTTTTTAAGAAAATACCTCAAGGAATGGTTATCTTGAAAAGTGTAGACTAAAGAGATACAGCGAATAAAAGAACTCCTTTTCGAGTTATTGCTGAATAAAAAAAAAACTTACATTTGAAAAATATATTCAAATAAGTACCTTTTAATATACTTACTTTTAAAATAGTACCTTTAAGGAAAAGTACGTTTCAAAGTAGTACCTTTCAAGATTTTTTAAAATAAGTACTTCTTTGATTAAATAGGTTTACAAAAAAATTATACGTTTTAAAAACTGTTTTTAAAAGATTTAGCATTTCATAAAGTACGTTTTTGAAAAAAGTACCTTATAAAAAATAACTGCGAAGTCTGAAGGGTTAATATTTTTCAATTTCCACATGATTTATGTATAAATAATAGAAAGTCATTGTTCTTGCTTAAATATTTCTTTGTAAAATATTTGCTATAAAGATTAAAAATTCATTATTTAAAAATTTTATTGTGCACGCAAAATTGAGGAAAACAATAAAACTCAAAATCCGCCAATAAAACATAAATGGAAATTCGTCGCCATCTCCATTATGATAATGAAATTTATCGAACAAAGTATCTCATAATTTATTTTTTTTTAATTTTTGATTCGTTGGTATGTACTTTGTTTGATTGCATTTTGATATTAAAATATATTATATTGGGTTGTTGCTGCTTTTGTTGTTGTTAAATAACTTAATTTTTTTATGATTATGGCCACACGTCGCCAATCATCTGTCGTCAACAAACAAAAGGAAAAAATAAAAAGAACAGCGTGACGGCAAAATTTACTTATAGAATTTCAAGAAAGGATCAATAAGTTTAAGAAAAAAAATTATAGATAAAATTTATGTTTCTTGGCAATTATCACAAAATACAAAAAAGATAAATAAGTATGTATGTACATAAATTTAAAGATTGTCGAATGCAGACAGGCGACAAAGCAAATATTTATTGAGGTGCAATTTATGGTGCACGCTTCAGCATGAGCGACATGTTACTTTTTTCTGCTTTAACAAAAATATCGTTTGTTTATTTCTCTGTGGAATTTTACTTAAAACTTATTCATTTTTATTTATTTATTTTAAGAGTGTGTTTCTTTCTCTTTTTTTTATAGAAAAGTCGGATAAACATCAACAAAATCTACAGCATGATCGTCGTTTGTTCAGCAATACGACAACTTTGAAATCGGGAAATGTTTATATTGAGGAAAATAGTTCAAAATGCTAAAAATGGCGGCTGCCGACTGACGGACACATACATAATGAAATCTCTAACACGAAACGATGAAACTGGAACATACTTAAAATTAACACAAACCACTTTTTTAATTTTAATCAAAGTAACTAAATTAAAAATATGTATTTGTATTGTTAATTAATACGATTAGTTTTAGAATTAAGATGAACAAAAATCCATTTACGGAAGATCAGTTTTGCAATTATAAGGTTAAGTGTGAAATCTTTCCTGCGTTATTCATAAAGAAATTGTGTATGTGAACTTGTAGTGCGATTTAAGACTATAAATTTTTATCAAAATTTATTCTAAAGCGCATTTTAAGTCCACATCATTTGTTGGGAAGACGGCATTTCATTCATAAGTAATTATTTACAATGTCTGTTAAATTTATTTTAAAATTCTTTTTAAAAATAATAAACTAATATTCTAAAATATACATGCAAATTTAAACATTTTTATAAGACAAAAATTATTTTTTTTTGCTAAAAATACTATGAGACATATTATTGCATAATAATTCAACAAAATCTCTTTTTAAGTATTTTTATCAAAAATGTTATATTCCCTAATATTTATTTACGGATCTAATCCAATGATGTCTGTCCTTTTTTAAGAGCCCTATACATTTTAATAATAGAAAAAATCATTTTATTGAACTCGTTGGATACATGAACTGAAAGAAAACTTATATAATTTATTAAGTTATAATTTTTTAAACTATAAAACACAAAAAATTTGTTTTGTTTCGCATAATTATTTAAATATTTGACTTATCAGATGCAACTTCTCATTTCATTCTCAATTCTTATTTCACAAAAAACAACTTTTGCTTTCAAACGCATGCGCACGCATCTAACAAACTTCTGATTATAAGTAACAGCGCAACTCTCATTTGCAACACATACTTCAAAAGCGAATTGGATTAGATTTGAAAAAAATTATATCTTCAAATATTTTTATATTCCATTTAATGAAACTTTTAAAAATATCTAGTTAATTAATATAAATATGCAAATATCTTTTGGGCTTTTGGTTAGTTAATCTGTTAGAAAAGAGGGAAAACTTTCTGACGCTTGGTTTTATTTTTAGTAAGAGGAATCTAAACTTTGAGATATAAAGTTTCGGTTCAAAACGCTGTTTAATACTCACTCGCAAACTACATCTAACGTTTGATTTAAAAAATTAATTTCATGGGATTTTCGAATTGTAGTTCAATTTAAACCAGCGGTCTTATGCAAAAAAAAAATTAATCTAACAATGTTTTTATATGCAAACACATTTATTCTGTGACAAATTTTAAAGTTAACAATCCCAGCTTTATGCTCACGTTAAGCGATTTCGACATAAAATTGTCCACCTCAGAAATGAAGTTTAGCTCGTTTTGACTACTCAGTTGGTGTGTTTTGCCTTTGAATAGCTGGCGTCTCCGTTTTCAATCGCCTAGTGATTCTTGTTTGACCATTATGAAGGTTTTTTTTAAATTATATTGCTGTCCGTTTGTGAAAGCCTTGTAAGGACCTTCGTAGTGTATTTTTTTGTTGAGAACTTCTTAAGTCTTATATGGAGTTTTTTTTTGTTCTGATAATATATTTGCGTTGAGTTGTTGGTCAGTTTTTTAATAGACATATCATTGTGGTTACACTAAGTTGAAAACCCGCTTTAGCTCGTTTTAAGATCAGTTGCTCAAAATGATCTTAAAGCAAGTAAAAAATATGATATATAAAATTAAAAGCTTAATTATTAATTTCAATTAGTGCGAATAAAGCAAATGCTAAAAATAAATATGTATCTAGCTTTTATTCCGCGCTTAATCTTGTACATGCAAAACTTCTCCTTGTAATAACTTTATTAATTTATAATATCAAATAAATGAATTTGTTGTCTTGTTGTACTTTTCTCAAATTTTTTTCTTTCAATTATTTAAGCGAACAAAAATATTATAGGAAAAAAGCTGAATAAATTTTATTAAACTTGAACAAACACTTTCTAAATGTACATACAAATAAATTTGTAATTGTTTTTCAATCAAATTTAATTATTCATAAGCCGTGTTGTAGAGATTGTCGTTGCAATTGAATAGAAGAAATTTTCAATCAAAATTTCTCAAAACAAAACTAATTTTGTGTAAAATATTTTTGTTTTGAAAGACTTTATTTCAAATTGTCTCTGAAGGATATAAAATGGCTTATGAATTGGCAAATTGAAAGTGGACTCAAGTCCTTGAAAAATTAGTTTAAGGAACAACCTGCTTCCTAAGAAGCATCTGTATAAATTAAGAGCCTCATGCGAAAAATTGGTTTTAAGTGCGCATACTCCTGTGCCACGAATTGAAATTTGATGTTAAGATTATTTTTTGTAACATGTGTTTATCGAAAATCGCATGAAAATATATCTTCTAGATAAAGTTTTAATTCATCACATCTGGTAATTTCATGCCATCTATTTCTTATGCATCAGGCTGTAAGCGTTGGCCTTTTGAAATTGTTGCGGCATTCACAAAGTTTCTCTACAACATTCGCTGCAACTTTCTTTGTATAATTAATATCTAAATTTAGTTTTACCAAATTATTATTAATTAAAATTATAATACATATTTTATCTTAAAAAAAACACAACAATAATAATTTTACTTAATGTAAATATTTGCTATAAATCATGAACTATTATTAATTTTAATTAATCAATATCGAAAATTGAGGAATGAAACGTTTAACGCTTCACAGAACAGTTGGTTGCTGTTACTACTATTCGATCTGGCTAAAGATGAGTTAAGAATATCTGCTGCATATCAACGTCATTGTCACATCATTATGTTTATCTTGTTTGTATATTATTTATAAGATGGTAACTAACAATTATTAATTTCAAACCAACGATCAAATTAAATGTTATACATTTCATTTGCTTTGTAATTTTATAATTTTGTTTTTGTAAATGGAAAACTATATTTAATTGTATCGTTAAATGTACTCTACATACTTGTAATCGTTAATAAAAAGTTCTCGTACGTTTAGACCATAAATTTGTAATAAAAATTTATAATAGTTGTTTGAAAAAATAAAGAGATTATTAAAATGCATAAGAATTTCTTTTTGTTTTTATTTCCAAACGTTTTTTAAAAGACCCGTGTGAAGTTAAATTTCGAAATTTATAACCCTAGACACAAACCAGGCACGTTTACAGACCTCTGTTAACCTGTTAACAGAGCAATGTTAAGCATGAAAAATCTGAGTGTATGTGTTCCAAATAGAATAATGGCCACATTTTTGGACACACCTTGGAAAAAACTAACAGAACATCCAACTAGGTCCTTAGCTTTGATAATAAATTAATACTTTGGTATATCTATGCCAATAACCTGTGATTTTTTGTGTACAAAGATTTTAAGATTCTAGAGAGGATAAGCCAGGATCCTGAGAAAACGGGAACATGTGGGCGACTAAATTTTGTTTTGTTTTAAAGCTCTTGTGGTCCACTATAAGGCCCAAAAGTCGGAACCCTCAACATTTGCGTTTTTAATAAAAAAAATTTGGACTATAGTCAAATTTCATCAATGAAAACTCTCTAGAGGATGAATTTCTAAAAAACGGGAATATGTGGGCGACTAAGTTTTGTTTTATTTTAAAGCTCTTGTGGTCCACTATAAGGCCCAAAAGTCGGAATCCTAAACATTTGCGTTTTTAATAAAAAAATTTGGACTATAGTCAAATTTCATCAATGAAAACTCTCTAGAGGATGAATTTCAAAAAAACGGGAATATGTGGGCGACTAAATTTTGTTTTATTTTAAAGCTCTTGTGGTCCACTATAAGGCCCAAAAGTCGGAATCCTTAACATTTGCGTTTTTAATAAAAAAATTTGGACTATAGTCAAATTTCATCAATGAAAACTCTCTAGAGGATGAATTTCTAAAAAACGGGAATATGTGGGCGACTAAATTTTGTTTTATTTTAAAGCTCTTGTGGTCCACTATAAGGCCCAAAAGTCGGAATCCTTAACATTTGCGTTTTTAATAAAAAAATTTGGACTATAGTCAAATTTCATCAATGAAAACTCTCTAGAGGATGAATTTCAAAAAAACGGGAATATGTGGGCGACTAAATTTTGTTTTATTTTAAAGCTCTTGTGGTTCACTATAAGGCCCAAAAGTCGGAATCCTTAACATTTGCGTTTTTAATAAAAAAATTTGGACTATAGTCAAATTTCATCAATGAAAACTCTCTAGAGGATGAATTTCTAAAAAACGGGAATATGTGGGCGACTAAATTTTGTTTTATTTTAAAGCTCTTGTGGTCCACTATAAGGCCCAAAAGTCGGAATCCTTAACATTTGCGTTTTTAATAAAAAAAATTTGGACTATAGTCAAATTTCATCAATGAAAACTCTCTAGAGGATGAATTTCTAAAAAACGGGAATATGTGGGCGACTAAATTTTGTTTTATTTTAAAGCTCTTGTGGTCCACTATAAGGCCCAAAAGTCGGAATCCTTAACATTTGCGTTTTTAATAAAAAAATTTGGACTATAGTCAAATTTCATCAATGAAAACTCTCTAGAGGATGAATTTCTAAAAAACGGGAATATGTGGGCGACTAAATTTTGTTTTATTTTAAAGCTCTTGTGGTCCACTATAAGGCCCAAAAGCCGGAATCCTTAACATTTGCGTTTTTAATAAAAAAATTTGGACTATAGTCAAATTTCATCAATGAAAACTCTCTAGAGGATGAATTTCAAAAAAACGGGAATATGTGGGCGACTAAATTTTGTTTTATTTTAAAGCTCTTGTGGTCCACTATAAGGCCCAAAAGTCGGAATCCTTAACATTTGCGTTTTTAATAAAAAAAATTTGGACTATAGTAAAATTTCATCAATGAAAACTCTCTAGAGGATGAATTTCAAAAAAACGGGAATATGTGGGCGACTAAATTTTGTTTTATTTTAAAGCTCTTGTGGTCCACTATAAGACCCAAAAGTCGGAATCCTTAACATTTGCGTTTTTAATAAAAAAAATTTGGACTATAATCAAATTTAATCAATGAAAACTCTCTAGAGGATGAATTTCAAAAAAACGGGAATATGTGGGCGACTAAATTTTGTTTTATTTTAAAGCTCTTGTGGTCCACTATAAGGCCCAAAAGCCGGAATCCTTAACATTTGCGTTTTTAATAAAAAAATTTGGACTATAGTCAAATTTCATCAATGAAAACTCTCTAGAGGATGAATTTCAAAAAAACGGGAATATGTGGGCGACTAAATTTTGTTTTATTTTAAAGCTCTTGTGGTCCACTATAAGGCCCAAAAGTCGGAATCCTTAACATTTGCGTTTTTAATAAAAAAAAATTTGGACTGTAGTCAAATTTCATCAATGAAAACTCTCTAGAGGATGAATTTCAAAAAAACGGAAATATGTGGGCGACTAAATTTTGTTTTATTTTAAAGCTCTTGTGGTCCACTATAAGGCCCAAAAGTCGGAATCCTTAACATTTGCGTTTTTAATAAAAAAATTTGGACTATAGTCAAATTTCATCAATGAAAACTCTCTAGAGGATGAATTTCTAAAAAACGGGAATATGTGGGCGACTAAATTTTGTTTTGTTTTGAAGATCTTGTGGTCCACTATAAGGCCCAAAAGTCGGAATCCTTAACATTTGCGTTTTTAATAAAAAAATTTGGACTATAGTCAAATTTCATCAATGAAAACTCTCTAGAGGATGAATTTCTAAAAAACGGGAATATGTGGGCGACTAAATTTTGTTTTATTTTAAAGCTCTTGTGGTCCACTATAAGGCCCAAAAGTCGGAATCCTTAACATTTGCGTTTTTAATAAAAAAATTTGGACTATAGTCAAATTTCATCAATGAAAACTCTCTAGAGGATGAATTTCTAAAAAACGGGAATATGTGGGCGACTAAATTTTGTTTTATTTTAAAGCTCTTGTGGTCCACTATAAGGCCCAAAAGTCGGAATCCTTAACATTTGCGTTTTTAATAAAGAAATTTGGACTATAGTCAAATTTCATCAATGAAAACTCTCTAGAGGATGAATTTCAAAAAAACGGGAATATGTGGGCGACTAAATTTTGTTTTATTTTAAAGCTCTTGTGGTCCACTATAAGGCCCAAAAGTCGGAATCCTTAACATTTGCGTTTTTAATAAAAAAATTTGGACTATAGTCAAATTTCATCAATGAAAACTCTCTAGAGGATGAATTTCTAAAAAACGGGAATATGTGGGCGACTAAATTTTGTTTTATTTTAAAGCTCTTGTGGTCCACTATAAGGCCCAAAAGTCGGAATCCTTAACATTTGCGTTTTTAATAAAAAAATTTGGACTATAGTCAAATTTCATCAATGAAAACTCTCTAGAGGATGAATTTCTAAAAAACGGGAATATGTGGGCGACAAAATTTTGTTTTATTTTAAAGCTCTTGTGGTCCACTATAAGGCCCAAAAGTCGGAATCCTTAACATTTGTGTTTTTAATAAAAAAATTTGGACTATAGTCAAATTTCATCAATGAAAACTCTCTAGAGGATGAATTTCTAAAAAACGGGAATATGTGGGCGACTAAATTTTGTTTTATTTTAAAGCTCTTGTGGTCCACTATAAGGCCCAAAAGCCGGAATCCTTAACATTTGCGTTTTTAATAAAAAAATTTGGACTATAGTCAAATTTCATCAATGAAAACTCTCTAGAGGATGAATTTCAAAAAAACGGGAATATGTGGGCGACTAAATTTTGTTTTATTTTAAAGCTCTTGTGGTCCACTATAAGGCCCAAAAGTCGGAATCCTTAACATTTGCGTTTTTAATAAAAAAATTTGGACTATAGTCAAATTTCATCAATGAAAACTCTCTAGAGGATGAATTTCAAAAAAACGGGAATATGTGGGCGACTAAATTTTGTTTTATTTTAAAGCTCTTGTGGTCCACTATAAGACCCAAAAGTCGGAATCCTTAACATTTGCGTTTTTAATAAAAAAAATTTGGACTATAGTCAAATTTAATCAATGAAAACTCTCTAGAGGATGAATTTCAAAAAAACGGGAATATGTGGGCGACTAAATTTTGTTTTATTTTAAAGCTCTTGTGGTCCACTATAAGGCCCAAAAGCCGGAATCCTTAACATTTGCGTTTTTAATAAAAAAATTTGGACTATAGTCAAATTTCATCAATGAAAACTCTCTAGAGGATGAATTTCAAAAAAACGGGAATATGTGGGCGACTAAATTTTGTTTTATTTTAAAGCTCTTGTGGTCCACTATAAGGCCCAAAAGTCGGAATCCTTAACATTTGCGTTTTTAATAAAAAAAATTTGGACTATAGTCAAATTTCATCAATGAAAACTCTCTAGAGGATGAATTTCAAAAAAACGGAAATATGTGGGCGACTAAATTTTGTTTTATTTTAAAGCTCTTGTGGTCCACTATAAGGCCCAAAAGTCGGAATCCTTAACATTTGCGTTTTTAATAAAAAAATTTGGACTATAGTCAAATTTCATCAATGAAAACTCTCTAGAGGATGAATTTCTAAAAAACGGGAATATGTGGGCGACTAAATTTTGTTTTGTTTTTAAGATCTTGTGGTCCACTATAAGGCCCAAAGGTCAGAATCCTTAACATTTGCGTTTTTAATAAAAAAATTTGGACTATAGTCAAATTTCATCAATGAAAACTCTCTAGAGGATGAATTTCTAAAAAACGGGAATATGTGGGCGACTAAATTTTGTTTTATTTTAAAGCTCTTGTGGTCCACTATAAGGCCCAAAAGTCGGAATCCTTAACATTTGCGTTTTTAATAAAAAAAATTTGGACTATAGTCAAATTTCATCAATGAAAACTCTCTAGAGGATGAATTTCTAAAAAACGGGAATATGTGGGCGACTAAATTTTGTTTTATTTTAAAGCTCTTGTGGTCCACTATAAGGCCCAAAAGTCGGAATCCTTAACATTTGCGTTTTTAATAAAAAAAATTTGGACTATAGTCAAATTTCATCAATGAAAACTCTCTAGAGGACGAGTTTCTAAAAAACGGGAATATGTGGGCGACTAAATTTTGCTTTATTTTAAAGCTCTTGTGGTCCACTATAAGGTCCAAAAGTCAGAATCCTTAACATTTGCGTTTTTAATAAAAAAAATTTGGACTATAGTCAAATTTCATCAATGAAAACTCTCTAGAGGATGAATTTCTAAAAAACGGGAATATGTGGGCGACTAAATTTTGTTTTATTTTAAAGCTCTTGTGGTCCACTATAAGGCCCAAAAGTCGGAATCCTTAACATTTGCGTTTTTAATAAAAAAAATTTGGACTATAGTCAAATTTCATCAATGAAAACTCTCTAGAGGATGAATTTCTAAAAAACGGGAATATGTGGGCGACTAAATTTTGTTTTATTTTAAAGCTCTTGTGGTCCAAGAGCCATATATATCAACATTTAGATTTTTAATAAAGAAATTTGGACTTTGTATCACGCTCATTACTGTTATAACACTTTACATTGGAATGTTATGTTTGCAGAGTGCCTTATTGTTGTCTAATGATTGTGTACCTACCACACAGAGAGAGAGAGAGTATTAAAAAGACGTTAAATTTTTACATAAATATACCTCTAGTCGAGTTGTTGCTAACTCAAGAATTTATGAGAAATTTTAAACAGTATGACCGTTTACAGTTTCCAAAAATAGATTCTTAGAGGGGATTTCAAAACAATGGTTGCTTCAAAGAGATACCAGTTCAAAAACGTAATAAGGCAAATGTTTTAATACTGCATATTAAAAACAAATAATATATTTGTGCAGTGGCATCTACTTATTGCAATTTTTTCTCAACTTAATATTTAAAAATGTTCAGCGAAACGAAAGAGTTGCTCCTTCAGTGCAAGAGTATATGCTTATTTTTATTCTTTTCATGCACAAATTTAAACATTTAAAGTAGGGTCTCAGCATAAAAATTAGAGGCATAGATACATATGTTTTTCTAAAAATTACAAATAAGTGTAAAGTTGAACTAATTAGAATATGTAACTTCTTCGCCCCAACGGTCACACTGGTTCGAAAGGGACGTTATATTTTTTTATTGATCATATACTTAGCAAACCAGAGAAAGAGATTAACATTTCTTAAATTGCTTTTTGCTCTCGTGTTATGAAACTCATTAGTGGTACAATCATGCAATATATTCTATTTAGAAAAAACTTAATGGGAGAGAATTCTGCAAAGATAGGTTACACATACATCCAAATTTTTTTATTAAAAACGCAAATGTTAAGGTTTCCGACTTTTGGACGTTATAGTGGACCACAAGAGCTTTAAAATAAAACAAAATTTAGTCGCCCACATATTCCCGTTTTTTAGAAATTCATCCTCTAGAGAGTTTTCATTGATGAAATTTGACTATAGTCCAAATTTTTTTATTAAAAACACAAATGTTAAGGATTCCGACTTTTGGGCCTTATAGTGGACCACAAGAGCTTTAAAATAAAACAAAATTTTGTCGCCCACATATTCCCGTTTTTTAGAAATTCATCCTCTAGAGAGTTTTCATTGATGAAATTTGACTATAGTCCAAATTTTTTTATTAAAAACGCAAATGTTAAGGATTCCGACTTTTGGGCCTTATAGTGGACCACAAGAGCTTTAAAATAAAACAAAATTTAGTCGCCCACATATTCCCGTTTTTTAGAAATTCATCCTCTAGAGAGTTTTCATTGATGAAATTTGACTATAGTCCAAATTTTTTTATTAAAAACGCAAATGTTAAGGCTTCCGACTTTTGGGCCTTATAGTGGACCACAAGAGCTTTAAAATAAAACAAAATTTAGTCGCCCACATATTCCCGTTTTTTAGAAATTCATCCTCTAGAGAGTTTTCATTGATGAAATTTGACTATAGTCCAAATTTTTTTATTAAAAACGCAAATGTTAAGGATTCCGACTTTTGGGCCTTATAGTGGACCACAAGATCTTCAAAACAAAACAAAATTTAGTCGCCCACATATTCCCGTTTTTTAGAAATTCATCCTCTAGAGAGTTTTCATTGATGAAATTTGACTATAGTCCAAATTTTTTTATTAAAAACGCAAATGTTAAGGATTCCGACTTTTGGGCCTTATAGTGGACCACAAGAGCTTTAAAATAAAACAAAATTTAGTCGCCCACATATTCCCGTTTTTTTGAAATTCATCCTCTAGAGAGTTTTCATTGATGAAATTTGACTATAGTCCAAATTTTTTTATTAAAAACGCAAATGTTAAGGATTCCGGCTTTTGGGCCTTATAGTGGACCACAAGAGCTTTAAAATAAAACAAAATTTAGTCGCCCACATATTCCCGTTTTTTAGAAATTCATCCTCTAGAGAGTTTTCATTGATGAAATTTGACTATAGTCCAAATTTTTTTATTAAAAACGCAAATGTTAAGGATTCCGACTTTTGGGCCTTATAGTGGACCACAAGAGCTTTAAAATAAAACAAAATTTAGTCGCCCACATATTCCCGTTTTTTAGAAATTCATCCTCTAGAGAGTTTTCATTGATGAAATTTGACTATAGTCCAAATTTTTTTATTAAAAACGCAAATGTTAAGGATTCCGACTTTTGGGCCTTATAGTGGACCACAAGATCTTCAAAACAAAACAAAATTTAGTCGCCCACATATTCCCGTTTTTTAGAAATTCATCCTCTAGAGAGTTTTCATTGATGAAATTTGACTATAGTCCAAATTTTTTTATTAAAAACGCAAATGTTAAGGATTCCGACTTTTGGGCCTTATAGTGGACCACAAGAGCTTTAAAATAAAACAAAATTTAGTCGCCCACATATTTCCGTTTTTTTGAAATTCATCCTCTAGAGAGTTTTCATTGATGAAATTTGACTACAGTCCAAATTTTTTTTATTAAAAACGCAAATGTTAAGGATTCCGACTTTTGGGCCTTATAGTGGACCACAAGAGCTTTAAAATAAAACAAAATTTAGTCGCCCACATATTCCCGTTTTTTTGAAATTCATCCTCTAGAGAGTTTTCATTGATGAAATTTGACTATAGTCCAAATTTTTTTATTAAAAACGCAAATGTTAAGGATTCCGGCTTTTGGGCCTTATAGTGGACCACAAGAGCTTTAAAATAAAACAAAATTTAGTCGCCCACATATTCCCGTTTTTTTGAAATTCATCCTCTAGAGAGTTTTCATTGATGAAATTTGACTATAGTCCAAATTTTTTTATTAAAAACGCAAATGTTAAGGATTCCGACTTTTGGGCCTTATAGTGGACCACAAGAGCTTTAAAATAAAACAAAATTTAGTCGCCCACATATTCCCGTTTTTTAGAAATTCATCCTCTAGAGAGTTTTCATTGATGAAATTTGACTATAGTCCAAATTTTTTTATTAAAAACGCAAATGTTAAGGATTCCGACTTTTGGGCCTTATAGTGGACCACAAGATCTTCAAAACAAAACAAAATTTAGTCGCCCACATATTCCCGTTTTTTAGAAATTCATCCTCTAGAGAGTTTTCATTGATGAAATTTGACTATAGTCCAAATTTTTTTATTAAAAACGCAAATGTTAAGGATTCCGACTTTTGGGCCTTATAGTGGACCACAAGAGCTTTAAAATAAAACAAAATTTAGTCGCCCACATATTTCCGTTTTTTTGAAATTCATCCTCTAGAGAGTTTTCATTGATGAAATTTGACTACAGTCCAAATTTTTTTTATTAAAAACGCAAATGTTAAGGATTCCGACTTTTGGGCCTTATAGTGGACCACAAGAGCTTTAAAATAAAACAAAATTTAGTCGCCCACATATTCCCGTTTTTTTGAAATTCATCCTCTAGAGAGTTTTCATTGATGAAATTTGACTATAGTCCAAATTTTTTTATTAAAAACGCAAATGTTAAGGATTCCGGCTTTTGGGCCTTATAGTGGACCACAAGAGCTTTAAAATAAAACAAAATTTAGTCGCCCACATATTCCCGTTTTTTTGAAATTCATCCTCTAGAGAGTTTTCATTGATGAAATTTGACTATAGTCCAAATTTTTTTATTAAAAACGCAAATGTTAAGGATTCCGACTTTTGGGCCTTATAGTGGACCACAAGAGCTTTAAAATAAAACAAAATTTAGTCGCCCACATATTCCCGTTTTTTTGAAATTCATCCTCTAGAGAGTTTTCATTGATGAAATTTGACTATAGTCCAAATTTTTTTATTAAAAACGCAAATGTTAAGGATTCCGGCTTTTGGGCCTTATAGTGGACCACAAGAGCTTTAAAATAAAACAAAATTTAGTCGCCCACATATTCCCGTTTTTTAGAAATTCATCCTCTAGAGAGTTTTCATTGATGAAATTTGACTATAGTCCAAATTTTTTTATTAAAAACGCAAATGTTAAGGATTCCGACTTTTGGGCCTTATAGTGGACCACAAGAGCTTTAAAATAAAACAAAATTTAGTCGCCCACATATTCCCGTTTTTTAGAAATTCATCCTCTAGAGAGTTTTCATTGATGAAATTTGACTATAGTCCAAATTTTTTTTATTAAAAACGCAAATGTTAAGGATTCCGACTTTTGGGCCTTATAGTGGACCACAAGAGCTTTAAAATAAAACAAAATTTAGTCGCCCACATATTCCCGTTTTTTAGAAATTCATCCTCTAGAGAGTTTTCATTGATGAAATTTGACTATAGTCCAAATTTTTTTATTAAAAACGCAAATGTTAAGGATTCCGACTTTTGGGCCTTATAGTGGACCACAAGAGCTTTAAAATAAAACAAAATTTAGTCGCCCACATATTCCCGTTTTTTTGAAATTCATCCTCTAGAGAGTTTTCATTGATGAAATTTGACTATAGTCCAAATTTTTTTATTAAAAACGCAAATGTTAAGGATTCCGACTTTTGGGCCTTATAGTGGACCACAAGAGCTTTAAAATAAAACAAAATTTAGTCGCCCACATATTCCCGTTTTTTAGAAATTCATCCTCTAGAGAGTTTTCATTGATGAAATTTGACTATAGTCCAAATTTTTTTATTAAAAACGCAAATGTTAAGGATTCCGACTTTTGGGCCTTATAGTGGACCACAAGAGCTTTAAAATAAAACAAAATTTAGTCGCCCACATATTCCCGTTTTTTTGAAATTCATCCTCTAGAGAGTTTTCATTGATGAAATTTGACTATAGTCCAAATTTTTTTATTAAAAACGCAAATGTTAAGGATTCCGACTTTTGGGCCTTATAGTGGACCACAAGAGCTTTAAAATAAAACAAAATTTAGTCGCCCACATATTCCCGTTTTTTTGAAATTCATCCTCTAGAGAGTTTTCATTGATGAAATTTGACTATAGTCCAAATTTTTTTATTAAAAACGCAAATGTTAAGGATTCCGGCTTTTGGGCCTTATAGTGGACCACAAGAGCTTTAAAATAAAACAAAATTTAGTCGCCCACATATTCCCGTTTTTTAGAAATTCATCCTCTAGAGAGTTTTCATTGATGAAATTTGACTATAGTCCAAATTTTTTTATTAAAAACGCAAATGTTAAGGATTCCGGCTTTTGGGCCTTATAGTGGACCACAAGAGCTTTAAAATAAAACAAAATTTAGTCGCCCACATATTCCCGTTTTTTAGAAATTCATCCTCTAGAGAGTTTTCATTGATGAAATTTGACTATAGTCCAAATTTTTTTATTAAAAACGCAAATGTTAAGGATTCCGACTTTTGGGCCTTATAGTGGACCACAAGAGCTTTAAAATAAAACAAAATTTAGTCGCCCACATATTCCCGTTTTTTAGAAATTCATCCTCTAGAGAGTTTTCATTGATGAAATTTGACTATAGTCCAAATTTTTTTTATTAAAAACGCAAATGTTAAGGATTCCGACTTTTGGGCCTTATAGTGGACCACAAGAGCTTTAAAATAAAACGAAATTTAGTCGCCCACATATTCCCGTTTTTTAGAAATTCATCCTCTAGAGAGTTTTCATTGATGAAATTTGACTATAGTCCAAATTTTTTTATTAAAAACGCAAATGTTAAGGATTCCGACTTTTGGGCCTTATAGTGGACCACAAGAGCTTTAAAATAAAACAAAATTTAGTCGCCCACATATTCCCGTTTTTTTGAAATTCATCCTCTAGAGAGTTTTCATTGATGAAATTTGACTATAGTCCAAATTTTTTTATTAAAAACGCAAATGTTAAGGATTCCGACTTTTGGGCCTTATAGTGGACCACAAGAGCTTTAAAATAAAACGAAATTTAGTCGCCCACATATTCCCGTTTTTTAGAAATTCATCCTCTAGAGAGTTTTCATTGATGAAATTTGACTATAGTCCAAATTTTTTTATTAAAAACGCAAATGTTAAGGATTCCGACTTTTGGGCCTTATAGTGGACCACAAGAGCTTTAAAATAAAACAAAATTTAGTCGCCCACATATTCCCGTTTTTTAGAAATTCATCCTCTAGAGAGTTTTCATTGATGAAATTTGACTATAGTCCAAATTTTTTTTATTAAAAACGCAAATGCTAAGGATTCCGACTTTTGGGTCTTATAGTGGACCACAATAGCTTTAAAATAAAACAAAATTTAGTCGCCCACATATTCCCGTTTTTTAGAAATTCATCCTCTAGAGAGTTTTCATTGATGAAATTTGACTATAGTCCAAATTTTTTTTATTAAAAACGCAAATGTTAAGGATTCCGACTTTTGGGTCTTATAGTGGACCACAAGAGCTTTAAAATAAAACAAAATTTAGTCGCCCACATATTCCCGTTTTTTAGAAATTCATCCTCTAGAGAGTTTTCATTGATGAAATTTGACTATAGTCCAAATTTTTTTATTAAAAACGCAAATGTTAAGGATTCCGACTTTTGGGCCTTATAGTGGACCACAAGAGCTTTAAAATAAAACAAAATTTAGTCGCCCACATATTCCCGTTTTTTAGAAATTCATCCTCTAGAGAGTTTTCATTGATGAAATTTGACTATAGTCCAAATTTTTTTTATTAAAAACGCAAATGTTAAGGATTCCGACTTTTGGGCCTTATAGTGGACCACAAGAGCTTTAAAATAAAACAAAATTTAGTCGCCCACATATTCCCGTTTTTTTGAAATTCATCCTCTAGAGAGTTTTCATTGATGAAATTTGACTATAGTCCAAATTTTTTTATTAAAAACGCAAATGTTAAGGATTCCGACTTTTGGGCCTTATAGTGGACCACAAGAGCTTTAAAATAAAACAAAATTTAGTCGCCCACATATTCCCGTTTTTTAGAAATTCATCCTCTAGAGAGTTTTCATTGATGAAATTTGACTATAGTCCAAATTTTTTTATTAAAAACGCAAATGTTAAGGATTCCGACTTTTGGGCCTTATAGTGGACCACAAGATCTTCAAAACAAAACAAAATTTAGTCGCCCACATATTCGCGTTTTTTAGAAATTCATCCTCTAGAGAGTTTTCATTGATGAAATTTGACTATAGTCCAAATTTTTTTATTAAAAACGCAAATGTTAAGGATTCCGACTTTTGGGCCTTATAGTGGACCACAAGAGCTTTAAAATAAAACAAAATTTAGTCGCCCACATATTCCCGTTTTTTTGAAATTCATCCTCTAGAGAGTTTTCATTGATGAAATTTGACTATAGTCCAAATTTTTTTATTAAAAACGCAAATGTTAAGGATTCCGGCTTTTGGGCCTTATAGTGGACCACAAGAGCTTTAAAATAAAACAAAATTTAGTCGCCCACATATTCCCGTTTTTTTGAAATTCATCCTCTAGAGAGTTTTCATTGATGAAATTTGACTATAGTCCAAATTTTTTTTATTAAAAACGCAAATGTTAAGGATTCCGACTTTTGGGTCTTATAGTGGACCACAAGAGCTTTAAAATAAAACAAAATTTAGTCGCCCACATATTCCCGTTTTTTTGAAATTCATCCTCTAGAGAGTTTTCATTGATGAAATTTGACTATAGTCCAAATTTTTTTATTAAAAACGCAAATGTTAAGGATTCCGACTTTTGGGCCTTATAGTGGACCACAAGAGCTTTAAAATAAAACAAAATTTAGTCGCCCACATATTCCCGTTTTTTTGAAATTCATCCTCTAGAGAGTTTTCATTGATGAAATTTGACTATAGTCCAAATTTTTTTATTAAAAACGCAAATGTTAAGGATTCCGACTTTTGGGCCTTATAGTGGACCACAAGAGCTTTAAAATAAAACGAAATTTAGTCGCCCACATATTCCCGTTTTTTAGAAATTCATCCTCTAGAGAGTTTTCATTGATGAAATTTGACTATAGTCCAAATTTTTTTATTAAAAACGCAAATGTTAAGGATTCCGACTTTTGGGCCTTATAGTGGACCACAAGAGCTTTAAAATAAAACAAAATTTAGTCGCCCACATATTCCCGTTTTTTAGAAATTCATCCTCTAGAGAGTTTTCATTGATGAAATTTGACTATAGTCCAAATTTTTTTATTAAAAACGCAAATGCTAAGGATTCCGACTTTTGGGTCTTATAGTGGACCACAATAGCTTTAAAATAAAACAAAATTTAGTCGCCCACATATTCCCGTTTTTTAGCAATTCATCCTCTAGAGAGTTTTCATTGATGAAATTTGACTATAGTCCAAATTTTTTTTATTAAAAACGCAAATGTTAAGGATTCCGACTTTTGGGTCTTATAGTGGACTACAAGAGCTTTAAAATAAAACAAAATTTAGTCGCCCACATATTCCCGTTTTTTAGAAATTCATCCTCTAGAGAGTTTTCATTGATGAAATTTGACTATAGTCCAAATTTTTTTATTAAAAACGCAAATGTTAAGGATTCCGACTTTTGGGCCTTATAGTGGACCACAAGAGCTTTAAAATAAAACAAAATTTAGTCGCCCACATATTCCCGTTTTTTAGAAATTCATCCTCTAGAGAGTTTTCATTGATGAAATTTGACTATAGTCCAAATTTTTTTTATTAAAAACGCAAATGTTAAGGATTCCGACTTTTGGGCCTTATAGTGGACCACAAGAGCTTTAAAATAAAACGAAATTTAGTCGCCCACATATTCCCGTTTTTTAGAAATTCATCCTCTAGAGAGTTTTCATTGATGAAATTTGACTATAGTCCAAATTTTTTTATTAAAAACGCAAATGTTAAGGATTCCGACTTTTGGGCCTTATAGTGGACCACAAGAGCTTTAAAATAAAACAAAATTTAGTCGCCCACATATTCCCGTTTTTTTGAAATTCATCCTCTAGAGAGTTTTCATTGATGAAATTTGACTATAGTCCAAATTTTTTTATTAAAAACGCAAATGTTAAGGATTCCGACTTTTGGGCCTTATAGTGGACCACAAGAGCTTTAAAATAAAACGAAATTTAGTCGCCCACATATTCCCGTTTTTTAGAAATTCATCCTCTAGAGAGTTTTCATTGATGAAATTTGACTATAGTCCAAATTTTTTTATTAAAAACGCAAATGTTAAGGATTCCGACTTTTGGGCCTTATAGTGGACCACAAGAGCTTTAAAATAAAACAAAATTTAGTCGCCCACATATTCCCGTTTTTTAGAAATTCATCCTCTAGAGAGTTTTCATTGATGAAATTTGACTATAGTCCAAATTTTTTTTATTAAAAACGCAAATGCTAAGGATTCCGACTTTTGGGTCTTATAGTGGACCACAATAGCTTTAAAATAAAACAAAATTTAGTCGCCCACATATTCCCGTTTTTTAGAAATTCATCCTCTAGAGAGTTTTCATTGATGAAATTTGACTATAGTCCAAATTTTTTTTATTAAAAACGCAAATGTTAAGGATTCCGACTTTTGGGTCTTATAGTGGACCACAAGAGCTTTAAAATAAAACAAAATTTAGTCGCCCACATATTCCCGTTTTTTAGAAATTCATCCTCTAGAGAGTTTTCATTGATGAAATTTGACTATAGTCCAAATTTTTTTATTAAAAACGCAAATGTTAAGGATTCCGACTTTTGGGCCTTATAGTGGACCACAAGAGCTTTAAAATAAAACAAAATTTAGTCGCCCACATATTCCCGTTTTTTAGAAATTCATCCTCTAGAGAGTTTTCATTGATGAAATTTGACTATAGTCCAAATTTTTTTTATTAAAAACGCAAATGTTAAGGATTCCGACTTTTGGGCCTTATAGTGGACCACAAGAGCTTTAAAATAAAACAAAATTTAGTCGCCCACATATTCCCGTTTTTTTGAAATTCATCCTCTAGAGAGTTTTCATTGATGAAATTTGACTATAGTCCAAATTTTTTTATTAAAAACGCAAATGTTAAGGATTCCGACTTTTGGGCCTTATAGTGGACCACAAGAGCTTTAAAATAAAACAAAATTTAGTCGCCCACATATTCCCGTTTTTTAGAAATTCATCCTCTAGAGAGTTTTCATTGATGAAATTTGACTATAGTCCAAATTTTTTTATTAAAAACGCAAATGTTAAGGATTCCGACTTTTGGGCCTTATAGTGGACCACAAGAGCTTTAAAATAAAACAAAATTTAGTCGCCCACATATTCCCGTTTTTTTGAAATTCATCCTCTAGAGAGTTTTCATTGATGAAATTTGACTATAGTCCAAATTTTTTTTATTAAAAACGCAAATGTTAAGGATTCCGACTTTTGGGCCTTATAGTGGACCACAAGAGCTTTAAAATAAAACAAAATTTAGTCGCCCACATATTCCCGTTTTTTAGAAATTCATCCTCTAGAGAGTTTTCATTGATGAAATTTGACTATAGTCCAAATTTTTTTATTAAAAACGCAAATGTTAAGGATTCCGACTTTTGGGCCTTATAGTGGACCACAAGAGCTTTAAAATAAAACAAAATTTAGTCGCCCACATATTCCCGTTTTTTAGAAATTCATCCTCTAGAGAGTTTTCATTGATGAAATTTGACTATAGTCCAAATTTTTTTATTAAAAACGCAAATGTTAAGGATTCCGACTTTTGGGCCTTATAGTGGACCACAAGATCTTCAAAACAAAACAAAATTTAGTCGCCCACATATTCCCGTTTTTTAGAAATTCATCCTCTAGAGAGTTTTCATTGATGAAATTTGACTATAGTCCAAATTTTTTTATTAAAAACGCAAATGTTAAGGATTCCGACTTTTGGGCCTTATAGTGGACCACAAGAGCTTTAAAATAAAACAAAATTTAGTCGCCCACATATTTCCGTTTTTTTGAAATTCATCCTCTAGAGAGTTTTCATTGATGAAATTTGACTATAGTCCAAATTTTTTTTATTAAAAACGCAAATGTTAAGGATTCCGACTTTTGGGCCTTATAGTGGACCACAAGAGCTTTAAAATAAAACAAAATTTAGTCGCCCACATATTCCCGTTTTTTTGAAATTCATCCTCTAGAGAGTTTTCATTGATGAAATTTGACTATAGTCCAAATTTTTTTATTAAAAACGCAAATGTTAAGGATTCCGGCTTTTGGGCCTTATAGTGGACCACAAGAGCTTTAAAATAAAACAAAATTTAGTCGCCCACATATTCCCGTTTTTTTGAAATTCATCCTCTAGAGAGTTTTCATTGATTAAATTTGACTATAGTCCAAATTTTTTTATTAAAAACGCAAATGTTAAGGATTCCGACTTTTGGGTCTTATAGTGGACCACAAGAGCTTTAAAATAAAACAAAATTTAGTCGCCCACATATTCCCGTTTTTTTGAAATTCATCCTCTAGAGAGTTTTCATTGATGAAATTTGACTATAGTCCAAATTTTTTTATTAAAAACGCAAATGTTAAGGATTCCGACTTTTGGGCCTTATAGTGGACCACAAGAGCTTTAAAATAAAACAAAATTTAGTCGCCCACATATTCCCGTTTTTTTGAAATTCATCCTCTAGAGAGTTTTCATTGATGAAATTTGACTATAGTCCAAATTTTTTTATTAAAAACGCAAATGTTAAGGATTCCGGCTTTTGGGCCTTATAGTGGACCACAAGAGCTTTAAAATAAAACAAAATTTAGTCGCCCACATATTCCCGTTTTTTAGAAATTCATCCTCTAGAGAGTTTTCATTGATGAAATTTGACTATAGTCCAAATTTTTTTTATTAAAAACGCAAATGTTAAGGATTCCGACTTTTGGGCCTTATAGTGGACCACAAGAGCTTTAAAATAAAACAAAATTTAGTCGCCCACATATTCCCGTTTTTTAGAAATTCATCCTCTAGAGTTTTCATTGATGAAATTTGACTATAGTTCAAATTTTTTTTATTAAAAACGCAAATGTTAAGGATTCCGACTTTTGGGCCTTATAGCGGACTACAAGAGCTTTAAAATAAAACAAAGTTTAGTCGCCCACATATTCCCGTTTTTTAGAAATTCATCCTCTAGAGAGTTTTCATTGATGAAATTTGACTATAGTCCAAATTTTTTTATTAAAAACGCAAATGTTAAGGATTCCGACTTTTGGGCCTTATAGTGGACCACAAGAGCTTTAAAATAAAACAAAATTTAGTCGCCCACATATTCCCGTTTTTTTGAAATTCATCCTCTAGAGAGTTTTCATTGATGAAATTTGACTATAGTCCAAATTTTTTTATTAAAAACGCAAATGTTAAGGATTCCGGCTTTTGGGCCTTATAGTGGACCACAAGAGCTTTAAAATAAAACAAAATTTAGTCGCCCACATATTCCCGTTTTTTAGAAATTCATCCTCTAGAGAGTTTTCATTGATGAAATTTGACTATAGTCCAAATTTTTTTATTAAAAACGCAAATGTTAAGGATTCCGACTTTTGGGCCTTATAGTGGACCACAAGAGCTTTAAAATAAAATAAAATTTAGTCGCCCACATATTCCCGTTTTTTTGAAATTCATCCTCTAGAGAGTTTTCATTGATGAAATTTGACTATAGTCCAAATTTTTTTAATTAAAAACGCAAATGTTAAGGATTCCGGCTTTTGGGCCTTATAGTGGACCACAAGAGCTTTAAAATAAAACAAAATTTAGTCGCCCACATATTCCCGTTTTTTTGAAATTCATCCTCTAGAGAGTTTTCATTGATTAAATTTGACTATAGTCCAAATTTTTTTTATTAAAAACGCAAATGTTAAGGATTCCGACTTTTGGGCCTTATAGTGGACCACAAGAGCTTTAAAATAAAACAAAATTTAGTCGCCCACATATTCCCGTTTTTTTGAAATTCATCCTCTAGAGAGTTTTCATTGATGAAATTTGACTATAGTCCAAATTTTTTTATTAAAAACGCAAATGTTAAGGATTCCGGCTTTTGGGCCTTATAGTGGACCACAAGAGCTTTAAAATAAAACAAAATTTAGTCGCCCACATATTCCCGTTTTTTAGAAATTCATCCTCTAGAGAGTTTTCATTGATGAAATTTGACTATAGTTCAAATTTTTTTTATTAAAAACGCAAATGTTAAGGATTCCGACTTTTGGGCCTTATAGTGGACTACAAGAGCTTTAAAATAAAACAAAGTTTAGTCGCCCACATATTCCCGTTTTTTAGAAATTCATCCTCTAGAGAGTTTTCATTGATGAAATTTGACTATAGTCCAAATTTTTTTATTAAAAACGCAAATGTTAAGGATTCCGACTTTTGGGCCTTATAGTGGACCACAAGAGCTTTAAAATAAAACAAAATTTAGTCGCCCACATATTCCCGTTTTTTTGAAATTCATCCTCTAGAGAGTTTTCATTGATGAAATTTGACTATAGTCCAAATTTTTTTATTAAAAACGCAAATGTTAAGGATTCCGGCTTTTGGGCCTTATAGTGGACCACAAGAGCTTTAAAATAAAACAAAATTTAGTCGCCCACATATTCCCGTTTTTTAGAAATTCATCCTCTAGAGAGTTTTCATTGATGAAATTTGACTATAGTCCAAATTTTTTTATTAAAAACGCAAATGTTAAGGATTCCGACTTTTGGGCCTTATAGTGGACCACAAGAGCTTTAAAATAAAACAAAATTTAGTCGCCCACATATTCCCGTTTTTTTGAAATTCATCCTCTAGAGAGTTTTCATTGATGAAATTTGACTATAGTCCAAATTTTTTTTATTAAAAACGCAAATGTTAAGGATTCCGGCTTTTGGGCCTTATAGTGGACCACAAGAGCTTTAAAATAAAACAAAATTTAGTCGCCCACATATTCCCGTTTTTTTGAAATTCATCCTCTAGAGAGTTTTCATTGATTAAATTTGACTATAGTCCAAATTTTTTTTATTAAAAACGCAAATGTTAAGGATTCCGACTTTTGGGCCTTATAGTGGACCACAAGAGCTTTAAAATAAAACAAAATTTAGTCGCCCACATATTCCCGTTTTTTTGAAATTCATCCTCTAGAGAGTTTTCATTGATGAAATTTGACTATAGTCCAAATTTTTTTATTAAAAACGCAAATGTTAAGGATTCCGGCTTTTGGGCCTTATAGTGGACCACAAGAGCTTTAAAATAAAACAAAATTTAGTCGCCCACATATTCCCGTTTTTTAGAAATTCATCCTCTAGAGAGTTTTCATTGATGAAATTTGACTATAGTCCAAATTTTTTTTATTAAAAACGCAAATGTTGAGGGTTCCGACTTTTGGATGTTATAGTGGACCACAAGAGCTTTAAAACAAAACAAAATTTAGTCGCCCACATGTTCCCGTTTTCTCAGGATCCTGGCTTATCCTCTCTAGAATCTTAAAATCTTTGTACACAAAAAATCACAGGTTATTGGCATAGATATACCAAAGTATTAATTTATTATCAAAGCTAAGGACCTAGTTGGATGTTCTGTTAGTTTTTTCCAAGGTGTGTCCAAAAATGTGGCCATTATTCTATTTGGAACACATACACTCAGATTTTTCATGCTTAACATTGCTCTGTTAACAGGTTAACAGAGGTCTGTAAACGTGCCTGGTTTGTGTCTAGGGTTATAAATTTCGAAATTTAACTTCACACACCTTTTTAAAAGTTGGTAGTGGTTTTTAAAAAGGCTGCATTTTTCCTTGAAAAGAATACACTTTTTTCCAATAGGGGCACTCCAGAAGTACTTTCTTTTAATAAGTACTTTTTAAAAATACTTTTTGAAGAGTTACTTTTTGAAAGCTTTTGAACAGGTACTTTTTAAAAGTATTTTTTTCTTAAATACGTGCTTCCGAAAGGTGCTTTCCTGAAGAAGTACTTTTAAAAAATTTTTTAAAGACTTTCAAGCAATGTGCTGTTAATCTCAATGCTAGGGACTTTAAAGAAGGTGCAGTATATCGTCCATTGTGCTGCAGTCCCACGAGCCGTCAATATTAACTCTCCATGTCTTTTAAATTGTTTTCCAAAAGAAAAACTTTGAATTAATTTACTATTTACTACTTTTCTTAGTTTTTAATTGCAAAATTTTCGGAAAGCAAATGGGCTCTGTTTATGAAATACAAAAAATAAAACCGCGAGGTGGGCTACATTGGCTATTGAGTTAATCAAAATTGCGCAATATTTCTCTCAAATTCGAACAGATTGCAACGGCGGTTAGACGGCCAAATTTCTATTTCTTTCAAACTGTTAGAAGCTTGTTTTTCAAATGAGTCTTTTTATCAGGCACTTTTTAAAAGTGCTTTCTAAAATATTTTGTGTAAAATTCCTGTCTTAAGTACTTTTCTTTCGTAAAAGTAGTCTAGTATTTGTTATTATGCTTTTCCAAAAGCCACTTTTTGCATGTTTCTAAAGAACTTCTATAAAATGGCAATTTTATATAAATTCTTGGGAAGTAAAGTTCTAAGTTGTTTATCTTAAAGCATTTGTTATTGTTTAGTTCAATGTGAACGAAAGAAGTGAAACAAAGTTGAAAGAAAAAATTGAAAAGACTTTGTCAAAGAACACTTTGTCTGAGCAAAATTGCTCTAAGTATTTAAAAGTGCTTTTTCAAAATGTTATTTCATGAACAAAATTTCCCTGATATGTTTGCAAATCTAGACAGTGCCCTTAAAAAATGTTGTAGACACTGCACTTGGTTTGAGAATAAAAAAACGTGTTTGTTATTAGCAAGAAGTTAATGAAGCATAGAAGTTGCTGTCACAGTTTTATTTGAGATTTTTTTAAAGGGAGTTTTCTCTAAAACATGTGTGAAACAGCAGGAATCTAAAATATAATCAATTAAATTCAAATGCAAACACCCTGTATTTGTTAGTTTGTTTCCAGTAATTTGTATTTGGAATGGCAAAGAAGCAACATACAACATTCCACCAACAACTATTTTATAATAATATAATTTTGTTGTTGCTGCATAATTTTTGTTGGAAGACATTTTACAATTTACACAAGTCAGTTTGGTATTCCAGGCACGTGTCCCTACTTGAACAGACTTTTTCTACAACAACTACTCTTCCATGCTCAAATATGTTGCAGTAGCTGCTGTTGCTTTTGCTACACACAAGAAAAACCACATGCGTACAAAATACAACAATAACAATAATAGAAAATCTAACATTTAGTCAAGTCAAGTCAACCCAGCTCAGCCGTGCAGCCTACAATGGCCCTCAACTCACTGCACTGAGTCTCATACACGCACACACGAGTTGAGCGATCGTACGTACTGCAACAAAATTTAAGATGACTTTGTTGTTGCTGTCGTTATTGCACTTCCATTTCGCAGTTTGCACACTAAATATAGAGGCAGAAACTAATTTAAAATGCAAACGAGCCAAACAAACATTTGCAATTTCACGCGCTTTAAATATGGAAAGGAGAAATAAAATTAAAATTAAAAACGGCATTTCGAAAGGAAAGAGTTAAAACAAAACTATCTTCTTCTATACACGATGTGGAAATAGTTTTGATTTAACTTAATAATGCGGCTACGAATGCAACAACCCAACAACCCAACAACCATTAAGCAGCAATCGACAAGACTCGGTAGTTGTGCGAGTGCAAGCAGCAGCAATTTGTGCACAAAAATTGTTGGCGTATGAAAAGCATTATGCGGTTGTTGTTGTGGTTCAAAACGAAATTAAGACGGCAACGTACTGCGTTGCATCGTTTTTTTTTTTTTGGAATATGCAAGGAATTTACTTTAAAAGGACTTCTGAGGTCAATGTCAAAGGAGGCATTAATCAAAGTCGATTGAAAAAACTGCGCCATGAATTGATTTAATTGTTTGTAACTTCAATCTGCAACGAGTGATCAAAATTTTATTCGCTTTGCACTATGGGCTAATGAAGTGCCCAAACATTATCTCATGATTTTAATTAGATATTGACGCTGGTCGACAGTTCATACAGAATATGAAAAAGCTGCACATGTTAGAAAGCAAAATATCTACTGTGATAAAATCGAAGAATCAATTATTTAAGAAATTTAAATCATTTCGGAGCAACGTTTGCAAGTTGCAATAAATATTCAGCATATGCGGATCATTGAGATGTTTATAACTGGTTCCTATTCGCATTTCACCGGGCCATTTACCTTTACCCAGCATTTCTAAGAATAACTAAAGATATTATTTCAAACTACAGGCAAATGCCGGTATAACGAACGATATAATGTCAAGCCCATTATATCGTTATTTTTATTATTATTCGTTCGTTATATCGGATTTTCGTTATAATGGGATGCGTTTACCGAGATTTGCCTGTATTACTGAACCGAATAAGAAGTTTAAACAAATATGAATGTCAAAAACTCATTAATCACTTTTCCTTTTTTTATTTTCCTACTTTATTATTCCACATTGACTGGCTTTTGGCACCTCTAATAGTAGTTTTAATAGATAAAGAAAACAACAACAGCTAACAATTGTTTTAATGCAAAAACAATAATTTAGGGAGTTAACAACTGTTGTTGTTGTTTTATGCGCAGGCACTCCCAACTTTTAAAGCAAAATTAGCTTTACACTCCGGATCTATTAATTATGAAAGAAATGCATTCCTTTGCAAATATTGACAGTCATTTATGGGTTAATACAACATTTTTCCCCAGCTTATTCATTACAAAAATATTTAAAATGGGGTTTTCAATATGTCAAGTAGGATACCATAAATATGGAATATTTAATTAAGCACTTAATTGAAATGTTTGTACCATTTAATAAACTAGAAATTGAAAAGATAATTTAAAATAAAAGTTTTGAAAGTGGAAATAATTTTGTTTGAGATTTTTTAAACCCTTCACCAGAAATCCGAAAGATTCTATACGGGTTGGTCATTTCGTGTGTAATTTCCACAATATTAATACGCGACCCTCAGAAGAGCTACAGACTTCATTGTTGAATTGATTTATTGGAAATATGTTCCTTTGGAAAATCAGCTAATCCAAAATACAATTTCAGAGCCAACGGAACTTTTACTTGTTTGCTTCTTAATGAAATTGTCTTTTCAAAGAGAACTCTGAAAGCGCGTGAATTAATTCCAAAGCAATCCCCGATCGTAGCGAATCAAGAGAGAACATGACATTGGAACCAAAAATCACTTCTTGGACTGTTCCTGTTTCCAGCAAAAAAAACCTGGATTGTAACTACTCTGCTACAATGTGCTCAGCAGCGTTTTAATCATTTTTAACAGCATAATTTCTTAAATAATTAATATTTCTACCGAACATTAATCCTATAAAAATACCACTCGCCATTGTGCATGTAATAAAAAGTGCAACAAAAAAAAAAAATTATAGAAAAACCAAAAGTATTAAATAAAAACATTTTCCTCAACATTTTTATTTACATGCCACAGCAGCTGGTTGCCGCTGAAAAAAGTTGACAGATGCTGGAATTCTGTCTGTTTTACATTTTCGGATCTATGGATGTGTTACAGCCAACATGAGTGCCAACCAAAGCATATTGAGCAGCGGCGGCACTGCAACAACAGGGAACAACCCATAACAAGCACGTGTAACAAAATCAAGAGCCACAAAAATTTCATGTATTAAAAAGTTATTTTTAATACTCGGCATATAAAAATTGAATGAAGGAGAGGCAATAAAAAACAAAAATGCAACTGGGTGCAACATGCAACCTCAACATGTATAAATTTGGAATTTACGAGCATCTTTATTATCCACATTCACGCATACCTCTGCGTTCAGAAGTGCGCACAACAAATGTGAGCATGTATTTCAATCGCCTAAGAAATGTCTATTCCTGTTGTCAATTGATTATATATATATATTGATGATGAAAATCACATAATGAACAACGACAACAACAAAATGGAAATTTTAAATGTTTTCAACAGACCGGAAGGAAATACTCAATAAGTGTTTCCCCCCTTCTTCGCTCAGCCGATACTTCTGCTGTCGCTTATATTTAATGCTTTTCTCGTACTGAAGTGGTAAATAAATTTAAAATTAAAGGAAAAAATAAATAACGATTAAATTCAAACAAAGAGATGGAAATTGTTGTTTTTCGAATTAATTATGGCAACGAAACATAAAAAACTATTAAACTGCACTCAAGGAAAACTATTTTTGTGGGCATTGGAAAGTTTAATCAGTCACGGATGTTTAAGTAGATTTATGTTACAGATCAAATGAAACGAGCGGAAGGATGGAAAGTCAGGGCAATTTAATTAAGTATTTAACCATAAAATTCTAGAGATCGCTCTGGTTATATGCCGGAATCTCTTTGTTAGTGGTTGTTTAGTAACTTGAAATAAATAATTTATATCGGAAACTTTTATGGCGCTAAGAACAAAATTGTTTGTTGCCACAACGGCAATTATATCACCCAATTGAGCTTCTTAAAGTGTTTATTAAAGTGAAAGCAAAATATATTAATTAAATCTGACGCCACTTGAGACATTTTTATGCATTTCCATTGAAAATTAACTGTGTACCAGGGTAATTAAGTAACGGGGTTTCTGTCTCAGTCGGTTAATCATTCGACTAACTGAGAAGATTTTGCTTCAATCGAATTAACGATATTATTCATCCAGTTTAAAATTGATGGAAAGAAATTATAAACATTTAGGAAAATCATCACAAATTTCATCGTCCAAACAGCTACACAATTTCGTTATCAGTACTTTTCTTTATCACCCCCGCCGCAAATTTTTAAAAATTAAATAGCATTTCCCTGCGGTTTGTAGTGCTGGAAGAGCGGGTTCGAACCTGCATGCAGGTTTCGAATTTTTCTGATCTGCATGGTTGTGCTAGTTGATGTCCAATTGTTTCAATGACGATGGTACAGCACAGAACGCATTGCTGCACCTTGCTTTTTCGGTACTGTAACAGAAATTCGGCGGAGAAATAATGATCCATTGCATCTGCAGGTTAAACAACAAATTAAGAAAATGAAGATTGAATAGGTTCTATAAATGCCATAGATCTATAAGTTTGATTTAATTTGAAGTTCCTACAGAAAACACGTTTTGCCATGTTTGAGTGGCAGCCTAATAAAAAGAACTTAACTAAACGAAAAATCTTTAATAATTTATTCAAACGATCACAGTTGCTATGCCAAGCAGCGGTACCGTTTTAACTGCTATTTGCTTCCAACTCTTTTAGGTTTCTTTTACCAACGCGCTGAGTGCAATCGATTGGTTTGATTTAATAGTTGAAATGAAATTGTATTGAGCAAATAAATTTAAAAAGAAAACGTATAAATAAAGAAAATAGATACTTAAATAAGCATTAAAGAAATACTAAATTAGAGGCATGAAAGTATGTAAAAAGAAAAATACGTGCTGACCCTCATTGAGTTTTAAGTGTTCGAGACCAGAGACCGACTCGACAGACGGCTTAAAAGTCAGTCGACTAGCGTATGAGTGTTAAATGTGCGCAGGTAGCTACAAAAAAAGTGTGCAGCACAACATCGAACCATTTAAAAAACCATTAAGGAAGCCATGGGCTAATAGTGGGTCTGCCACACCGACCGACAATCAGTCTGTCTTCCATGTTGTTTTATTCTTCTAAAATGTTTCTAATACTTTCCAAGTGTTTGGCTGGGTGAGTGAGTGCGTGAGTGACGGTTTGTCTGCGAGGCAGTCTGTCGTTAAATATTTGAATTTTATTTGTGGTTGCGAGTATGTCGCCATATCCGCTAATTAATAATTATTGTTGTTAATAATATTGTTACTTATGCCATCGCAGCAATAACAAGTTAACAGCTCTTCTCTTGAACAATTCCATTACATTGTCTTAGAGCTTTTCCTTTTAAATTTGTTGGCTTGGGAATTCCGAAATATTTTTGTAACGAAAAAAGAAAATGCTTTTGAATTTATTGCCAAGTGAAATTCTCTATTTGCGCCAACGCGGGTGCAAACATTTTGCAGAAGTGTTTTGAATTTATATTTTAATTTAAATCAACATTTACAAGCTCCGCAAGTCAGTATGTATTACGAAAGAGTCATGTGTGTTTTCAATAAAAGAAAATATATAAAAAAAAACCCTAGATAAAATAAGAAAATAGAAGAAAAAAGTCTTTTATCGTTTTTGGCTTCTCGTTTTCAAACAAAAGAAGACAGAATTACGTTGAACAGAAAAACTATTTCGTTCTACTATTTAATTTTTATTTTTAAATTGTGAATAAGAAAGAACGGAAACGTTCAAATTTGATTTTCTCAACATCCTCTTCTCATTCCTTATTTTGTTGTTGTATTGATATTTTACGAAAAATATTTCATCGAAAATAGCTGACCTCGAAATTTCGTAGGTGTTTGTTTAAATTGCTAGACAAATAAATATATTTATTTATATACGATTATAATAATTGATTGAGATTTAACAATAAAAAAATTATTGCAAAATTATTCCAAAAAAAGATTTTGTGTTTGGAATTTTAAAATATCTATTGCCAATTTGGTTAGCGAATGAGGCCAAAATATACAATTTGTATACAAAATTAATGGATGACTTGTTGCTTAACACTAACGCAACCGCACGTTGTAGCGAAGGAAAATGTATTGTGATAAAATTTTTTTTTCGGGGAAAGTATTATTTTCAATTTCGAACTAAATATTATTGGAAACGAAAATTCAACTTCTCTGGAAATTGCAAATTTATCTATGCAAACTGCAAGCAAAATCTATTAGCAAGAAAACTATCTCCAGAGTCATTCATTTATGCGGCTGATTGAACACAGAATTTATTTTGCAAAATAGAAAAGTATTTCTTGGGGATGAAGTAGGTTCCTGATCAACAACTGGTCTTTATCTGACTTCATAGAAAATATACGTTTTTAGGAACATCTAGAACATATTGAAATAGATTCCAGGCCAATTGAATTTGGTGGAATATCCTTCATCGGACGATGTATATGGTCGTATACACTCCTGTCGGCAGAAACAAAATGTATTTGTAGAATTGAGTCGAACTCAACTAATTTATTAGCGAAAATTTGATCGGGAGTTGGCGTATATGCAAGTACCTCAACAGAACGTAAAGCCATTATAAACTCCGAGCACTTCCAGTGGCGAAAATTTAGGGAAAAATGAGCTTCGTTGAATGAGCATTGCGGCAGCAGTGACACTCACTATCGTTCACCACAAATTTTTGTTTCCAAAGTGTGAAAAGAGTTATCGTGGACTTAAGGCAAATAAAACTGTTAAAAGTCGAACCTTTCAGCGAGCAAAAGAAATAGTTGCGCAAATTGCATGTTGCGCATGATGATGGCGGAACAGGCGTAAAGTTGATGGGGTAGCACAATATCCTATTGTGCCATAACGGAGAAGATAATATGTTATAGGAGAGATTGTCGAAATCATCTGTCTTTTGTTTTTGGAACAGAGAAAACATTTATGGGGATCCACTCCTCTAAAAACGACCAGGGATAGCTGTGAAGCTTTTTGAGGATTTTGTCTTACTATTCGCTATTTTATGATCCTGATGATAAGCAATTTGCCCCCATCACACTACTAATTTTTTGGTTCATGCATTTTTCCCCTAAACTCACAAAATTAAGGGTACTAGCGACCCTAATTAACAGTCATGTGTATGTATGTATGTATGGATGTGTGTAAAGCTGAAAACACATTATGGCATGTTGCCTTTGTTGCATTTGTGATGTCATTTAGGATTTTACAGTTTCGAAGGTAATGCCTCATACACACATACATAACTCAAGAAACAAACATTATAAGGGACGCCACTAGTACACAGTAGTGTTTGATTGCGTTGGCACAAAGTGTCGTGGTGTGTTCTTGGCTTAAACAAGTCCAAATATATTTTATCTTACACCCATTAATGCCTTAATTTTGAACTGATGCCCCAAATATATTTTATATTTATGTCCTTACCTTTGGAACAGTGTGTAGAAAGTAGCAATGACCGGCAAGATGTTCGATGTACCCATTGCGTTAAGCTGACAATCTTGAATATATACCGATGCATGTTCGCAGATGGGCAGTGGATTTTACAGAAACCATGATATATACACGACCTTCTCCAACATTTTGTCCCATAATTATTTTTGGTCACCACAAGTTATGCAAAAAGCTGTTTAACGTTAATTTTTAGAAATCACAATTATTCCATATCAATTTAATTACTGACACAACTTCTGTTGTCATCCTATTAAGCATAGCCGTTATATATAGAAGAATCCAGTTATGAGACACAAAACCGTTTAGCAACACCAAGCCGTTGTGTGAACAGCAAATACAAGAACCAGATTGAATTCCTAAACCATATATGCCAGCAACCATTATTGACGGATACTAAGTAAATCTACTTTACCAACTGAAGACAATGCAGACAAAACAGGAAGTGGTAGTACAGAGCAGTTACAATACTAATGTAATAACGCCTTGTTTCTATACTGGTGGGGTTCTTCACTAATTATCCGCGCCAACAATGGCAAGTGGTTAATCAATTTGTTTGTAGGAATTTTACGTTTAGTCCCTATTTGCAGTATTTCAAATATAAAAAAACGAGTTCCATGAAGCTGAGTACCTGTTTCCTTTTCCTTTTCTGTCTCCCCTAAAAATTTAAATTCATGTCAATAAGACTAAGATTGTCTAAACACGGACTTTTGTATGTCAGTTCAGGTCATGACAACGCCATTTATAGACTGATATTCAAATATGTTATGACATGTAAAACAATACTCTTCCATATGGGCATCATTTGAAAGTATTTTCATATGTAATTTGAGTGTTTTATTTTTTTTATTGATTTTAATTTACTAGCCCAAAGCAAGGAAATATTAAATTAACATTTTTATCTTATTTTTATATATTTTTAAAGCAAGCGTATATACTAAAAAAAGCCCCCTAATTGGGGATTTTGAAAATATCTTTAGGAACAGTGGGGATCTCAGAAGAAATCTGCTTCGATTTTCTTTTATTTATTCCGTTATTGTTTATCTAAAAGAGCATTTTAAGTTGAAAATTAATAAAAATTTTATGGCATTTTTTGTTTAGTTTTCTGTTTTTATCCTTTTTGAGGAAATAAAATCAAACCTGAAACGTAAATAATCTAAAAATTCTAATTCCATTAAGTCGATCTCATTTTTTGAATGATAATTTACGTACAGCAAAATATATATATATTCCCAAGTTAGTTTCATTAATCAAGATTTTTCAGAATTTTTTTAAAATTATTTTGCACTACAATTCAATAAAAATTTAAATACTTTTTCGTTACTACTTTAAAAATATTCAAAAGCAATTGCTCTTAACACTGAAACAAAATCTTTTCACAAGAAGGAACCGCGAATTAACAAATTAACAATTCAACTTATTTATTTGTTTTTTTTATGTCCAACTTTTTTTTAGCCCAAACTTGTATTTGTATTTCATTTTAAGAAAAACAACTCGAAAAAGCCAAACACATGAGGAAACAAAAGTTTCCTTAAGTTGTTGAGACTTAAATGCGCGAAACAAAAAGTTTTGTCACTGTTTCCTTTTCGCAGAAGGGGTGTGTGTGTGTGTTTGTGTGTGTGTGTGTGTGTGTGTGTGTGTGTGTGTGTGTGCGCGTCATTGTCGTCGTCGTCTTTGCGAACTTTTCTTTGTCAAAAGTGTTTTGTTTTATTGTGTGTCAAAAAGGATATAAAGGATAAAGAAAGATGAAATAGCGCCAGCTAAATTGTAGGCTTTTGTTTAATTTTTATTTATTGTACGAGTATCTATTGCCAAGAGAACTCTAAAGCACAACTAAACCAACTCTACAGAAGAAGATAAAGAATGCTCAATTACTTCCCAGTCAATGTGTTTATTTCTTTTTTCCTTTTCTCTTTTTTGTTAAGTAATTTTTATTCTACTTTCACTCACCTGGTTGTGTTGAAATAAAAATCATCATCTCCAGCAGCAGCCTGTTTGTGTGATTTGCCGGCATTGTTTTGCTTTGTGGGAAGCCATTAAATGCAATTATTTCGAAGCACTTTTTCAACAACATCTTTCTGCAAAATAAAATACAATTTATTTACATTTTAAATGGTTTTTGTTTGTTTGAAACACACACAATTACAAAAAACAAAAAAAACCAAAGAAGTTCTTTTGTAAAAAGATAAAATTATTGCACAATTTCTTCTGTGACTCTATTGAGTATGAAAAATTAAGAAGTGTGAGTTTCAAGGGACCCTGGAAACGCCTTTAATATAAACTACAGGCAGGAGATTTTTCAAGTAAGAAAAATATCGGGGGGCATCACAATAACTTTGAAGTTGTAAATTTTTAAAATTTACATTTCACAAGAAGAATTAATTTAAAAAAAAAGGTATCACCTAAAACATGTTGATGATTTTTAGTATTATTATTATTTTTTTTTCTTTGCAACGAGTTCTTAGATTAACTAAAATTAATTTTGGTTGATTAACACCGTCAAAGCGTATAACAAAATACACAATTTCATTAAAACGATGTTGTGAGGAAGAATGATACAAAATAAGTGTAACTCACCCCAGCATTCACCCAATGGAATGCTGTAAAATTTTACATTCGCTTGAGGCCAATCAGCCAAACACTTCTAACTGTCAACATACTGCGTCCGCGTTAGTTGCCCGTTAAACAGCCGCGTCTAAACAAGTCATGATGCGCTTTGAAATTATTTGCGCAAAATTATCCACGTTATTTTCACAGTTGGAATCAAGTGGACGTTTCAATTTTGTCCTGTCAGCAGCATTAACAACAACAACAATACAGATTTCAGCACTTATAACGAGTAATTTGTTGTTGTTTATTCGCTCCTCAAAAGTGTGGGAATGAAAGAAAACTCCAATCCAGACGGCAAAACATCAGAAGCATGATATTCCAATTTCAGTGCTATTTCAGAACATTTATTTTTATAATTATTTTGTAAATATTATTTAAAAAAGAAAATATTCTTTTCTTTCCTTCAATTATATTTCAAACAAAAACAATTTATAAAATTTTGCAACTGAATGAGAGAACGAGCTCTTTCGACATTATGAAATAGGCAAAAAGTGAAAAACTTCATTACTTTGCTGTTTACACGGTGATACAAAATGGAAAAAAATAAAGTCTTCTAAAATGACGTCACGTAGTTTGTATTTTTAGTTTTTAGAATTTCGAAACTATTTTTAAATTTGCAGGTCGTTTCTGATTTAAAAATTTAAAAATTACTTTTAATATAAAAACCATGTCTTTAATACAATTCCCTTATTAAGTAAATATTCTTCCACCTAAATGTCGAGGGCAATTATTTACACTCTTTCTTGCTACTTTCTAGCCCTAGAAAATAGTCTGAGGCCATCAGTAGCGATCAACGATCAGTGGTTACAGAATAACGGAGAATACAATTTTTTTTCAAAGAAAAGGATCTTTGGAAATATATAGGGTGTTTTTTATACACTGATACAAGCTTAAATCATAATAAAACATAATAATATATTTTTGATATCAATGAAACGGTCTTTATTGGATAGAACATTTTATGACATTAAGGTTTAAATATGATTTCGGCCATGTGGCCGCCACGGCTGGCGCGTACAAGGCGCAATCTGGAATACCAATTTTCACAAATTTTTTTCAATCGTTTGTGGTTTATCGACGTACACAAGTGACTTTACATAACCCCAAAGAAAATAATCCAATGGGGTTGAATCACACGATCTTGGGGGCCAATTAATCGGGCCATTGTCAGTAACAATAAATGTGGTCCGAAAACGATCTATTGTTCTTCGAATTAGCAGCTCTGAAGGACGATGATGTACGCCATAGAATGGACGAAGTGCACGATAAGTTTGACGAACAGAACCATTATTTTGAATAAAAATTTCCACAATTTGCACGCGTTGCTCTGGTGTAAGTCGATTTATAATGAAATGTCAAAGCAAACTAGACAAAAAGCCACTATCAGCTGTTAAATGGGTGGTCAAATAAAGCAGTGATGCCAACTCAAAGTTGTATCACTCTATAAAAAACACCCTATACACTTTTCATGGAATACATTTCTAAAGAAGCCAGACAAGAATAATCTGTTTATATTTTAGATGGAATATCGAAGCGGATCACGACTTTAGCGGGTACCTTTTCGATTTGTAATTGTTCGGTCCATTGTTGGGGCAGACCAACCATTTGCTATTTCAAGAGTACTTTTTAAACATATTTTGTAGCGGATTTGATCCCGTACCAATTCTGGACATGAACATGTTTGCGTTATTTGTTTTTGGGTATAGAACTGCCCACCGAACGACACCAACAGGGACTGAGACAGGCATGACCCGAGAACAACATGACTGCAGCCTTCTTGGTCGGAATCAATAATAATATAAAATAATATTTTCTCTTTTGAAACTTTAAGCATCTGCTGTCTCAACATTTTACTCGCTCTTAATCCACTGGATCCTATTCTTGACATAGATTTTAATCATTTTGAAAGCAACGCCCTTAATTTTTGTGCGTTTATTGGGTGACCAAATTTGTGTACAAAAAAATCAATTTTTTCACTTCACAGTGCTTTACAAAATTAGGGGCCTATATGAGCATCTACTCCCGTCCCTGCAATACCTGAAATTTTTGCAAATAAATCGTTTTTATCATCGACTAAAAACAGTTCACAGAAACAGTTTTCTTTTAAATGCGCCATTCATGAAGACAAACTTTTCTTTTACTTCGTTTACATTTCGTGTACATTCACTCTTTTAATTTCCTATTATTTTTGTAGCTGCTTGTAATCCTTAGCAAATGACAAAAACAACAATAACGAAGATATACTCGTATATAAATGTGATTTACAACAAATATTTATTTATATAAAACGTTTCTCAGTCGTCACATTTATTTTTATTACCGACTCACTGACATTCATTTCTATTTGTTGTCTATTATCCAGATCCCTTGTCCTTCAATCTTTATCCTTTTTTATGTTCTAGTTATTTACTCCGATTGCGTTTGTATTTGTGTTTGTGTTTGTGTTTGTTCTTTGTTGGAGAGTGTGAGGGTATTAATGTGACATGATGTCTTACGCACTGTCATTAGCAAACATTAAAGAAATCAAGAATAAAATAAACATGAATTGACCACCAGCATTTTGCTGAAAGGACTTGCCGAGATTTAGGAAATCTTCTGTATGACGATAAAGGAAGTAGTAGAAAAGGTCAGCCACAGTTTTATGGCAACGATTTCGAAATTGATTTAAATCGCTGCGGTTCTTTTTGTATGGAGCTTTGAGCCTTATAAATGATTTCAAATGTTTTATTATTTTTTTTACGGAGAGTCAAATTAATGGTTAAGCATTTTTTAATACAACAATTGGAAATAAAATTGACGCCAGCAAATAATTAATTCAACAAAGTGAATATTGACTCAATTAAAAATGTATGCCCGAACACCATATTAGGGCCTATTGGCAACTGCTGGCCCTAATTTTGTTGTGTTGTTTGAATCAAAAGTCAGCTCAGAAAGCAAGAGATATATAAACAAATAAAATATTATATTTATATAATTTTTTCTGGTTGTCGTTGTTAATTGTTCAATTTAATTTTAATCATGTTGATTATTTTTTCCCAAATTTTATAAAAAAAATTTACAGTGATCATTGCAGGGGTTTTAATGTACTTGACGTTGAAAGCCCGTAGAGTTGCTATATTGGACTTCTGTTAGAATACGAGCAATTAAAAAAAAATAAATACAAAAATAAAAATTTTAGGCTTTAAAACAAAAACAACATTTTATCTTTGTTTATAATTTGGCAGCTCTTTTGTCACACATGTGTGAGTGTAAGAAGTTTTCTTGAGGTTTAAACTCTCAAACGAAGGCCGCCTTAGCTGTCGATTAAAAGCAACTAATTGTGTACTTAACAGCTAAAAACAGGGATTAAATATGTGAAAATCTCTAAACTCAATCCTGAAACCCCGCTCTAAGACGTGCACCACAAAAAAGGTTCTGTAACGCATTAGATTCTGCATCAATTGCCAGCCGTGTTGAAGGGAACAGAATCTTACGTTTGGCTAATTCCAAACGCAAGTGTCAGTTATCCAGAGGCCTGCAAAGAAATCTCTGCAATAATCCTGCCCGCAGGATAAGCTATTAAATAATTGTGGTTTCCTGTGAAAAAGTGTGCATTTGAAATAATTAGCTCCAGACAATAAACGTAATTGAACGCTGAAAAATTTCTTAAGATTTTAGTTTTTCCCTTCAAACTGAAGAATTGGCTTTTTGTGTTCTTGATTAAACCACATTTAATGCCATGATTAATGACACTTCAAGATAATGCAATCATTGAAAGTTGTAACGAGCATTTGCCATTTTGGAGTCCCCACACAGATGCCACATTTGTTGGCAACATTTTGTTGCAATATCAACCAGATATATGGAAATGCATCAATTTAATTACGCACGTGCGTCACGTGACATTGAGCGGCATAAAAATTGCATTTCGCCAGAGATTCCCGGTCGAAAAAGAAAAACATCCCCTTTTTTTTGGGTGATGGTAACCTCAACATCAGTGTGTGGCATGATTGTAGTAAATTGTTTGTGGCAACAATATGTACGTGGGGGAGGGAGGGTTGGAAATTTTCATTAAATATGATAAATGGTCAACGATTAACAGTGTAAATACTGCCTCAGCGATTTTTATTACAAGTGAATCTGAAAAAGAGAAGCAGACAAACGTAAAATTTATAAAATTTTACTTAAATCAGTTTAATCAATAACAGCGAAATAAGAGCTTGACTCTCGAGTTGAAAATGCCAAAGGAAACGGAAACCCAATACTCACACTGATTGTTAAGTCTTGTTAAACTCTAAACAGTGAAACCTTTTTTGGTTTCTGAGCACTCACTCAGTGACATGATAAATTGTTTGAATCTTTTCCAAAATCTTCGGCATTGAAACGACTGTTGTTACACCCACAAACTTAAAACTTAATTGAACTGAATACAAATTTTGAGCGAAAGAAGTTTAAATATTAAATTATGAAAACACGCCATACTTGCAACAACAATATTATGTTTTCAGCGAAGATGTATGGTCGTCAATAACAGTCTGTTGTTATTTTGAAATATGGACAACATTAATTAGTTAACGATAAACAAACCCACGTTCAAAGCCTTCTTAAAATAAACGAGAATTCATGACCGTGCTTTTCCATATTTGACGACTTTTATTGCTTGAATGTAGGCAACATTTTTTTAAGTACTGCTACTGTTCTTTGGCAGTTGAAAATAAAACCTTTCCTAGAAGTTTTTTGCTCGAAAAACGAAAGAAAACATTTCGTCATAAAGAAATTTACCGCCAGTAGTATTAAGGACAGGAATCTAATGACACATCGAATAATTACCTCCGTCATCTAAGATAAATTAAAGGATCTATTAAATTAAATTTTAATTCAAACTTTTTAATTTTAATTCAAACCAAAGTCAACTTCTAAGAGATTATTTAAGAAGATCTGAAAATATTAAATTATCTAATTACTTTTTCTTAATATAGGGTGTTTTTTATAGAGCGATACAACTTTGAGTTGGTATCACTGCTTTATTTGACCACCCATTTAACAGCTGATAGTTGCTTTTCGCTTAGTTTGCTTTGACATTTTATTATGGATCGACTTACACCAGAGTAACACGTGCAAATTGTAGAAATTTTTAGTAAAAATAATTGTTCTGTTCGTCAAACTTATCGTGCACTTCGTCCAGTCAAAATTTTATTTTCCGATGAATCCCATTTTTGGTTGAATGGGTGCATTTGGAGTGAATGGAATCCGGAAGCTTTTGTCGAAACACCATTAAATCCACAGAAAATTATTTGGTGCGCTTTATGGGCTGGCGGAGTCATTGGCCCAAGTGTCTTCGAACACGATGATGGTCAGAATGTTACTGTTTGTGAAAACTGGTGTTCCAGATTGCGCCTTGTACGCGCCAGCCGCGGGGGCCACATGGCCGAAATCATATTCAAACATTAATGACATAAAATTTTCTATTCAATAAAGACCGTTTCATTGATATCAAAAATATATTACTATCTTTTATTATGATTTAAACTTGTATCACTCTATAAAAAACACCCGATACATATTTCTGAATTGCTCTTCTGCTTGATTTTTAGTTCAAGAATATCGATTAACTACATACTTTTTATGTGTTTTAAAATATTATATATAATTTTGTTTGTTATTCCGATTTTATAATTTTTTTTTGTATTCCCGATATTTAATTATTGATGAAGTTAAAGTATAAAAAATAGGAAAAAAAAATTTTGGTCAATGGACTGCCCTCCGTCATTCACTTTGTTAAATACTTTTATAAGTCTTATTGCGCTTTTCTATTATTATTTGTCTAAATCAATTTTAATAAACACGTTTACAGGGTGGAACAAAATTAGTCGTCTTACAGAAAGATTTGATATTTTTTTTTACGTTAATAATAATTGACATTTGTGAACTAGACAGCTGCAGTACGCAAAGAATAACGAATGGAGCGCTACACTCCTGAAGAGCGTGAAAAATTAAATAGATTTTGTTTCCTGATAGTTGGTGTTTGATATTTTAAATTTCGGCATGGATTTCTAAAAACTGTCTCGAGCAACTGGGGAAAAATTGCAGCGCTTATTTGCCCGACGCCTCAACTAAATATGGAAGCTAAACTTTCCTAAATAATCAATTGATTGTATTATAATTTTTTTTATTTAGTAAAGAGCCATTGAAAAATGAGATTCGATGGTTAATTTTGCCTCACCCTGTACGTAACATTCACAAAACGATTTTTATATAGTTTTTTTTCATAGAAATTTGTCCCCCCAAGAAGTCCAACATAAAACATTCGAAATGAACCAGTTCCACTATTTAAAATCGTCTGCCTCTCCATAAATTTTGCTAATGAGAAAATAAACATGAAACCCTTAAATTAAAGCATGGAAAGAAACGAGAGAGAGAGAGAGAGAGAGAGAGGAAGAAAATGGATAGTCCTTGAAGATTAATTAATCGCCTGCCTCATGTAAATGTCTATGGTCATTATACGAGTCACACTTAAGCACACAACCGCAGATAATGGATGCGGGAACTTTTTATCTGCGTATGTGTGTTGTTTGACCGGGTGGGGTTGGATTTAACTCATTAGTGGGCTGTGTATTCCATCTACTGTTGCTGCTGCTGCTGCTGCTGCCGCTTGCTACACTTATTAGCTCGCTCAAATGGAAGTTTGGTAATGGGTTGCACAACAACTGGTGGTTAAAAAGAACGAACTCATACATATTGACACACAGAAATGTTTAACCCATGACGGTTATCTCACAGATTTAGTTAAAATAATTAATGACCTGGTTTTTGCCAACTGTATTTGGCCGTTGGCTTGTACATACGATATAATAACGACGATAGGATACGTACGCATAACCCCATAGTGCACACACATGCATACAATTAAATGTTGGCACGAATGGCTTTTAAATACTCGTTAGTTGCAGGATTCTAGTAGAACGCAGTGGTCTGCAATGTTGTGGAGCTGAAATGTTCATTAAATCCTTAACTTGTTCTTGTTTAATGTGTCCAGGGAAGATGTGTACGTGTGTGTGTGTTGATGTATTTGGTTTCAAAAACCATTAAAAATCGTTTATTTCGATTTCATTTAATCTTGTCTGCAACTGGCCATGGCCGTGGCTTTGGCCTGTGTTGCCGGCTGTTCCTTTTTGAAACTTTTTGTTTTTCCTTTCCCCATTTTTTTGGCCTTGATTATGATCATTAAATCAAATTAAATGAAAACGTTTATAAATTACATTTAATCCTCAAAATCCTATAAAGTGCATTGTATTGGCAAACATAAACTTCATTGCATCATTGGCTATTTGGAATTGAAAGTGGCAGTGGAAGTGGAAACGGTCACTAGAAGCAGTCCATGTACTGCAAGTGGCAAGCAAACTAATGCAGAGTCTGCTTCGGAAAGTTTTATGTAAATTTTTCGGTTAAATTTGTTTGCTTAATTTTGCATACAACAAACAGTGGTTTAGAAGGATGTAAGAGGGGAAAGAGTAGGTTTAGATATTTTTAAATAATTGTTTAGAAGCCTTAATAATTTGCCGTATTTTATTATGAATGGAACTCAGGGAACGGCATCCATCTTCGATGTATTTTGGAAAGAGAAAATACGTGGTAGCTATTTTGTATTTTACTAGGACTAACTGACGATTAAAATTCGACCACTTGGATATCGAAAAATCACTTCTACTTTGCACATCTACATAAAAATACCTTTTAAGGAATATATAATACATCAATGTTGGTGGACGATAAGAGACCCAAAAGTGTACCAGAAAATAATCTGTGGCCGCTGAAGAAAAGTTATATTATTCACTTTTTCATTTCACCCATTTATTCGACCTTTTTCATGAACAGATTAAATACAGTTCAAGTGAAAAATGAACTATTTCGGAGCTTTAGAATGTTTAATCGACTTTTTTCACGACTTGCAAATTATAACATGCTGGTTCAAAAATGTACTTTCTCCAAAAACTTTCAAATAAGTATCTTTCCTTAAAAGTACCTTTTGCAAAAGTATATTTTCAGAAAGTACCTTTTTTTAGCAAAACTGAAAGTTTTTAAAAAGTGCCAAAACATATTCGAGATTTGTTGGTTTTCAAAAGAATAGTGGATCTGTACATCAGGAGGCGAACGAACCCATATGCAAAATTTAAAATTTCCAGATTTAGTGATTTCTGTTGGACAACGATGAATCAGTGGGTCAGTCAGTTGCTTAATACTGTTACTCTATTATGTTCTTGCTATGCCCTAATCATTTAAACAGCCCGGGGTCAACCCTAGGCCTCCATCAACTTTGTCGTCAAGGCGTTAATTACCACAGCAGCAATAAACCTGCGTAGTGTAAATGCTCTGTAAGGGACGGGCGGTATTATTTTCTTTAACGTTAATTAAGTACACATATTGGCGAGCATACGGCAGCCATTTGTTTGCTGGGTTATTCTGTTGTGTGTATATTTTAAAATATGACCGCAAAGCAACAATTAAACTAATCACACACTGGGATTAAAGTGTGATTTGTTTTTTTTTCAGCCATGGTCGCTCGGCCGGTCAACCTAAATTGCAAATAGTTTTGAGCAAATTTTTGCCGGCGCATGGGCGTAAAATAAATTGTTGTGTTTTAAAATTTGGTTTATGATGCGTATTTGAGCTTATAAAAATTTTCGGTTTTGAGAAATAATGTTTTCCATACGCTCTGTGGCTCACTAAAACGCACATTTAAAATAAATTGAAGTTTTTCTAAAACGCCAGGCAAATATTGGGTTTTGTGGGTTTTTCTAATTAAATAAAACAACATAAATTTTAATTATACAGTCACAGGCTGTAAGTGGAGGCAAAGGCAACGGTAGTTTTGTAAAATATTTCATTTCATTTTGCTTGTTTTAAAGCCCATTATTTTTGTAAATATATTCCCAAATATTGACAACTTTGTGATATCAATACACATGCATAGTGGGGGACAGACGTGTGTGCAAATATCCTTATTCACATGATTAATGATGTGTGAGTTGTAGCGTTCATTCATACACTGACTGCTTCCCTCATCCACGTGCTGCACACATATTTAATAGTGTACGAAAGGATAATAATCGTATGAAGAATTATATTTTGCTAATGTTGTTCTCGTCGAGTCTTACCTTATCTGAGGAATTTATTTACTCTGTAGCTAAATGAACACAATGATGTCAGTGAAGCATAAAACCCCAAGAAATAAGATATACAGGCAACAGAGCCCCCCATATACTTAAACACCAGCAGGAAGTGTTTTGAAAGAATTGATTGAACGTTGAATAATATATTTTATTATATTATTTATTTACGAAACATGGCACAGTAGCGAAATGAATGTCGGGAGCCAATAAAACATGAGGAAAATTTTTTCACATTTTCCCAGCTGATTTCTAAAACTTTTACACTCATATTCATAATATTTGAAATGAGTTTGAAATGTATTTCATTCAAAATTTTTCATGCAAATATTTGTCAAAATAGATTTTCAGTACATTTACATTTTTATGAATATGGGGATTGAAATTCATTGCAACACATCATTTTTTTCAGTTTATTTTAAATTGTTGAAAACTTTTAGCCATCTATCGTATTCCAAACGAGGTCTCTATCATGCCGTTGATGAGATTTTCTTATATATATTAAGCTCGAGATCGATTTCAATGCAATTGCAATTAATTTTATTTATACTCGATATTTTGTCATCAAGAATAAACAATAGAAAATTGAGTTTTGAACTATTTAAAATAGATTCAGATAACATTCATTTGAAGTCTGCACGTTGCGTGATTCTCCGTGCTTTTGTATTTGACAGTCTCATACTTCACATTAAAAATTTTACAATAAGAATAAATTGCGTTTTATCTTTTCAACCGGCCACAATACGAAATGGACTTTGCAAGTAAAAAATTCAAAACGAAATGATATATTTCGTTGTTGCTTTCCAAGCAAATTTAAAACGCTTTTGAAACACTTTTTTATCAACTAAAACATATTGTGCTCTTCTTCTTAGAAATACCTTTTAAATTATATATGTTTGATCAATATTGGTGGACGGTACGTTAGTTAAAAGTGTACCAGATGTTAAAGCTTGTTTTCCGTTTAGTAACTTTTTGAAAGTATTCAAAACAAAAAGTATCGTCAAGTCGAGGTAAAGCACTGACGATGGCATTTAGGCGAAACTAGTCTGATTACAACCCAAAATTGGAGTAGAATTACGGAAAACAATTGCCAACTGAAACAAATGAGTTGGCAAACTTGCGAATGATAAATATCTATACATGGTCACAGTTTCGGAATTAAATTAATATGTTTAAAAAGATTTTAGTTCAATCCACATATTATTTAGTTCGTAGGTTTCGTAGGAATCCTTTTAACCATTTATTTCGCAAGCACAAAGGATGTTATTGGGCCATGCACTTTGAAGATTTCACTCCTTTCAATATCCGTGCAGAATATAAAGTATGTAGATAATATTCAAACACATGCACACATTATCGTTAAACAAATATCCTTGTGTTTACTTGTGTGTGTATTTTAAGTGTTTTTTTCCATCCGGTATTCCTTTTATTTTTTGGCCAATGATAACCATGTAAAACTACATTCTTATTCATTTGTGCCAGAAGAATAATGTCTTTATGAGCCATAAATAACGGCAACAAACCGTGGAAAAAGGAATACACATGTTTGAGTCTTAATAAATCCATACACTCATGCAAAGGAAGCGTACACACATGCACGCATCCACCCAGCAAACCCATTTTATGAGCGCACCTAGAGGACATGTAAATTTGGAGGGAGCATGTTTGCAGCTACGAATACTGAAGTTTTAAGTTTCTTTTTTCTCATTAATAAATATTTTTTTGTTAAATCTTGAGACCCAAACCGATTCTTTTTTTAGAATCTTCACCAGGACATTGCTTCGGAACAACGCAACGGAAGGGACTGTGCTGAAACCACAGATTTAAATTCGTAAAGAATAATTTTCGAAGGCGTTTTTCTTTATTATTTTATTTCTTCTATTTCGGTGGAGAAATTGCTTCAATTCCGCTTCAGGAAAGTCCCTTTATGAGCATTTTCACACTTAATTGCATTCAGTATTCTTCGGCGGCCTGGGGTTTATTTCTCTACAATAAACTCCCCCAATATATCAATTATTTTTATTCCAAGATTTGTACGTTATAGTTCTAAGAATTGCACAGAGTGGGGGCAAATTACAGCATTTGATAGTTGCGTTTGCTAAGCAAAAACATGGGAAAACTTGAAACAGGACTAGTTCTTCTAAAGGGAACTCGTTTCCCCCTGGTCCGGTTATTCTTGCTTTCAAGCTTTAAGAGACTGTGAAACACATTTCTAATGTTTCATCGATGCAGGTGTACTCGATAACATTTCACAAGTCATACGAAGTAAAAATACAGGTCAGATTAGAAATAAACTTCTATGCGCTCGTATATTCACATTTTCAATACGATTATAAAATGTTAAAGTCTTTTGTTTGCTGGGTAGGAGCGTGTTCTATGTAAATATCGCTCGTTTAATCATAAATTTTATCGCTTATTTTTAAATGTAGTCAAGTTGTGTGTATTTAAAGCCAGTTAAGGTGACATTAATGTCATATTAAGTGTATTAATATGTACGAGGAGGAGTTCATAAATGTTTTAAAGTGTATTTTATGTATTTGATTATTTTCAATGTTGAAAAAATAAAACAAATCAAAATATATTGTTGTCTCGAATCATCATATAATAAGAGATTTTCAAAGTTGTTTCGCTGGTGGTGTAGTAAAAATTCAATAAATTCTGTATATTCTCGTCTATTTTCTAATAAAAAAATACTCCCGTTTTAGTCATCATAACGGAGTTGAGGAATATTTCTTTAAATGCAATAATTGTTTAGCCAATTTTTAATAAAACAAACATTTTTATTATAAACAAGGCTGATAATTAGAAACAAACGGGGCTGACATTGAGAAGATTAAGGTAATACCACCAACAACAAAAATAAATTTTTGTTCAGATTACTTACACTTCAGGATTTGCTTGAATTGAATTATAATTTGCTCAAAATAACTTATATAGTGTCGTGCAAAATTAATCAGCATATGGGAAGATGTTATGATTTCCACAAGTATACAAACAAACAAGCAGTGGATCGATATACTCCACAGAGGCGTGGTATAGTTGCATCGATTTTAACGCAGGAGCAGTGATCGGACGTATTTATTTTATTGAGGTCGATATCGGTAATACTGTTACAGTTACTGTAAAATGCAATGGGGACATGATAAACGACTACTTACTGAAATTGAAGGAAGAGGAACTTGCTTTCAACGAGCACAAGCCACAGCGGATAATAAATTCATGACACCTCGCATTTCAGCGAAACAATCGATGTTCTTTATTTCTATCACAACCACAATTAAGTCGGAAAAAAGCCAACCAATTGTAGATTGAAATAAAAACGTAAGAAAATTAAAAAGGCAAAGTTATCAGTGAGTCCTTGTTATGACTTTGATGTTTGTTTTAAGCATCCCATTTATTAATGTGGAAGTTAAAATAAATACCTCTAGTTATTCAAAGAAATGTTGGGCGAAGGTTCCCTGATGATCTGCATTAGCCCCAGTGAAATGCGCATAGGAACTCGCTAAAACCCCGCAATTGATCACTTTGAATTTTAATAAATAACTTTTGGGAAAAAAGAATCAGCACGAATATAAAAGTTAAACAATCGATGTACCGTTTGGGAGCAGTTAAAGGAAATCTGACACAATAAATAGCTGCTGCTTTGCCTGCAATTTGATATTCACAATAAAATATTCAATAAAATTTTAAATTTTCTTTTCGAAAATATATTAAGTGTTTGTGTCTGCAATTGTTGGTGGCGTTAACTAACACTTCAAGGCGGGGGGTTTTTTTTTCTTAAACGTCAATCCTTTAACAACAAATATATAAAAGGAGCAGACGCAACAGAAATATCGCATAAAATACGTGAACACAAAAAAAGGAACAGCGAAAAATCAAAAGCCTGCAGGGATTTATTCAAAATATATGAACGTGTACGCACAACATTGAATATCAAATGTAAAATATCAAGGATGTTAAAGGATATAAAGTAAATGAATAAAACAAAAGTTGCATAAAAAAGGGTTGCTGCTCGAGGGATAAAGACAATTGTAAAAAAAATTATAAGAAAACGAATAATCGAAATAAAACGTTTCATTCTAGAAGGTGTTGAGTTTTTCTTTTGCAAGTGAGGCGGCACGAAGTTTATTTAAAATTATTGCGTGAAATTTTGCATTTATAATGCAAATAGAAAACGATGTTATGCAAAGTCCAAAGTATTATTTCTTTCAAACAAGTTTTGGCTGGAAAATTATATGCTGGTATTTTTCTTTCTTTAGAAATTCATAACACGAACATGTTGCATTGGCTTCTATTTGTTCTCGAATACCCTACAGCGAAGAAGTCATAATGTTATATAAATACATTTTGGAATATCAGGAAGATAACGTTACTGTACTGAGTGACAGTATATAGATGCCGACTTTCAATTGTGCCTTGGAATATTTATCACGTATAGGGTGTTTTTTATAGAGTGATACAACTTTGAGTTGGCATCACTGCTTTATTTGACCACCCACTTAACAGCTGATATTTGCCTTGTGTTTAGTTTGCTCTGACATTTCATGCGATAGACTTACACCAGAGCAACGCGTGCAAATTTTGGAAATTTTTAATCAAAATAATGGTTCTGTTCGTCAAACTTATCGTGCACTTCGTCCATTGAAAATTTTATTTTCCGATGAAACCCTTTTTTGGTTGAATGGGTACGTAAATAAACGAAATGTCGCATTTGGCGAGAGGAGAATCCACAAGCTTTTGTCGAAACACCATTAAATCCAATGAAAATTACTGTTTGGTGCGCTTTATGGGCTAGCGGAGTCATTGGCCCATATGCCTTCAAAAACGATGATGGTCAGAATGTTACTGTTTGTGAAAATTGGTGTTCCAGATTGCGCCACATGGCGGCCACATGGCAGAAATCATACTTAAAAATTAATGCCATAAAATTTTCTATCCAAGACCGTTTCATTGATATCAAATATATTTTACTAGTTTTATTATGATTTAAACTTGTATCACTCTATAACTCTATAAAAAACAGCATTGAAAATATAAATTTAAAATTCATTTAAATTAAATTTAAAATACCCGCCATGGTCATAATTGCCTGTTCACAAGCACATAAACATACATCGTGTTGTCAAACAGCAAGTCACACAATGAGCCATAAACAGTTCTTGAAGTGAACAACTGCTTTAGAAAACTGCAGCGTAATTATTAGGTTTGTCTAATATTATTTTCTAATAATAAAACCAAATAAAAACTAATTCAGACTAATTTGGATTGAAAAAAAAAAACTAAGTTTCAATGACAACAGTATTAGCGCGCATAATTACATAATCCTTATATTACATAAAATGTAGGCCACCTTTTAATTCGTCTTCAACCAGTCAAATATTCGCACATGTTTCCTTATTTATTTGCTGATGAGCAATTACACTAAATTTAACCATTTTTACGATTCTAAATTTCTAAACTGTTATTGTTCAATGTTCAATTTAAAACCAGGGATTTGTTATTGTTGATTGCATCATTAGATACGAAATCAAGCAGAAGTTACATGATTTCAAAAAATATACGGGGGGAACACAAGAAGTGCGGCTAGACCAAACGTGCGTACAATGTAACGATTTTCATCGATACAGTTGTATCGAATTTAGATTATGGCCAATATACAATCAGCGTACAACAATAAACGGCATTTTTTCTTTCTGGAGTTTTATAGGAATTTAAAATTTTTATTATTTCAGTTGTGCTTTTAGCGTGTTTTATTATGGCAATTTTACGTGTTAACAACAACTTAACAACACATTCTACACACCAATTGGCTGTTAAAAAGACAGTAAAGGAAAGTAGGAGAGGGTGTTGGTTTCTATTTTATTTCATATCATTTTATTTTTGCTTTTTTTCGACAAGAAAAATTTCTGCACTTGCCTTTTTGAAAAGGCACACAACATTCTTTTTGACTGACTGTTTAGCTAATTTTGCTGTAATTTACCCTCGAGTTAATTTTGTAGTATAATTTGAATTTCATTTTTTGCTTAACACTCAAACATCGTGCATGCATGCATGTGCATACTCATGCATGCTTTTCTACTGCAGCAAACAAAATAGAAAGAGGAAAAATATTTTTACAAACAAACCATGTCAATTTAATTTTTTTAATTAAATTAAAATTTATGTTTAATATTGTTATTAATTTTAATTCTATTTAAACAAGTTTTTTTTCAGTGCGTTTCTCTCTTTTAATTTTGTGTGCACAACGTAAGTATGTATGTGTGTGGTTCTTTATGTTCTTATGGCCTGTCAGCTTGGACTTAATATGGAGTCAATTTTGAAATATACAAACTCACACATATACTGAAACACATACTCACACACTGTGGATACCCAGTAAATAAAAAAAATTAACACAAAGTTCTGACTTTTTCTTGCTCTATTTTCAGCATCTGCCTTTCAATGCTATTAACAAGCCTTTCCATAGTTCCCGATATAATTTATTGGATGAGTAGGAGTCATCACTTGAAATGCCGTTCAAGAAAAAGCACTCAATCCCTAAGTGACAATGCACATTGTGTCTTTGTAGGCTGCCTTGTTTTGTCCATTTTTTAAGCTCCCTAAGAAAAATCACTCAGATTTACATTAAAACATTTTCCTCGTGACTTTCTTATAAAGAGGAATGTGGCACATTCCGATCGGAATGGTTTCAATTCCGGATTTGCGTTTTCATATTCCGAACGAGTTTAGTTATTCCTAAAAATTTTACAATTTCACCCTTTGAAATAAAGGGAACGACAAAACATGGTTACTGAATAAAAAGCAGTCGAAAAAACCTCAAAACAAAAATAATCGAAACAATATTAAAAATTCTCAAGAAAATAAAAAAATAAAATACCCGGGAACATCTTCATACATTTTCATTCACGAAAAGGAGGGTTGCACAAAAAATAATATGGCAACACTTCGATTGAAAAATACATAATTTCTTTTGTTTCAATAAACAAGTTTAAGAATTCAAAATGTTTTTATACAAATGAAAACTAATCATTTTAATAATAAAATATACTATTTAGACCGCACTTTTGAGATAAGAGAATATAAGTTAAGCACGGTTTTCAAGCAGACTCTAATTTTGATAATCGTAATATTCTCGGCTGTTTGTAACATTTGAGACTTTCAGAAAAACGGTTAAATACATTTTGAATTGTTCGCTGGGAACGAAACTACGTGGCTCATTAACATTATTTTCGGTGACATACAGCAAAGCTAAATAAATATTGACACTAGTGCACAAGTCCCGTGCTGAACTCACACACACACACTCACAACAGATTTTAATGAAAATTAAAAATAAAATAATTGTTTGTTGAAATCTGCAACAAAAAAATAAAATGTACTCCTGCATTGGCCATTATGAATATTAAGTAAAATTATACAAATACACACAATGTGGCGTGAATTATGTGGCAATATGAGCAAACAGTGGCAAACACAAACACACAGACACGAACGATTATGAAACGAGCGGACTTTATCGATAAATAATATTATGCATACTCGTATTGTTAAATATGCCACTGCCACCAACAACACTACTTCCTGCAGCAACTTCCTTTACACTATTTTCAAGCGGATGCAACACTTCAATATGCAGGTTGTTCGCATTCGTATGCGTTTATGTGCGATTAAAGCGGCTACGGAAACTCAATGTGCTATTTTGTCTAGTAAACAAACACGTTTGTGGCCAGAAAATTAACGCCTCAAAATGTGACCAGAAAAAAGAACACGGGAGACACGCATATTTAATCGACGCTTTTGTTGGATATTTTTCTGATTTAATTACTTACCACAGTTTATGTTTAAATTTTAGACAATTGTTTCAATGACAGCATTTAAAATAATAATATTAATTAATATATAAAGGGTGTTCTTTCACGAGATCACTACAACTGGTAGACAACGTACATGGTTCGATGGAAACGAAAAATGGGCGACAAAATACGTAAAATTAATACACGTGGAGGATAAAGAAATAAGGGTAGATTAATTTGTCATTGCCCAGCTTACACAAAACCCGAGATCCCAATTTTTCGGAGCCAATACTGCTCGGAATATTTAAGGTCTAATTCAATGAAACTTAGGTACTACGACCTAAGTTAATGTTATTAACTTAGGAGCGCAAAACAGACCTTAATATTTTCCTTTAACTTCCGAAAATCATATTTTGTAACATTTCTAAATTAGACAGCTGCATTATACAAACAGATAAGCAATGGAGCGCTATACTCCCCAAGAGGATGAAATAATTGTGTCGGTTTTAGATTAATTATCGGTTGGTGGTGCCTTTGCAGCACAAGGCCAAACAAGTCGTTGTTTAGCTGCTCGAATCAAACAGAGAGAAAACTCACAAGATCCTGCCGCCCGTGATCACCACCAGACTATTCGTTCTGTGGAAGAAACATTCATCAGTCAATATGGCACAAATTTCCCGTACAAATCATGCAATTAATACCTACGGATCGTCAGTATCATATAACTTACTGCAGTACCATTCTAATATCAACAACGAGAAGGACTCTTTTGAATCGAATACCATCTGTCGTATACATTTTCTCTTCTTCAGCGTCTACCAAAAGCAAGAACACGCGATTTCGCCATCCCGACTTGTCATTTAATTTTCGACAATAATTAATTATTATTAAAAGCTTTCTGGTATTCTCTAAGGCATATAACATTAATGGAACATGTCACCAGAAGTCAACGTCTGTCGCCAAAGACTGGACAAGTGACAATTGTTTGCTGTTGTATTGATGTGACGTCGATGTCGTCATTCATAATGAGAGCGAATCACATCTTTTAACGAGAACATTCGACATCGAAAAGTCATGGAATGCGCATCAACACTGTTGGCCTGATATATGACGGGCATCATATTTTCGACACTATAAAAAATATAATTCAAAACTGTTAATGCTTTTCTTTACTCATAATAGTTTTTCAAAAACAAATTTGGTTGCTTAATTCTACGCCTCTGTCCCCGACTTAGTTTCAAGCAGATGAATAGTAACAAACTCATAAAACACAGAAATCGAGTAAATGTCCCATCCTACTCAGTGCAGAATAAAAAGGATTCTTTTTAAACCCAATAGAACTTTAAATTTGAAAAATTCTCTACTGCGGCCGTTGAGATAATAATTGCTGCCAAGGACATCCAAAGTTTCTGTTGTGCTCTGAGTCTTGCATAATTGTTTTCTGGCTCTCCTAAAACCGAATGCGTTCACTCTATTTCCATTGATATTTACTTGCATAATATCGTTTTAATATGAAAAAATTTTCTTATATTTTCCAGGACTTAAAAATAAATCATCTCTTGGCCTATTTGCATGTGAGAAATATATTACCAGAAGCCATACAGATGCACGTCAAATTGAAATTAATTCAGATTATCAAATTATAAATTGTTGGCAATTAAATGTGTACTCGTATGGCCACTATGTTTTTGTATAACACATTTCATTCCAAAGGACTCGTAATCCTTTGAAACTGTCACAGAAACTCATTTGAATACACAATTTATTAAGAATGATTGCTCATCAATAAAACTGTGATTATGATAAAAACGATAACGATGATGATGATGATGATGATGGCGATGATTTCGTTAATTGCTACAGGCTTTATCTAACATCCAGGGATGCTTTAAAAAAATGCAGTTTGTGTAGGAAAAGTTTTGAATTCCTATTTATTTAATAAATATTCCATGGAATTAATTTTCAAATATTTATATGCAAATTTTTGTTGATTCAATAACAATAATTATGTTCATAAATGTATTGTTGTTTAAGTGTAAAATAAATAATTTTTATTGTTAATATGATTATGGCTTATTAAATGTAGTTGATTTTTTTTTTAATATTTATTGTTTGAATTCGTATGAATAAAATCTATAAATATTTAAAAACAAAATCATTTCTCCACTCATGTGGAAATTGAAGTTTTGTTTTAATTAAAATCATTTTACAAAAACTAAAATATTTAATGAGTAGATGGTAAATAATTAAAAGTTAATAACAACTTACGGCCAACAATCGCCAACAGCTGCTGCTAATCTATAAATTTCCCACAATACTTAAAATTAATATTTTTACTTCAATTCAGTTTGATTCTATTTATAATACGAGTATTATGGGGGCTGCTCTTCCTTCACTCAAAGCCAAGAAGACTTAACACGTTTTCTTTGTCTTTTATTGGAATTATAACTTTTGCCCTCTGTCGAGTTGTTTAACTTTCGTTGGTATAATTTTTATTTCTTTCTTTTTTTTCGTTTGTTAAATGAATCATTTAGATATTTTATCTCGTCTTGTTTAAGTGAAGCACTTTTCGCTGTTGCATTTGTTAAATATTTATGAACGAGTTCTAGGAAATTTCTTAAGACTCAGCGTTATTTGTTTTAATCCTTTCATTTAATTCTTTGCTTTTACAAATTTATTGTAAATCTAATAGATTTAAGGGTTTTCAGTGATGCAAGTTTTAAGGAGTAAAATTAAAGGTTTCGATATTGACTGAAATTCGTGTTCAAATTTCATTGAATTTTTGTTGGATACCGAATGGAATAATTGCCTTTTAAGGGCGATGATATTGACTCGTATTCTGACAATATTAATAATAAAACTGTGCATCTAATAAGTGTTCCTCAGCATTTTAGGGCAATTGCGGAAACCCTATTTTATACCAAAAACCTACAGACTCTTGAAACCGTTTCCCTTTTCCTCGCACTGCACTCGAAGAGTGTACAAAGTCGAGTTAGTATGTGTGATAATCATAATAATTGACTTTGCTGTTGGCTTAAGTGGCAAATTGAAGAAACATGTTCCTCGGCAGCTGGAGGAAAACTTATTCACAAGATATCACTCTCCCACTCCAAGGCATGGCCACCATGAAACAAAGAAAACAAATGAAAGAATGAATTTTGAAACTTTTACGGCTGAAAGGAATAAAAAGCTCGAAGGCAGTTATTGACTTATTGTTCACAAGCACGCACCACACACAAGCCAACGTGCCAAAGAAGGCCTAGAAGCATGCACAATTACATACAATCAGGCACATATTCATCTACACACACACATGCTCATGTTCATATGTACTCATGTATTCGTATGTAGTGCAAGTTTGAGTTTCATATTTATTTACTCCCCCCCTCTTCTTTCAGCTTCCAGTTATGAGATAATTTCACTTCATTTTAAATTGAAGATGAAAGTGTTTCTCTTTTACATGTTGCTACAAGTCTGTGAAGATTTCTTCAATAATAAATAAATTTGAATTGAAAAAGAAAAAAAGTATTTTATTTCTGGAGTATTAAACTTGAAAGGACATGTGTTGTGTTTAATTTTCTTTAATTTCAAACAGAGATTCATATCAATTTTGTAGTTTATTATTAAATAAAATATCCGAAAAACATGTTTGTATCTTTTGGAATGCTCGTTCGCATGCTGGCATGAGTGTCTTTAAAATTCACTTACAGTGAAAATATGTCACAATCAAATCATTTATTAGAATTACATTAGACGTGCATGCATACCAGCAGCAGGTTAAGGATTGCTAAGGCAGCCAAAAAGAAATTATTTTAATATAAATGTTCTGTTGATAGATAATGTCCTTTGGGCAGTTTTTACAGTTTGGACAATAGACCAACACGTTAAGACATGTTTTCTTCTTGTTTTTTTTTTTGCATTTCAATTTGTAGCGTATGTTGGTTGGTATTTTAATACGAATTTTTTCCTTTTTGCCAGTTTGCAGTTATGGCAACAATTCTCAGTTAATCTTGATGGGAATTTGAAGAAATTTTTAAGAAAAAAATTCAAGTAACAAATGAAAAATGTTAGTGATAAAAATTGTATTTCAAAAGAAATATGTAACAATAGTTACCAAATAGTTTTGTCATATCTGAAGAGCAGGGAAGGGGGGTGGCTCAAAATAAGCGAAAGACTTTGAACTTCTTATAACTTTTTTATTATGTTTTTCACTTCTTTTCAGTATTTTATAAAAAAGACTTGCAGAGTTTAAAATGGAATATTATTGAGTTTATTCTGTGGGATATATCGTACCAATTGTCCTGAACGCACCTGTGCTATGGCAAACGTTTCTGAGAGGTGACTGGTGTAAAAAGGACATGTCATACAACTAGAACAAAAGTGCTTACTAAATTGGAAAATATATTCTGTTTGACAGGCTTTTCTACGATGTCTTACTGATTTTTATTAAACCAGAAGTGTAAGTGGTAGTAAGGACACCACAAAAGGACAAGAACATTATCACGTCTACATTCCGTCACCGAGTGTATTAGTTGTGTCATTTGACCTGCTCTATTGACAACTCTGTCATTAAAAGCTCCAGCGCTCGACGCGGTTTCGAACCCTTTTCTTAAATCAACGTCCTTATTTTAATGTGCAATTAAATGGGCAAAACTGTACCGCCCATATGTGGAACAAACTTGCTACAGATGTCTCTCCTGCCATGTTTATCTAGGGGAGCTTCAAATCGAAGGATCAAAGACACTACTCCCTCTATGACTCTTCCCGCAAGTAATTTTCTTAGTTCTGACAGAATGCATCGCATATGTAGAGATCACTCCCGGGCTTCTGATCTACAACAGAAAAAAGTTATGACTCCAACAAAATAGACCCACAACAAGTACTGCACAAGCGATTTTAATTAGCCACCGCATTTATTGGATTTAACAACTTCCTACTATAGGGTGTTTTTTATAGAGTGATATAACTTTGAGTTGGCATCACTGCTTTATTTCACCACCCATTTAACAGCTGATAGTTGCTTTTTGTTTAGTTTGCTTTGACAGTTCATTATGGATCGACTTACACCAGAGCAACCCGTGCAAATTGTGGAAATCTTTCATCAAAACAATGGTTCTGTTTGTCAAACTTATCGTGCACTTCGTCCATTTAAAATTTTATTTTCCGATGAAGCACATTTTTGCTTGAATGGGTACGTAAATAAACAGAATTGTCGCATTTGGAGAGAGGAGAATCCACAAGCTTTTATCGAAACACCATGAACATCCACAGAAAATTACTGTTTGGTGCGCTTTATGGGCTGGCGGAGTCTTCAAAAACGATGATGGTCCGAATGTTACTGTTTGTGAAAATTGGTGTTCTAGATTGCGTCTTGTACGTGCCAGCCGTGGCGGCCACATGGCCGAAATCATACTTAAACATTAATGTCATTAAATTTTCTATCCAATAAAGACCGTTTTATTGATATCAAAAATTTATTACTATGTTTTCTTATGATTTAAACTTGTATAACTCTGTAAAAAATACCCTATCCTTTGGTTTATATTCATAATACTAGAAGCATCCAGCATTTACAAAGACAAGCCGATGTCACAAGTTGTCGTCCGATCTCACAAAATGACATATAAAACAAAAACTAAATCCCAAATTTAATTTGTTGTTTTAAACGTTCTTTGTGCAATCGGACAACAGTTTGCAACGTTGATGATATTAAGAATATCATCAACACTTAAAAAAATTAATAATTATATCTTAAATAAAAAGTTATAATGACCTCAACGACCCGCGTTCAGTTCAGTCCTCTCTGTCTTACAATTTAATAATAAAATATTGAAAATTGATATAAAAAGTTCGAAAATTTTTCAATGCTTTAATATCGAATTTCCTTTGAAAAATCAGGTGGCAAGAATGTGAAGTAGCAAAACATGTTTAAAAACATTTCCTGAAATGCACTTTTTGCTGTTTTCCAATCATGAGAGTGAATAATAATTTAGTAAAACAACAAACTTTGCCGACACTTTTAACAGCTGAAACAAAATCATAATTCAAAAGCAAAAAAGGTTACTTCAAGTACCAAAAACACTTGCTAAAATAACGTAAAAAGGAAAACTACGAAGAATTGGAAGACATGTTTTGACAAAACAAAGTAAAAAGAGAAAAACAGAAAAAGAAACTCCCAATAAATTCAATTATCCTTAACAAACTTTGCACCCAAAAAATTAAGATGTAAAAACAAATAACGGAGTATCACAACAGCATTAAATAATTCATAGAGAAGCAAACACACACTAATTTCGTAATGTGTGGGTGTTTGTGTATGTGTGTGTTATAAGTAGTTAAACATTTAAGACTGTTTGGCAACGTCGAAGGAAGTGGGCAGGCACATCCTGGACATTTATTTTAATAACTAAAAAGTTCATTTGAAGCAAAACGACCCACAGCAGCTCATAAAACAATTATCTGCATGTGGTCACTCATCTTAATGGTTGGAGGACTAGACAGACAGGACACTTAGGAGGCACTGTTTTTAGATGCACAAAATGAAAGTGTGGATTTACTTACATAAGAATGAAGTTTGGAATTATATTTATAAGTAACAATTTGCTACATAATAAAGGGCTGTCCGGCCTCGGCACTTTAATTATGAGATAATTATTTGACTCCATAAGGACTTGAATAAGTCAAAATAGTGTCTTTGAAATGTTAGTTTTTAGTACGAAATTAATCCAGTATGGTGCAAAACTAATGAAACTTTTTTTTTACTAACAAGAAAAATATATATGGAAACGTTTAACCCTAGAGGTAATTTTTTTAGCTCCCTGCTAATTTCAAATTTCAATAACGAGCAAGACATTATTTTCTTAATTTTTAAACCGCTTTAAGTTTTCAATAGATCGAATGCTTCCCAGCTGATAAGCGGCGATTGATGCGATAAAATAGAAAAAACTAACTGATTGGACTTATAATTTCGGAGGTTTAATAAAATCACTTTTTACGAATTTTTTCCTTCACGATATCTCTCGAACGGATTAACCGATTTTGACCCAGTTTGCAGTGGTCAAACTGGTTAGCCTTGAGAGATAATTACTTTTTGGAACATCTTTAGAAAAGTTGTTATTTTATTCATGAAGGCTTTCCATTTTGTTAGTTTTCAAAAGACCAGGGTCTCTGAAGCTAAACTTTTTCTAAAAGTACGTCTTTTAATGGAACTTTTTTTTAAAAGAATCCTGATCTAATTATAATTTTAAGTTAAGGTTTCTCTAAAGTAACTTTTTTGTATATTAAATTTTTGTTACAATATGTCCTTTTTCAAAGGCCAATTTAATAAGTTGCTCTTTAAGAAGATGTACTCGTTTAAGACATTTACTACTTTCTTAAATCACTTTTATCAAAATTTTCTGTCAAATAGAATATTTTCGAAAACGTATTTTTTGGAATAATATTTTCAGACGATTCTTTCCATGTGATCATCTATTTCAAAAGTATTTCCTTTAACCTGCTTTGCTGCTCATCCCTAATCTTTTAACTATGTTTGCAGTTTTTGATAGCCGTACTTTTGACTTTAACTTACAGTTTAACAAACCAGTTAACAATTTAATTGCTTTTTTGCCCATTTACTTATCGTTAAAATGTTCACTCAAACATATTCGAAAGAATGTGTGCACTGCAACTCCCCAAAAATATGCAAAACAAAAAGTCAACATGAGCTCATAATTCAAATTTAATTGAAGCACTACTCCTTACTAACATTTATTTGAATAACTTACACACACATGCACATAAGGACACACACATCCTTTCAAAGCCTTCCAACACTCAAACAGAGGCAAAGTCAAGAAACCCTTTTTACAAGTTCCACTCTGTTGTTTTTGATAAATTTAAATTTTTTGGTTGTATTTTCATACAATTGATAATATTCTGCAGCTCAACTGATAACAACATTTAATTTAATGCCCGAGGTCGGAAATATTCCATTTATTATTGGATTATAAATGCGGTATAAAAAGAATATTAAATGGAAAACTTTTTATCAACAACTATTTTAACTACGGCTGCAAGTGAGCAGTTTTTACATGTCCTGGCAATCCTTGTATGTGGAGTTTGTGTTCGTTATGATTTGATGTGGAGATAACAAGTTTCTTTAGTGCACGAACAGGCTGACTATTTTAGCCAAATACGGTCGTTAGGAGGCAACGTAAAATAAATAAACCAAAACTGACTGGAGTAAAAGAATTTTTGTGGAAAATTTATACGTACAAATTTGGCCCCATTTTCGGAAAGGCCAAGATAATTATTTACACACTTGGATATTGCTTATTATAAGATTTTGGAATTTTATTTAAAAATATTCTTTTAAAAAATTAATAAATCCTTTTTCCCAAGCACTTTTGCTTCATTCTTTTACATCAGCATTGGAGAAAAAAAAAACAAGAGGAACAACTGTTTTCCCAACAACTACGACTAGACGACAGGAAATGTATTTTATGTTTCAACTCAAATAAAACAAACAACTTATTAAATTTGCATGCTGTCATACAACTCACTTCCTACTCCCACCAGCCATACAAACAACAACCGACGTGTTGCTCGCGTTTAACTACTGATTCAGAAAATAAACAACAAGAATAAGAAAAATATTCGCAAATAAATAAAAACTGAAATTGGCCTCTACTCGGTTGTGTTTTTATCTTTTGCCGAGCAGGAGGGGTTCTTACATGCAGTGATATGTGATTCCTTGTGCTCGTACTAGACTGAATATAAATTAAAAAATATAAAAAAAAGTTATTAAAAAAGAAGAAGAGAGATGTAAAATAGCTACAAAATGCCCAAGAGGGATTAGCTGTAAATCGTTGTTGGTCTTTTTCTGCTCCTTCGCTGCTGTTGTTCGTCCAGCAAGTGGTCAGCCAGCCAGCCAGTCAGTCAGTCAGTGAATGACGTTGCTCTTGTATCCAAACATTCAAGTGTTTTTTGTTGTTGTTCAGTGTGCGAAGCAATAATTTTAAACGAGTGACACTTTTTTCTTGTTGTTTTAGAAGTTGTTACATTTTATACATTCTGGGATTTTTAAGTTAAATATTCCGGTTTCTAAGAATGCGCAGCAAAAGGAAATATTTTTTTCATAATTTTCAACACAATTTCCCCCGATCGATGGAGGATAATTCAAAATATTTCAACGTTTCAACGCTTGGGCAAACAGAATATATCAGCTAAACAATATTCTGACTACCAATGTGGGCAGAGACACGCCCATTCAAAGAGAAACAACTTTTTCTGTGCTATTTATTGCATATATGCAATAAAGAAAAAATTAGGCAACATGATTTCCACTAAATTGAATTATAATTAGTAGGCTAGTGTTCGAAGAAAACGAAGGATTAACGGAGGATTCAACATAATTAAAAGGCTAAAAAACAAATAAATATTTGCAAATATTGTACGAAATCTCACTAGTTCCTAAGGAATGATTTTTTAGCAACTTTCTTTTTAACAACTCTGTTTTTGACAGCTCAGCTGTTTTCGTATAAACGTGTCCAGTTTGGTTTATACTATAACGCGAATGGATTTACAAACCAACAACACTTGCAGATTATTAAATTTAATTATCAAAATTCATGGTCGATTAACAAAATGCGTCTTCCATTTTATGGCCAGTTTGCATTCAAATTGGTGTTTGCATGGTATTTGGAAATGGTGTAAACACATTTTTTTATTTTTCATTATTTATTTAACCAAATGGCTAAAGGCTTATAAACGACGGGCTAAGTTGAATGAAAAAAAAAATGCACAGATTTGTATATCTGTACTAAAGACTCCACTTGCTAGCAAAATGACAGCACACACACACACACGCACACTTAAAATAGCCAGCCACATGACCATCATGTGTTTTCCTGTCCAAAAGTCCTAACGTATCTTTTCGTGCCAAACCAAGTACCAGTACGTGTAATGTTGCAAAAATATGGCTTAAAGACTTGTTATGTTGATGTGATTTTTAATGATTTCGTAATTGTTTTAGACGACAACGTTTTAACAACAAGTCACAATTTTAATCTTTGCAAAAACAAAGTGAAAAAGATAAATTAAGAAAAAAAAACATGAACGAAATGTGTATAGGAAAATAAATTTGAAATTTATTTAAATTCTTTAAGCTTAAAAATTTATAAATTTTAATTATGCCAAATTCTGCAGTGGGAGGATAATAAAAGGACCAAAATTTATATGCTTTTGTTGTCTAGCAAAGCATGAAATTTTAGTGTAAAATTGCATTGTTTTATTTTCCGGAAATTCATTAAAAAAAAGAACACCACAGAACAGGAAATAAAAGGATATCAAATGTTATCATTTATAACTTCTAGCAAACACACACGGGTTATTTTGTTTTTGTACGTTTGCTGTGAAAATATTTCTCTCCCTTTTCGTATTATTGAAAATAATTCTGCCTTCTCTGCAGTGTGATATCAAAAGTTTCAGTCTTTGTTGGTTTCTCTTTGTTTTTTTTTCTTTTGCTTCTTGTGTGGCATTCGAAGTGTAAACAAACTATAAATGCTTAATTCAATCATGAGTTTGGTTGGTTTCCTTTCGGTTGTTGCCTTTTTCTTGTATTGTTTCGGCCCTAAATCCACTACCAGCTGTTACCGCAACTTCTTCCCTATTCTTAGATCAACCATTTAACTAAATCAACAAACAAACAAACACATTATTTTGTTAGACAACGTTATCAATGTTGCAAATATAAAATTAATTTAAAAAATATTAATCAACGAGCGGTTAAAAAATATTTCTTAGTATCAGCAACAGCAAGGATTTTTAATTTAGTAAACCGACTACAAAAAAGTGATCTGAAGCGCATGATTTTCATAACTTTACTTTACTATAGGGTGCTTTTTTTATAGAGTGATACAACTTTGAGTTGGCATCACTGCTTTATTTGACCACGCATTTAACAGCTGATAGTTGGTTTTTCTTTAGTTTGCTTTGACATTTCATTGTGAATCGACTTACACCAGAGCAACGCGTGCAAATTGCGGAAATTTTTAATCAAAATAATCGTTCTGTTCGTCCAACTTATCGTGCACTTCGTCCATTCAAAATTTTATTTTCCGATGAAGCCCATTTTTGGTTGAATGGGTACGTAAATAAACAGAATTGTCGCATTTGGCGAGAGGAAAATCCACAAGCTTTTTTGGAAACACCACTACATCCACAGAAAATTACTGTTTGGTGCGCTTTATGGGCTGGCGGAGTCATTGGTCCTTATCTCTTCAAAAACGATGATGGTCAGAATGTTACTGTTTGTGAAAATTGGTGTTCCAGATTGCGTCTTGTACGCGCCAGCCGTGGCGGCCACATGGCCGAAATCATATTTAAACATTAATGGCATAACATTTTCTATCCAATAAAAACCGTTTCATTGATATCAAAAATATATCACTATGTTTTATTATGATTTAAACTGGTATCACTCTATAAAAAATACCCTTTAGTTTTGAAGTATATTTTATATCGTTTGCCAAAAAGGTGGTAGAAATCGCCTAAACGCAAGTTTTGTTACGCATCAACCTGACAACATCTAATTTATATTTATTTATTTTTGTTCTTTTGTAAAAAAATGCAACAATCTACAGTTTTTCTGCTGGAAAATAATAGTCTATAATTTGAATAAATTTCCCTTGTTTCTTTTGCGACAACATCTTAATTAAACTTTCACAACAAATTAGTTACAGATTAGTGGGTCTTGTATATGCCGTTGGAGCAGCCCAAGAAAACTCCTGATTTTAAAAGGAAAAGGCATGTTGTTTTCTTCTTAAGGAATAGCGTGAATAGTCCCAACCAAAACGTTACACTTTATGCGGCAGCTAAGAAAAAGTATGTTTCTAAAGATTTTGGAAATGGTTAAGTGATTTACACATACATAAATGGCTTTATTGTTGTCTGTGCGTGTGAGTGTGTTTTTGTGCAAACATTGTTTTTTGTCGTTTAGCCATAAACGTAACCCTTTCATTTTAGCAAGAAATACGCTCCATTTTCCTGCAGGTTTCACAGTTTCTATTGTCCCAACTAGTTTGTCAGGAAGTGTGTGCAAGTTTGGACAAAATCAACTGTTCAGTAGGCAGACACACAGCCAGACAAACATTCGTGAGCATTCATCCTTAAAGCATTAAATCTCGTTTGTTTTGCCAACTGTAACAATGTGTAGTCAAATATCCGTTTTTGATAAATTAAGAGAAAAAAAACTTATATAAAGACATATAACACGAGCGTGTACAAAAAGTTTACTTGCAACAGAAGATACATTATAAAAAAAAATACGTGCAATTATTTTAACAGAAATTTTAGTTTTATAAAAGTGACCATTCACAAAGACCATGGAAATCGGCACCTGCGCTTCTTTCTTCACAGCAACTACGCCAGAATTCACTGTAGGGCAGGAACATCCTACTAACAAGTCTACCGATCGTCCAGTGTGCCGTCATGACTGCTAGGAGACACGATATATTCCTACGATCACTGTTTATTAATCGTATTGAACGCCTATCACTGTAGTAAGGACACCATTTTCCTAGTGACACCCTACACATGTCTATATTGCACCATCTGTTGTCAGGCTTTTTCAGAAAATGTCTAAGGACGCAGTTTTCAAAATTTCCGAATAAAGTAGGTACCGATACGGCATTAAAGACGTTCATAGAGAGGCCAACTCTTCCAGTCGTTCATTACCTGGGAAGTCGCTATGTCCTGCAACCCAGATGAGTGTAAGGTCGGCACGTCGCAATCGCTCAACAGTTTTCTAGGCAGAGATTTATGCCTTTACCGAGGCTGTATTAAGAATTGATAGGCTCAGTTTGGAGGAGACCAGAGAAATAGACGTTTCTCTGGCAGCAATCAGGGACCCGAATGGAAGGATGATAAAATCGAAGTATGTGCTGGCATGTATCCAATCTCTAGCTCGACTTAAAAGATAAAACATCATGATAGTTTGAGTTCCAAGGCTAAAAGGCATTCAGGAAAGTTAAGTGGGGGACTTGTGCACAAGAGCAGGTTGACCTTGGATGAAGCAGTCTCTCGATTTCGATATTCACCCAAATTAGTTCTTAAACAGTTTTAAGGAACCTGGGTGACAGTAAAGATACCAGCGTTGACTGTACTTTTTTCTCAGTCAGCAATTTTCGTACCTTGCTCACAGCTAAGAGTTCATCCTGAGGCACACTGGCTTCATTGGGGAGACAGAGCGTGTATTCCAGCTCATTATTTTCTGAAACGACTCCAGCACAAAGACACAACAGAATTACGATTTTGCCCATTCCCAGCGATTGATGTTATAGTCGGAATGGCCAGTAAAAAAACTGTAAATGATTACAGCAATTGTTGAGCTAGAATAAGGATTTACTCTCTTTTTTGCTCTCAATAAAGGATACGTTCAATATACTTTTATAAAATCCTAATAGAAGATTTCTCTCCGTGTAACTTTTGTTTGCTGTCTTCTATGTACAACTAAAGAAAGGAAGTGTTACCTTTTATCTCAAGACGCTGTAGCATCTTTCGATACAATACAGAATCGTTTTGTTGCACAAGTACCAATAAAACGGGGTGGAAAACAACTTTGACGTCAGTTTCTTATCTACAATATCCTTTTTCTCATGTGTTACATCCTGCTGGCCTCTAACCAAAACACTAAATGTTTCCAACTGTTCAAAAGTTTTGCAGAAAAGTTTAAAATTTTAAGCTTCTTATAGTTTTTGTTTAAGTTTTTTTTTATTTCTTATAAGGGAAAATAAGTTTGCAACTTGATTTAGTGCTCTATGACCTCAGTTTAAAGCACAAAACACACCATAAACACCATCATCATCATCATCGCCATCGTCATCTGCATCACCTCATCTACGCACGGTCCATTTGAAATCATTTGCAAACAGTACAAAAATTGTGTTATCGGATGGTAGAAATAGAAATAGTCAAATTCGGCACAGTGGATCGAAAGCAAAATAAATGGCTTTGCTTGAAAGTATATTTATAAAATACTGTGATCCACAGTTTCTCACACATCTCGAGACCTAAATATCAGATTAAGATCAATAAAGTTGCTACTTGAAGACACAAGTAGCTTGAAGACAATTCTGGTCTTTTCTTTTCTGGAAAACGTGCAACATTTTTTCACTTCTTTTTTTAAAGCAGCAGTTTAGAGGAGTTTTAAAATGAAAGCAATTTTTCGTAACGAATGTTGGATTAATTTCTCTTCAACTGACATAAAGTTGCGTTCTTCTAAGAAAAAGTGTAAGAAATGTAACATTCTTTTTCAGAAAACAAATCATGATAAGTCAACACTTTATTGTTAATGCACAGTGGGGCTAAATGTGGTCGTTTCCCGGATCTACATCAAGAAGACATATCATACAGGTTATTGAAATGTGCCTAAAAATTGTAAGTGAAAATTACCAGAAAAAAGCTAAAAACTTTTCTTAATTGAAACTGAATTTCTTTAAATAATTTTCAAAATGAAATAGATCAAAACAGAAGAATTTTTTTCAAATAAAAGAATATATTTTGTGGAAGTGTTTTTTATTTTTTATATTGTAGAAATAAAGTTATTAAGTAGGTCCATTCATGCCAAGACAAAAAGAGAGTTCTTTTAGAAAAAATCATGTTGCCATCATGACGCGCCTTACAAATTATGTTTGAATTAATGCCAACGCCATGATTTGCTCTATTTGAGTCACTCACGAGCTACGCATGAGCTAAATGGGACTGATTTTATAGCAAATAGTAGACGTGACTTCAAGTGCTTCTTAGCCTTGTGGAAAAATGTGGTTTTGAATAACTCGTAATGAAAAAAGAAGCCATTTTGGTTATCTAATTAATAACTGTTTTGTATAGGGGATACGCACCAATCACGAGGTACTAGAGTTGTACTGATATGAACTGATCCGCGGAAAAAGGATTCGTGAACGCATTGTGCGATGACTGTTATTTATTCATATTTCCGAACTCTCTTTCAACTCAATTTTCTAGTTGAACTGTAGTTCAAACATCAAATCTCTCTTGTAATTTATTTCAACTTCTTCCCCACTGTGCCATGTGTTATAACCATTCTATTTAAAATAAGTTAAAATTGGCCGGGTTTTTTGCTCATTTTTGGTCATGATTGTGGGTAAACCACATTATAAGGAAACCCCCACTGCTGATTTCTGGTAAAAGATAATTCCATTTGTTAAAGCAGGAGGTCGGGGCATAATCAGGCAAAATTCAACTAGTTTTTGCTTCTGAGGTTTTCTTTCTTTTTAACTGGCTCGTAGCATGTAAATGGGATTATGATTTTATCACAATATAAACAGACTTTTAAAATTCATATACAACATGTTTTCGTAAAAATTCTTGGTTTTCCCTTCTTGTTTCCTTTCCTGGAATGGAGGGCAGCCTTTGGACGATTTTCTTAACCGGCAGCAGATGTCTTTGCTTAAGTTTTGTCCACAAGACAAATACGTTTTTGTTTCATTTCAAGTTTCTTGATTTTTTTTCTTCTTTTTTTCATTGAAAATCTAAAGATTTATAGTTTCAGTTAAACATTTTCTAATGCCACTTTGTTTGCTCTTCATGGGTTTCGTTTCAACCTTTTTTGTGGTCTATAAGTCGTTAAAAGTTTAAATATTGGAAAAAGACATTTTAAAATCTTTTGCATGTTTCTTTGGAAGACTTTGGAACAGTATTGATGGGCCCTCTTTCTCTTGGCAGGAAACTTTAATTAAGATTTAAGTTTTTGTATGGACAAGAGTTGAGTGCAAAATATAAGTGGAAAGTTTTAATTAACATCTGCGTTTGTTTTTGGATTTAATGAACTATGAACTTTTAAAAGTTTAAATTTGATTTAAAGAATATTCTATTTTATGTATTTATGTTTTAGATTTTTGGTTCCAGTTTTCAGGGGAGTATATGAGAATTGGATTCAGATAAGGAATGAAACACTGACAGGTGCGCTTTAAGTACTTTTGTTACCTGTGAAAAGGAGCGAAAGGGTGCAAACACACTTTTAATGCATAAAATTATTTTGAATATCCTTTTTCGCTTGAAAAAAGATCAAAACATTCAGAGCTACTTATATTTTGTACTAAAACCTATTAGGATTAACTTAATTCAGAAAGATACTACAGGGGAAAATCAACCTGAGAATCAACTGACAAAGTAGAGCAGAACAGCTGTTTTCAAAAGCCGCCACACAGTCATCATCACTTATGTGTGTTTTACAACAGTTTTAATTTATAAAAATTTTATTATGGAATAATATGCGAGTATTCAAAGCCCGCTACGAACAAACAGTTCTTAGCAACGAAAATACACGATCAAGATATTAAATTTTTAACTTTTGGCACTTACGGCCTTTTGGATTTTAAGAGAGCAATAGTTTTCTATATCAACTTCATCATTTATAAGCAATAAATCTGTTTTTAAAATAAAGAATGTTTCCCTACTATTCGCCTCCTCCAAATATTAGAGAACATTTGAATAAATTTCAAATTACACTATTGTTTTATACAGAGTTCTCCAAAATCCCCTTTCCCCCAAATGGCACAGCTACATCCGATCCTGGTGATGTACTCACAAAAAGATAAGAGTTGTGAACATTATTCAGGACATATACGAGACCTGTTCACATAAATTATACTAACGCTTTTTTTTATTAGTGAGAGTCATAAGAATTATGAATATTTTGCGGTTTTAACGATTTACTCCAGCCGAAAACAAGTGAATAAAAAAATAATTTCATCATATTTTATTTGAAATATTAAGCCAAAAGCTCAAAGCATTTGACTGCACTCTAAGTCAGAAAAATGTTCTTGTTGCCACACTTTAAGCTTAAACTTAAAAAAACTTTCCTAAACTTTAAGTCTCATTATTTTTACCTTAACTTCTTCTAGAAACGTAACATGCATTTGAAATTATATATAAGCTCTTAGTTAGTTGTGGTTTCAATTTACTGCACAAACGTATTAAATGGACTTAATAAAATACGGTTGATTCATTTAAGGGCCAGTTAAAATGCAAACAAGTCGTTGTAAGGACTCGTTCCAACGCATCGTGTTTGGTACATTATTTATTTGAAAACTTATCTCATAACATTAATTGTGGTTCGCAATTTCATATGGTAAATTGCTGTGGAATACAAGAAAATTGCTCGAGGCTAAAACAACAAAAGGCAAAATGAACACGTTTTCGTTTCCTGCAAAACAAGTGGACAGTGATTTATGCAACAACTCTGGATGACCATAAATATTGCAAACAACAACTAAATAGAGAGAGTAAAAGAAGCTTTTTTTGACTACGAAACTAAAATAGAATGTAAAAACTCTACCTGAAAGTCCTTTTAGTTGGACGGTTTATTTATTTAGACATTTTTGCGTGCATGTGTGTTTTACAACATGAAATTTTTTTTCTTTTTTTGTTTTGTGAAAATTCCCAAGTGACCAACTGAAATTAGTGAGATCAAGCTGAACAAATATTTAACCCGTAACAACTCAATTAATTTGAAAGGCTTCTTTCTATTCCATTCATTCAGTTGTGAACTGTTTTAGCCAAAACTCAAACTCCAACTTATTTTGATGGAGACAAACACCCACTTGCAGCTGCTTGACATAAATTTATTGGCACGAATTTGTGCAAACACGCAAGTAACATCCAGCAAAAAGAAATTAAAGAAGAAACTTAAAAAGAAATTCTTCGTCTTTTTCTTTTAGCTGCTCCATCATCGATGAAGTTTTTATTTGTGTTTAGTCATTCGTTTATGGCAAAAAGTGTTTATTTTTATGGTTAAGTCCCATGTAATCATCAAGACATTATTGTTATTATGAAATTTCTTCATTATCCTGTACTATTTACACACCTACTCCTCGCTTTATTGCCTTGGCCGACCCCATACACTTGCACTGACTTGAGAAAAAGTTAAGACGGAAGAAATAGCGCGAACAACAACAGAAGGAAGTTCTCTGAAACTCTCGTGGAAAGTAACTAAAAACAACAATAAACTTGTCATAAGAATACTGGCGGCTAAAACAGCGGCACAGTGTTCCAAAGCAAATAAATTTTTGAAAATAGTTCTTCCGGAAATATTCTTTCTGACCTGTATTAAAAAGAAAAAAAAAAAATAACTAAAGCGTTAATGGGATCGGAGTATAGATTATATAAAAAAATTAAAGATAAATTATCATCGTTCAAACTTTAGGAAGTTTCACATCTTCTTTGGCCAAAAATCGTCTTTAGCCACTTGACAGTCAGGACCAAATTAAAAAAAAATTAGATTCGCTCTTTGTATGCCTCCTTCTTAAGACGAATAATCAGGGGAAAAAATTTGTTTTATCACACAATCGTAGTCTGGAAAATAAAATATTCTCTCCCTATTGAAATCCTTCCTTCCTGTTATTCGCATTTAAAAGGGGATTTTGTTTGAAACAAGTTTTTGTTCAATTTTTTTTTATAGTTTTTAGATTCTGACTGAACGTTCGGGTGTTCGACTTTGAGGATCGACTAAAGTTCAGTGGTCGTAATTATTATTGAACTTTTCCGAACTATTTTTTTTAATTACATATTTATTGGGGTTCGACCTAAAAAAGTACTTTCGGTTTTGAATTATGAATCAAATTAATAAAATATTAATTAAGAAAACATTTCTTTAAAATCTATTGTCCGCTAACATTTTAATTTTCAATAATTATAAAAGTCTAAAATTTTTTTTGAAGAGCTTTTCAAGCTGGTTCTTTTGCATATTCACTGGCAATAGAGAAAGTTTACAATTTCAGTCAAGACCCACACAATTCAAGGGATACTCAACTATCTAAACTTTTCAGTATTTTATTAAAAAAAAAAAAAAAAAAAAAAAAGGAAAAAGATGCGGCAACTGCGAGGAGTACACCGATCATTAAAAATAAAAAATTTTATTTCAAATATTAAAACTTGGATGTGCATGTCTTCGATTATTTTAACAAACCAACTAGAAATGTTTACTTAATTGATTGAGAAGTTTAAGAAAATATCAAAGTTGAAACCAGATTTCAACAATCACTCGAATACTATTTTCTGATTTTAATTTCCTCTGATTTTATTACATCGATTATTGCTGTTGAAAGCTGTAATTTCTATCAGTTTCCGCAACGAAACGTTGAGATAAATGGATCTGGCTCTGTATGTAAATTATCGTCTATGGTACAATCAAATGGCTGTTGTTGAAGATCACGAAGGATTAGCAGTGGCCATTGAACAGTAACGACACTGATTAACTAAATCATGTACCTTCGTCGATATTTTATCAAAAATATACAAAAAATCGTCTACTACAAATTGTTTGTCTTCTAAGCTTTAGCTTGTCCAAAGTAAGCAGTTGGCAGCACAGGCGATTCAGTAATTTGTCTCGAACGCCGAAGGATTTTACGCTAAAAGATTTAAATTTGCTCACGAAAATTTTAGCAAAACTACTTTCAAACTAAAAATAAACTCAGTATATATTTTGCGGATTTGTCGTTTTTTTAAATCTTTAATTTTAATTGTGTGCTGATTCTTTTTTCCCAAAATCCCAAAGTGATCAATTAGCTAAAACACCTCAATTGATCACTTTGAATTTTTTAGTAAGATTTTGGGAGAAAAGAATCAGCACATAATTAAAATTTAAGAGTTTAAAAATTAACTCGTTTCTCATCGATCCCTGTTATTTGAAAAATAAAATTACATGTTTACGCAATACCAATGGCTAACGAAGGGACCATAAATAAAGCGGGCCCAACAACATCTACTTCCGTTCAGTGCATTTGGGAAGTGTCCTGTCAATTAGACAAAGGTAATATAATTTTCTATGCAATTTTAGAGGGATTTTTGGGAATATTAAATTAAAAATTTGCCTTAAGATGCAGAAAATCATATTTTAAGAGAAAATTTTTTTTTACTTTTGCCCAAAGAAATGGAAATATTTGCCACAGTGCACTGTTTGTGCTTTTGAAGAAACAGCCGAGTCTTTGTTTCAGCAGGAAGTCTGTTGTTACGGGTTTTTCTCGCTGCTCTCAATGGCTGAGTACTTGTCTTAACATCCTCATTAAACGATTTGCACCAACAAAATTAGCAACATTTACTCACGCACATCCAAGCAAACGCAAGCATTCAAAAGGAAGAGTATTTATTTTCTTCAGCAGGACTAAAAAATTGTATTTATATAAACAAGTGAAAAACAGAAAAAAAGGCGCTACGAAAAAAAATACAACGAATATAAAAACAAAAGTAAATAAGAAAGAACAGTCGTTAATATCTTTTTATGGACCTAAAGGGAATCGTTTAAACAAAACTAAGTCCATGAAAATAAAATACTCCAACTCAGCAAGGAAAATGACTCTTGAGAAAGAAAAGAAATAGAAAAGACAAATTCACACGACAGCAAAAAAAAACCCCTGCTCCTTTAAATACAATGAATTAAATGGCCAGATAAATATCACAGCTAAGCCATTGTCCACCTAAAATTCTATGGCTGTTTCGTGCAACGTCTGGCTGCCAGGCTGTTAATGCAGCAACGTCAGCAGCCGCAGCCGCAGCACAGTCAGCAGTTAACACCACAATTTAATACGAAATTGCTAGAAGAGGACATTCTAACGAGCAATTAGATTTCATTTCTTACTGGGGAATTAATTGTTCTTTGTACTCTTGTAATATTCGATTCCATTTATTGCCATAAATATATAATATCGGTTGCTGTGTGGGGTGGGCCAAGAGGGACGAACAGCTTGTTTTTCTCGTTTAAAGACAATTTCAGCATCTGGAATTTGTTTAGTTTATTTCTTCTTATTAACAATTATCCAATAGCCAATGCTACACTTGAGAAGAGGAGTCCTGGAAATGGAAAAGAAGACTCATAATCTTATAGTTCACACTACTTGACATTATGAGCACCTTTTGCAATAGCATGATGCTTCGAAAGGCATGTAGTCAATGTGTGTGTGTGGGCTGACGATAGTTTTGGGTATAATTATTTTTTATGGCAAATTGGCAAAATGAAGAGAAATTTAATTTAGTGGTTGTATTAAATTACTTCCATGCAGGAGTCGGTTTAACTGACTGCGATGTGAACAATTTGTTGAAGAAAACTGTAGGCATTGCTATTGACTGGGTAAAAAGAAAATTTATATAAAAAATCTTTTCTCGTTGATTCAAATATCACTTGCAAAAACTTTTTCCATTTTCCAATAGCAGCCAGTAAAGGGTGTTTTTTATAGAGTGATACAAGTTTAAATCATAACAAAACATAGTAATATATTTTCGATATCAATGAAACGGTCTTGGATAGAAAATTTTATGACATTAATGTTTAAATATGATTTCGGCCATGTGGCCGCCACGGCTGGCGCGTACAAGGCGCAATCTGGAACACCAATTTTCACAAACAGTAACATTCTGATCATCATCGTTTTTGAAGACATATGGGCCAACGACTCCGCCAGCCCATAAAGCTTGTGGATTGTCCATTCAAGCAAAAATGGGCTTCATCAGAAAATAAAATTTTGAATGGACGAAGTGCACGATAAGTTTGACGAACAGAACCATTATCTTGATTAAAAATTTCCACACCTTGCACGCGTTGCTCTGGTGTAAGTCGATTCACAATGAAATGTAAAAGCAAACTAAAGAAAAACCAACTATCAGCTGTTAAATGGGTGGTCAAATAAAGCAGTGATGCCAACTCAAAGTTGTATCACTTTATAAGAAACACCCTATATTTTCGCTTATTGTCATTGAAATTTTGGATTAATCGATTTGATATTCAAACTTTCGCTCTTGACTGATTCGCCGCAAATGTGAAGTCCTATTTTGTCTTTACCTCTAATTTCTTGGCCTTCGAAATATTGAACTCTAAACTTCAGAATGGACACTTCTATTTAAGGAGAGATAATTGAAATTTGTGGGATGTGTGTTTTGTTTTGTCGTCTTTTCTTTTATGATCTTGTAAATCATTTTTGCATCCACTCTAATTCTAAATGTAGTAAAAATAAGTTCCTGCAACAGTTCTTCTATAAACAATTTTGCCAACAGAACTTCATTATCCAGTTATTTTTATCTTTTATTTTATGTATCATATCCTGCTTAATTATTCTTAAAACTGACTTAAGAAATATTTCCTTTTAAAATATTTTTTATACGTTTCAACATTCAAGTTCATTATTATTTTACCAATTAAAAATCCACAAAATTAAACTTCAGGCGGCACATCAAATCTTACGAGTACGAAACGACTTGAAGCGTACAAATAAAAATGCCGAGTAGAAAATAAAAGAGGGTGGTGGAATTCAGAGATCTTTATTTTAGCAAAAGGAGTAGAGGAAGGAGGTGAGAGCAACTCTTGCATGTGCATGATTATAAAAATGAAAATCTTTGCTTCTACAATTAAAATGACGCAAAAATACCACTCGGAATAAATTAACTTAAAAAATTAAGCGTCCCACGACTGTAGAGACAAAATAATGGTGCAGGGGCGATGAAGATTTAAGGACTTAAGCAGTTTGTTGGATTAACATGCATAAAATGTTTAAATATTAAAAATAAAATAGCATTAAACAAAATATATATAAAATAAAACAAAATGAGTTAAAATTGTAACGTGTACACGCGTAGAAGGAACGACGACAATTAAGGCTGGAATGGTTCAAGGAGCAGACATCCAAATACTTATTTAAATGTTCTTTGAGAATGGATGGTGTACGTACGAGTATTTAACTACTTTAAAATTTACATTTGCAGTGTAAAAGAGTTCCAAGTACAGTAAGCTAAAGAAGTAAAACAACACTATGAAAAAGATTATTTAAGCGTTTCTTTCAAAATTAGTTTCTATACAATTTTTCTGTGACATTCATGGTAAAAGGCATATATTTTAATAGATTTTTATAAAGATGCGTTTTAAAAAGTAAATGTTTGAAGGTAGCTTTTATACGTCATTTGTCTCATAGGGAATCTTTTTTTATATCTCTTTTTTTTTGTAAAGTTATTTAGTTGGTGATTTTACAAAAGCCATTTGCTGGTAGTTTTTAAAGACAATTTTTCAAGTCAATCATTTAAAATTGTATTTGAAACAACAATATCAAACAAATGTTCTCAAAACACAGACAAATTATTAATAAAATATTTAAAAAAATTTTCTTTTTTGAAATTGTACTATCACATTAAATTATTTTAAAAAATTGCTTTTAATAAAATTACTAAATTGCAAAAGATATGTCAATTACTTTTGTTAGTCACTGTTAATGGTTGTAACTTTTCACCGCTATCGCAACTCGTTTCAGTCGAGTTGAGTTCTGTTCAGTCATGTTAATCAGTTTATATTATAATTATTTGCTACAAATTGTTAAGCTTTGCACGAACTTTGCCAAGGAATTAACATAAACAAGGCTATACTTTAAGCACACACACACACACACACACACACACGGATACTTTGCGGCAGTTACATTATAAACTTTAGCACACACACACACACACGCACACTATGGTAAAATGTAAAATGTGACATCTAAATTAAAATACAATAAACAGTGAAAAAATATTCAAGGAATATAAATTCAAAAGGATAAAAAGTTTTTAATTATACGAGTAAGAGCTGAAGCTACCTATCAACTACACACACACAGAGACACACACACAGGCACCACACACATTCTTTCATTTGATTTTTCCAACAATTAAAATTAAAAATAACGTCATATTTAAGTATTTTTGAAAATTGTATATGACATTTAAATTATACCGTCGGTTGAGAAGAAATTGCCAGAAATAAACGTCTGAGGAAGTTCTTATTATTTTACATGATTAGAAACTATGTTGGTTAGGGGGAAAAGTATTTTCCAGCTGTTGTAGACTAACTAACTTCAATAAGATTTTGGAATTTTATTGAAAAATGGTTTCTAAGAGTAACCAAAATTATCGATAACTGGTTCTTCAAAATGTGTTGTTTTTTTTCTGAGGTGTCATGCCTTTTCAAATAGCTTCTGTTAGCTTCAACTGCATGTTGTTGTTGTGTAAACAACAATCTGTTACGAAAATTTTGAACCAACGGACTTAGTTTAAACTTGAAGTCTTATCAAGATCCGGAGACAATATGGGTAACCCTTTGAGTTTGGGGTCATACTTAAAAAGGCTGTGTCATTACCCTGGTCAAGATCGCCAGCATTAAATAATTTCCTCCTTTCCCAGTATGTCAGAACTGGAGATATAAAACATACGTGCAGTCTGCGCATACGCACGATTTCCATATTCTGCTATTCTGCGCGCTGTATTGCACGTCGCGTCGGTTTGGTTGGCACCAAATGTTCTTGATGTTGAACTAAATAATTTCTGGAAACAAAAACGCAGTCTACATGAATCGACAAAGCTTCAGCCTAAAGGTAGCTCCTTCGCTAATTACAAAATTTTCGTCTTACTGATGGTTTTCAATCGAGAAGGGTAAAATTTGTGCGAAACCGATTAATTACTGCACGAATTGATTGCGGGGTGTGAATTTATTTATATACTTTTTTCACAAATTTTAACAATAAAGAAGCTTCTTGACAAGCCCTACTGAATAGAAATGTCAACACAGTTTGACGTTCCCAGCTGTCAAACAACAGTTATCGATTTTGATATCGATAGCGCAAATGCTGCTGAAAACACTTCCTAATTGCAGCTGTCAAATTCCCAAAAACGTACAAAAACTCTCCCCTACACTTTATATTCATATTCAAGGTCAACATAAAAATAGGAAATATCTTTGGTATTACAATGAAAACTAGCAACTCTTACACTCCGATATTGTTTCCCAAATGCTATTTAATTATTTATGAAAAATAAAATTTACCAACACAAGAAGCAACTTCAGGCATTCCAAAAAGGTTAAACAACTCAAGCGAAGAGGAGCACACACCGGACTTTGGAAATACAACTAATTTAATATTTAAATGGCAAACTCTCAACATCCTGCAACGCAAATAAATGGCCAATTTGCGTCTCATTCCTCCAGACCGCCAAGATTAATGCATCTCAATACTCAGACAACTAACCTGTACAATAACGATGCAAATTAACTTTGTCTCGAAGAAACAACCACAAAAAGTTGATTTGCCATTTATGTAAGTAAAAATGGATATAATTTTCTTAGCAAAAAGTTTTCGAAACAGTTCCCCTTTTTTGCTAATTCAAGAAATTTGATAGTTTCTATCTGCGTGGAAGAAGTAGCAAAGTTTTTGTCAAACTAATTTATATTTTATTCAAACACAAAATAAAACCCAGAGTTTTAATCAAAAAACCAACAACCAAACCTACGAGTACAACTTGGAGACTAGTTTTCTCTCATACTTTATGCGCTGACAATTAAGAAATTAAGTTGCCACTTAAGTTAACTGTCAGTTTGACAGTCAGACATCTTGTTTCGTGAGCAAAAGTATGAATTGTTTACATTATCAACAGTCTAACACCTTTGGAAAAGTTTACGGAATATAAGAAAAGAAAAAACTTGGTTTTTTATCTGTCTTCTGGCAAACAACCTGCCAACCTGACTGGCTGAATGGCTGCCGTGCAAGTGTGTCTCCATTATAAATGCCACTCATAATTAAATCAAATGTTTGTCTGCCTCCATTAATACACCATATGTGGTAGTGCTTGCATGTGTGTGTGTTAATGTGTGTGTGTGTGTGTAGTTTATAATACTGAATACGTGGAATAACTTTATCGAAAACTTTCAACTTTTACAGCATTAAGGCAACCACCTCCTCTTAAAATCGACTAAGACTTTATCGCTACCTGTAGCTGTATTTTGTTGCTGGTAGCGTTTCACTTTCCTCCTCAAATCCTCCCCTAGAGGTTTAACTAAAAAGTAGTTGAAATTTGTAAATCAATTCAACAATTTGCATGAAACGCAAACGGAATGTGTTTACCCTCGCCCTCGTCTCCTTCTACAGCCTGCCAAAGTGTTCCATCTGCCAGTATCACTAACAAATAATTACTATCGTTTACTGAATTCACAAAAACTTTATATCATTTCACATGTCACGTCAACTGTTACGGTTCATAATGGGAATATTTTATTTGTTTAAATATGTTTTTTGTCGAGATATTAAACATCTTCTGCTGCGGATGTGTGTGACATGATAAGCGAAGCTCTTCGAGTAAAATGGGTTTTAATTAAAGTGAAATATGGAAATTTCATAATTGAGGTTAATAGAAAAGTTATTCTTTGACATTAACGATCTATGAGTTTGGAATCCATATATAAATAAAAGTAGTTAGTTATTGAGCCTCGCAGGATATTCGAGATTATTTTCAGAAAAAAAGGACTACTTCTACGTTCAATACTTTAGAATATGAGTGGAGTACAAAAGATGTATCGAAATTCGATTTTAAAATCCTTTTAGCGCCTAAAAGAATGTACGCAGAAAAGTATTAAACCTGTTTATTTTAAAACTTTCCGCTGGGAAAATTTAACATTTTCAAAAATCGGGAAGTTGTTGGTTTTACCCCGTTTTGAAACAATCGAGTTCTCATCAGATCTCGACGTTTTAAAGTTCTAGAAAGTTTCCCTGATCTGAGAACCCGCCACAATGTGTATGGTATGTGTGTGTGTGTTTATGTGTGTGTGTGTATTTACGTGTAAGTATGTGACTCGCTTATAACTTTCAAACGATTTGACCGATTTCAACCAAACTGATGAATTTGAACTGATTCGAGCAGGTATAGGGTGTTTTTTATAGGGTGATACAACTTTGAGTTGGCATCACTGCTTTATTTGACCACGCATTTAACAGCTGATAGTTGCCTTTTGTTTAGTTGGCTTTGACATTTCATTATGGATCGAGTTATACCAGAGCAACGCGTGCAAATTGTGGATATTTTTAATGAAAATAATCGTTCTGTTCGTCAAACTTATCGTGCACTTCATCCATTCAAAAGTTTATTTTCCGATTAAGCCCATTTTTGGTTGAATGGGTACGTAAATAAACGAAATGTCGCATTTGGCGAGAGGAGAATCCACAAGCTTTTGTCGAAACACCACTACATCCACAGAAAATTACTGTTTGGTGCGCTTTATGCGCTGGCGGAGTCATTGGCCCATATGTCCTTAAAAACTATGATGGTCAGAATGTTGCTGTTTGTGAAAATTTTGTACGCGCCAACCGTGGCGGCCACTTGACCGAAATCATATCTAAGCAATAATGTCATAAAATTCATATCAAATATATATTACTATATTTTATTATGATTTAGACTTGTATCACTCTATAAAAAACACCCTTTAGATTTCAAGAAATCTTAGAAATAAACATTTTTAATGTGGTTTTTTAAAACAAATTTCAAGCGGCCTTACCGATAGATTCCAGAAACTAATCAGCTCTCAAGATTAAAAAACCACGTCGGCCACTGCAAATCGAGTCGAATTCGGTTAATTCATTCGTGAGATATCGTGGACGAAAAAAACTCGAAAAATTATATGTTTTGAAAAACTCCGCGGTTATACATCGAATCAGTTAGTGTTCTCGATCCTTTTATAGTAACCGAATACTATCAGTCCCCGTTTATCACGTGGGAATCACAAGAATCAGGTTACTGCAGTTTTGAAGTTAAAATCAGCGGGAAGTTGCGGGGACGATCTTTAGGGTCAATATTTTTCATATTTTTTTTTTAGCAGCAATCGTATGATTTAAGAATTTTCAATCTGTGTGTCGTAGTTTCTACGATATAGAGATAACGACCTTATCATTTAAGCCCTTGGGTTTAAAATGAAAAAAAAATCCTTTCTTACATCTTTGGAGCTGTACTTCGAAATCACGTTGTCCTGAAGTAACATCACTTTATAATTAAGCTAAAGATATAAAAAGCGTACTGCCCAATATATTTAAGAATTGATTGAATCAAATTCTCGCATACAATTCATCGCTACCAGATAATAATTAATAGCAACTGTTTCTTAAATAAAATCGTTGTTTATTAACATAAAAAAATTCAAAGAAAAACGTCAGATATAAAACACCCGAGTTTAAACGCGTCAATTTTGAATTCTTTGCTCGATAGGGCATTTTGCAATTCCTGTGACGATATAAACGTTTAAGATATTATATTTAAGCGTTTGACTAAAACTTTTTTCCCCATCAGTCAGACTACAGAAGTCTTAAGCGAATTTCAGCATTAATAACTCTTCTACAAAAGTCGATATTTATTCAAACAAACAGTTCCACCTCGATAAGTAAAGCCCCCAGGTAAAAATAAATATCTGGCCATAAATACAATAGTAACAGGCACTTTCACACAATTATTTATGACGTTGTGAAGAAATAAAATCGGCAATTTAGTACAAAATGTTCGTATTAACAAAACTGTTTTTAAAATTAAACAAATCTGCGATCGGTATCTAAAGTGGTTTTCTTTTATATTTTATTTGTGAACGATGCCAGCCAACCAGCATTTTCGTATGCAAAACCGACAGGCAGCAGTTGGTATTTTCTCCATAAACGATTTATTTAAATGCCACATGACCCATCATACCACAAGAATTCCTTTCTTTTTTTTTTTTGCTTGTGAAAAAGAGGTTTACAAAAAAACGTAAAGAATTGTTTGTAGTCTCTGATAGGAAATAAAAATGTCCCCAACGGTATCGATATCGAGTTTTGGGTATCATTTGTAAATTAACACAACGACAAAAGTTAACTGCCTTTTAAGCCATTTAAGCGAAAAACGATTAATCTATAAATGCATAAACAACGACAACAACTACAACAACGACAGTAGCAACAGCAGCAGCAGTCGCAGCCACAATAGCAGTTTTAACAGCAGCCGAATATTCTACAGCAGCACTAGCGCAGTGCCAGTTGCTATTCTGTTCTTAGCAACAGGGTGAGCTTTAGCGAGATGTAAATTTTTAGCCGTACGCATTTACTCATGAATTAGAAAAACTTAGTGAAATGAGTATTTTGTTACTTATTTTTTTAAAGTTGTCCTGCCGACTCCATCCGATGTGGTGGACAAATTTGGCTCCACAAGATCAGTAAACGATCGACCAGCACCGGTACGCCTTCGCTTTTTAAGAGGATTAAACATTTGAACGTGTTTGATATTAATTTTGTGCTGATTCTTTTTTCCCAAAATCTAACTAATAAATTCAAAGTGATCAAATTGAGGGGTTTTAGCTACTTCCTATGCGCATTTTACTTCGTCCAATGCTGATCATCAGGGGACCTTTGCCCAACATTTCTTGGAATAACTAAAGATATTATTTGAAACGTCCACTTTAACAAGTGAGGAGTTTAAAACATATATCCAAGTCATAACAAGAACTCATTGATCACTTTTCCTTTTTTATTTCAATGGAAATAAATGATCTTGCAAAACCAAAAATTTGGACATGAAAAAAATTGTGAAAACGGTAACACTGGAATTTAAGGTGTAGTTCCATTGATTTGACACATTTTCCGGACTCTGTTTCATAATAAAAACTGAATAAATAAGAATTGTTATCACATTCATTTAAGCCATCTATAGTGATAATGCATGTGAAAAATCTGCATGAAAGTATAGCGGCGTTCGAAAACAGCTGTTTTGCTCTCACTTTGTAAGTTCAACAATCAAACTGGTGGTGACTTTCTCTTGTGTCTTGGAATGTTTTCATGTCTATTGGATTTAAAAACAATTAATTTCAATTATTAAAGAACTTCTTAATTAAATTATGATTAAAAATTTTTATAAATTTCACATTTCCGTATGTGTATCACTTACTGCAACATCCTGTAGATATCTGAGTATCACTGGTAATATTCACTTTAAATGCTGCATGATTTAAGGCGCCATACGAAGAGTTGGTATCCCCAAACACAATTTGTACCACAACCACAGTCGACAATTGCTTTCTATACAAATTTTATGACAATAAAAAATCGCCAGGCTGCGGAAGAGCATATCAAATTTATAGAACAATTTTACTGCATCCTCTTAAAAGTGCTAAGAAAGCACTTTTAAGAGTGCTTTCTTAGAGTAGCGTTGTCATATCTACACGAATTCAATGCAATTAATTATCTTATATTTTTTAAATAAACAAACGGGCGCAAAATTATTTTTATTTCTAAGTGAAAAATGAAACACCATCACACAAAATTTATTGTTTGTTTGCTTGATTTCCATGAATCTTCCTCGTTAAATTTTTTTCTTGTCGATTGCGGTTCCAATTGTGATTGCGTACTCTGGCTATTTGCATATGTTTGTGTTTTGATAGTTGAATATGCAAATTTATTTATATCGTTACAGATGCTGGCACACACTTGCACTCCCGGACACACACACACGCACATACCCAATCACGCTCCTGCCAACAGATGCCAAACGAAGCCGCAAAATTAATCGTTGCTCATGCCATTCGATACACATACTCGGACACATGGCCAACTACAAAATATATACGCAACTAATGAAGCTGAAGAGCCGAATAGCATTTATCTACCCTGGGTTATGTGGACAACGACGAAGGCTATTAAGTGGGATTTTGAACAGTTTGAATTTATGACCACCAATAATCCATTCATATTTATTCACACACACACACACACACACACACACACACACATACACACACATGCACTCAAGCAGTGGCATGTTTTCCAATCCATATACGTACTTTCGAGTGAAATGACGAAACGGTTCGTTGCATGTGCGAAATGGACATGAACAACAACGATCCTACAAATAGTCAGGAGTCAGTTGGTGCATCAGCCATAACCAACAAAAAATAATACGCTGCAAGAAAACTCTTATAATTTTATAAATTTACAATAATAATTTCGTCGATAGTTTCTATTTTTTCCTCAAAAACTTTAAAAAAAATTTTTAACTTTTTTCATAACCCCTTTTTTATATTTAGCGACTTGAAGTTTTGAAAAATTTTAGATTTGAAGAGCATTTCATTTTGCAGCTCAATTTTATAACTCAGAGCCCATTTGCATAATTTTTAAATTTAAGAAATTTTGTTTGTTGCATATCCATTCAAACAGAGCCATCATTTTCATAATAAATTTTGCACAATTCAAAGTTTCAGGATCTTTAAACAACAGCTGGCGCCAAATGTGTATATAAAGGGTGTTTTTTATAGAGTGATACAAGTTTAAATCATAATAAAACATAGTAATATATTTTTGATATCGATGAAACAGTCTTTATTGAATAGAAAATTTTATGACATTAATGTTTAAATATGATTTCGGTCATGAGGCCGCCACGGCTGCCGCGTACAAGGCGCAATCTGGAACACCAATTTTCACAAACATATGGGCCAATGACTCCGGCAGCCCATAAAGCGCACCAAACAGTAATTTTCTGCGGATGTAGTGGTGTTTGGACAAAAGCTTGTGGATTCTCCTCTCGGCAAATGAGACAATTCTGTTTATTTGCGTACCCATTCTACCAAAAATGGGCTTCATCGCAAAATAAAATTTTGAATGGACGAAGTGCACGATAAGTTTGACGAACAGAATCATTATTTTGATTAAAAATTTCCACAATTTGCACGCGTTGCTCTGGTGTAAGTCGATCCCTAATGAAATGTCAAAGCAAACGAAACAAAAAGCAACTATCAGCTGTTAAATGGATGCAAATAAGGCAGTGATGCCAACTCGATATTGTATCACTCTATAAGCACCCTATAAATTCTTTGATTAACTCAATTTTTGAAATGTCAAAGCTTTGTAAATGTGTATTAAATTTTTTCCTAAATATATATATATTTTTTAACCTTTTGCAGTCCTACCCTTTAAAACGGCTTGAAAATCATGTCAATGTATAAAATTGCATTTCAGATATTGACAAGATAAACTGAAAAAATTCGGCGAGAGTATGAAATTTTGAATGGACATAATTGTGGCAAAAAACTTTGAATATCTTTCTCCTAGTATAAGTGGTAAATAGAACGAAAGAAAGCCTCCGATCGATTTTCATCCAAAACGTAAAGGGTCGTATCTAAGTCTTTTCGACTTGACATGGAATCACCCATATGTTCTATATGTTTCTAGTGAGCAAATCTTAGCTTAAATTTCTTATGTGAAATAATCTCTTTAAAATCTACACCGAAAAGATGATTCCCTACTCATGAAACACATCATGTCGGAACTATAAAAAAAAGGGGGCATACTATTGAAATAATAGATGATGAAAAATGATTTGAATCAAATTTCAATATATGAAAATCAAATTCATACACTAAAAAGATGTTTTTGCCACTTTAAAGAGAATATGTGGGGCTATAAAATATACAAAAATATATACTTCGAAAAAAATTTAGTACATGCCTGGCTAAGTTTTGAATTTCCAAGTATTAAATTAGTCAAAGAATGTGTATACATTTGGCGATAACTGTTGTTTAAATAATTTTTACTTTTCGGTTTAGTTATAATTGTTTTCCAGACTTCTAATAACATAATATTGTTTTTAAATTTTGGCGGAGAATTCGCTACAAATTGTTTGAATCCCACTACGATGTTATTTTTTTCAGTGTATTTAGCATTTGGCAGCTGTTATCAATGCTATCCCTAGACAATTATTTTTTGGCAAGAAAAGGAGATTAACAAAAATATTTGAAGCAATTTTACGTTTTTTTTTTCTTATTATTCATTTAAACGATGCATGTGTTAAGTGCCATATTTTAAAATGACAGTTGATTTTTGGCAAGAAATAAGAAAAAATTTGATTGTAAATTGCATATAAATATAACTTTTTTATTCCAGGAATAAAATTTCCCGAAATCTGCTATTTTGCAATTGAATATATATTTCCAGCCACCCTTGAAAGCTTCGATCTACACTACGATGCGTAAAATCGTTGTTGAAAGGAAAACCGAATGATTTCGAATAAATAGTGGAGAAATTTAGTTAAACGTCATTTTTTAATAAAATACTACGTGCATGTTCATGCACGCCCATTTTCGACTACTTGATTCATTTCAGAAGGAGTATTCTGTATGCCAAGAAAAATAATTCCCTTTTAAATCTTTTCAAAATGTACAACCCCTAACCAAACTTCTGGAGGTTTCTGGCTGGTAAAAACTACTAAAATATAAATTTAACCCTTCAATATTTTTAGCCACTTTTAATATTTTTGTGTATTAAGCCGTTCTTGCATTCAGGTGGTGATCCTTTCTTCTATTTAAACCAGCTTTTGAATCCAGTTTTAAATTTCAGTTCTTTCATATCATTTCTTATTTACAAAGTCCGTCAGGTAATTTGATATTAAAAAACAAAAAACTTTTTGTTGAATTTGTCATATTTATTACATTTAATTGTAAAAGTAATTACGCTAAATTAAATTTGTATTGTTTATTTAGGCTTTCTGAAGCAAATAAGAGACCAACAAAGTCTTTAGCTGCAAGCACACTTTAAAGAAGTCCCTTAGGAAAAACGTGGCAGAGAAGAATAAAAAGTTTTGAGATTTTTTTGTTTTTTCTTCAAGAATAGATTATTAAAAAGCAGTCAGTAAATAAATATAAACCATGTAAAAACCCCGGAAATATTTACTCAAAATGGAAAAGCGGAAATAACAATATAAGTAAATTGTCTGCAAAATAAAAATTGTTTCCGTGCATAAATTCCTTAAAACAACATATTTTTCAGGCTTTTAAGCAAATAAACGAGGGTGGCGCAATAATGAAGGCACTAAGAAATGCGATTTTTCTTCATTTTATTACATTTTTATTTACATTCAATTACACACTGTAACAGAAAAAATTCACAAGTTGCTGTTCTATTTATCTTTAAAATCTTGTACTAAAATCCTCTTTTTATGATATTTTATATGTATTTTTATGCGGTTGGATTATTTTACCTGGAATTGGTTAATATTTTTTTAAATTGGAAAAAGAAACGGCAAGAAGGAAAACATAGGGTGTCTTTTATAGAGTGATACAACTTTGAGTTGGCATCACTGCTCTATTTGACCACCCATTTAATAGTTGATAGTTGCCAGCCAGCCCGTCAGACCAGCGTCAGACCAGCGCCAGACCAGCGGCAGACCAGCGCCAGACTAGCGTCAGACTAGCGCCAGACCAGCGCCAGACTAGCGTCAGACTAGCGCCAGACCAGCGCCAGACCAGCGTCAGACTAGCGTCAGACTAGAGCCAGACCAGCGCCAGACCAGTGCCAGACCAGCGCCAGACCAGCGTCAGACCAGCGTCAGACTAGCGTCATACCAGCGTCAGACTAGCGTCGGACTAGTGTCAGGCCAGCGTCAGACTAGCGTCAGACCAGCGTCAGACTAGCGTCAGACCAGCGTCAGACTAGCGTCAGACCAGCCAGCCAGCCATTCGTAAGGTCTCAGTATAGTCTTTCGAAATCTGTTGAGCAACTGAAAGTTGGTGATTTTTATTTTAATTATTATTTAATTTTTGCTATATTTATATATAGGCTAATTGTTCTTAGTTATCTCAGAAGGACATGATGATAAATATTCCTAGGCTCAAAGGAAAGTTGGTTAAATTTGGAAAAAAATTTGCATCACTCGACGTATCCACTTTTTAGTTTGTTAAATACTTTTCTTGGGACATATTGTAATTGCATTTAAAGGATATAATCAAGAGATATATTTCTTAGTATTTGCTGCAATTGTAGTACAACCCTCGTAGTCCAAGAAAGTCCAACATGTTAAACGTTAACAAGATGTTACACCCCAAATTTCAAAATAAGCAAAATAAAATTTTGGGGTCAATTTTTTCTGCTTGAAAGCGAATTTATTTTTTTCCAACAAAATGAACAAGAAACAACAAAATAAGTCAACAATATTTTACCAATAGAAATTATCAGGAGGAATATGGCTAAATGAACCTGTTGAACTGAAGATTAAGGGGAAAGAAATATTTAAATTAGTTGGCTGTTCCCAGAAAAAGACGAAAAGAAAATAGTAAAATCAAACGCTGTTTTTCATCATTTTTGAATCTTCCCATGACAAGTTTTTTATTTTATCTTGTATTTTTTATTTAAATTTATTTATTAAAAAGGTATTAAAAATCGTTTAAGGGCCGTATTTTTTTTTTTTACAGAAAACCCGTAAATAACAATTATTTTCCTACAGTGGTGGCGAATATACTGTTGCATGCCTTCATTTGCAATCTTGGTCGTTGGAGCTGTTGCTGACCCTCAACTTATGATTTATGGCGCCAATAACAGACTTGTCCACTTAAAATTCACAGATTTGAGCATTTAATGTTTTAGGGATTTAATTTGTTTCCTTGATAATGAATTCAATGACTCGGCATAATTATTGTTACAAAATAATGTTGTTGATATTGGAAAGGAATAGATAAGAATGATTGGACTAAATTGGCGCAATATTTTTTATAAAGTTGGGCGTTGTGGTTCGCTTAAAACAATAGATAAAATTACATTAATATTTTATAAATATTAATGTAATTTTTCCCATGTAACATTTTCACATCTTTTCTCTTTGACGTCTTCGTCGAAATTACAGAGAAATTTGTCCACATTCCAGAATTTAAATTTCTTATCGCTGTCATTTTGCGTACTGGCATTGTGTTCTTATTATTTTCATATACAGACAATAGAAATATTTGGGGTATTCACACTTTGTGCTATTCAGTCATATTGTCGAAAAGTCATAAAATGTTCGACTAGTTTAAAAAAGATGTTGTTGTGCTGCATATAAAAAAAGTCATAAAATAATAGCACTCCTGCAGGTATATTTTTATGTTGTCGGACACTGCAAATAATAATTATTTTCGAAATAATATTTATAAATATTAAAATACCTCACTCACACCCATTGTGCAACAACTGCCGTACTTTAAAATCTTTTTACAACTTTCAAAATAATTCCAAAAACTTTTCGTACTTATTAAACGTTGATTAAAATTAATTGAAATTGAATAGAAATCGAAACCATATCGAAATCCTTTGATGTTCAACAGAAAGAGAATAAGATGAACAACATGTTTTTGAAATTTTTCCAAAAAAAAAAAAAAACAACACAACAACCAACATTTAATTGAGTCCTTCCATACGAACAAAGTTAAAATATAAGTTTCCCTTTTAGACACATAAAACAACAACAACAACAATTTTAGCATTAACTTGGTGGCGATAATGACGATGATACATGTTATTGAATCGAAAGAAACGGATGAATGAATGAAGGAATGACTGCGTAAATGGCATAAAAATAGCTCACAGCTCATTACCTACATCGACAACTGGCAGGCATACAGAGATAAATAGACACACACACTCTGTTTTGCATGCGTGGAATAAAATAAAGATACTGTTATGAAACGGTAGATATGCTTTTACATGAAACAACAGTTGAAGTATAGTGATGGACAAAAGGGGACTAACACGCACAGTTAACCTTAACATCGTGTTTTGATTAAAACAAGTAATTTTGATGAAATCAAACTTGATTGAATCGTGTGCAATTAAATCAAATAAGTGAAGAAAATCGATTTAAGCATTTCTGAATTGTTTTTCTTGAACATCTTTCATTTAATGTACGAGCACTTTCACATTAAACTGTCCTGGGCCCCCTGACTTAATATTTGATTAGTAGTAGTTGCAGCTACTCCTTCGTACCCACTCCAACCCAAGTTTACTTGTAATCGAGCAGATTCTCTTATACGGGTAGACAGAACAAAAAGATGGGAACCTGCAGTTTGTAGAATTTTGTCTATCGCAACGTGTTGTTTTGTTCTGATGAACGTTTGTTGTTTGTGAGTATGCATGTGTGCGCTTGTTTTTTCTGGTTTATTGGGCTAATTCAATAACCAACAAAGCCATAAACAGTTACCACAAAAAGTTACAATGTATTTGTTGCATGGAGATATTTGCTAAACATTTATATTCTGTATTTATTATTTCTTGTCTTTTCGAAACATTTAACAAACACACACACACACACACACACACACACACACACACACATACACACATACACTCAAACACTCGCACACACGGATATGTGGGAGCCAAGTAGCAAAGTTTGCTTTGGTGGCCCATAGGATTTCCATTTTAGATCATCTTTCATGCATTATCATTCAGATTTTTGTTAACTGGCACAACTGGTTCAAAGCAACAAAAAAAATCAAATAAACAGGAACAGAGATGGCAAAAAAAAGTAACAAAAAAAATTAAATACAAGCAAAAGCGTAGCCACCTCCGGTAGTGTTCAGTTCACACTCAATCAGATAATATTGCAGAAGGACTGCAGGTACAGAAATACTACCTGTCAGCTCACATACGAGTATTAAAGTTTCGCTTGTGTGTTTGGTTGTTTGGCACAGAAGGATGTGTCATGTAGATTTCGTGCACACTCTCGTGTATCGTTACAATTCGCACTCTCCGTATGAAATATTTGCTTTTTCAGATTTTGTTTCTTTGTTTCGTTAGATAAGCAAAAAACCACAAAGACCAACTAGCCGAAGTAAAATTGAGCAGTTAAACAGGAGCGCAGGGAAAATCTGGTTTCGAAAAATGTGGTTCTTACAAATCAATAAACACGTACTGGGCAATACCCGAAATAAGAATTCTCTTAATTCGCATGTTTTTTACATGCGTTTTGAAAAAATCGAGTTCTCATCAGATCTCGACGTTTTGAAAGCATCCTGACCAATTTTGAGAACCCGTCACTATGTGTGTATGTATATGTGTGAGTGCAAGTATGTGACCCGCTTGTAACTTTGGAAGGACTTGACAGATTCCAAGCAAAACATGTTCTCTAAAGGGTTTTACTGAACTTACATCTCCTGTGAATTTGAGATTTCAAGAAATTTTCCAAAATCTTATGTTGTTTTCTTTTCTCGAAAAAATGTTGCATTTTTTCAGTTGTTTAAAAAAAAAAGAACTGTTTGAAGGAGTTTTAAAAGGCAATAGATTTTCGAATAAATGCTTTGTTTTCAAATGAAAGAGAGTGGCTGTTATCTAATAAAAAGTGCAAAAAATGTTGCACTCTTTTGTAGAAAAGAAATCAACTTTAGGAAAAAAAAACATTTTTTAAATGGTTCTTTAAACAACGTTTAAACGGCTTTACCGATCGATTCCAGAAACTAATCAGCTCTCAAGATTGAAGAGATCCACGTCCGCCACTGCAAAACGGGCCGAATTCGAAAAAAGTTATATAGGGTGTTTTTTATAGATCGATACAAGCTTATATCATAATAAAACAGTAATATATTTTTGATATCAATGAAACGGTCTTTATGGGATAGAAAATTTTATGACATTAATGTTTAAATATGATTTCGCCAGCCCATAAAGCGCACCAAACAGTAATCTTCTATGGATTTTCATGGTGTTTCTACAAGAGCTTGTAGATTCTCTTCTCTCCAAATTCGATAATTTTGTTTATTTACGAACCCATTCAACCAAAAGTGGGCTTCATCGGAAAATAAAATTTTTAATGGACGAAGTGCGCGATAAGTTTGACGAACAGAACCATTATTTTGATTAAAAATGTCCACAATTTGCAAAGCATACTAAATAAAAAGCAACTATCAGCTGTTAAATGGGTGGTCAAACAAAGCAGTGATGCCAACTCAAAGTTGTATCACTCAATAAAAAGCACCCGATATATCCATAATTCCGCAGTTGGCTCCCGACCCTTTTATAGTTGTCGAAATGAGAGCATTCCTGAACTTCGATTTCCTGTAAATTTGAACCGATTCGAACTGGTATATCGAAAAAAAAAAACTTTTAAAAAAATATGTTGTTTTAGAACAACTTTTCAACGGTTTCACCGATCAACTCCCAAATTAAATATCTGATCAGTAGGTGTTCCCAAGTCTTGTATAGCAACCGAAAACAACATCAATCTGCTCTTATTGCGTGCGATCGTTTATTATAATTATAATTATAAAAAGTCTACAACACAACATTTATAAAATTGTTATTCTAATCTTTGTATCATTCAATGTATTCTGAAATTTTCGATATTTCGCAAATAATCCCAAATTACAATCTATTTTTTTTTTTTAACTCAATGTAACTTTTAAATTTACGATACGAACGCAATTCTTACTATTCAATTTCATTATAGTATTGAAATTTACAATAAAAACATTCCTTTCTTCAAACGTCTCTGGGCAATTAGACACTTGGGAATCAGCCACAAGCACCTCATGCATTGGAGGGAAAACTAAAATGCACACAATCACATTTGCAACTGCAGCGCATTTAAGTTAAAATCATAAACTGGATTTGTTTATTTAAACATTTCATTTTTCCCTAATTTCTATATCATTTCACAAAAGAAACCTAAAACTCAATGGAGTTATAAAAAAGATAAAAAAACTTAAACCAATTTAAATCATGCCTATGAAATTACACAAATCCGAATACAGTAAATATACAGCTGACAAAAAGTGTTGCCAGCACAGTAGAATATTTCAAATTGGAAAGCAAAAAATCGAGTGCCTCTTCTGTAACTGAAGTGAGAACTTCTGGTCGTCACTCTGTGAAACACATTTATAATTTTGTTATAATATTCTATGGATAACCCTACAATAAAAAAACATAACAACCATAATTATTTAGTTTTTCTATGTGAGAACTCACGTCAGTTACAGAAACGAGGCACAGATAAGTTCACTTTAAAGAACATTAAAATTTTTATAATTATTTATCAGAGAAACATCTTAAAAGGTTTTTGTAATAAAACGCCAAAAATTTCAAGGCTAAATATTTATCCAACAGTTCGTGTGAAGTCTGCTTTGAATTTTTTTCTATCACTTATAAAAATCTATATTCTGAATTTATTTACAAGTTCAAAATAAAGACTACGATGCCTTAGCTCCAGAGTTCGACTTCGCCCTCAGTCATGAATATGGTGGCGAATTTTTTTGTTCTGCTATAGAGCAGGATTGTGTTAATTTGTTGTCAGATTGTCTCAATGACAACTCAGAATAGGACACCCTCCTTCGTCGGATCCTGTACAGAAAATATTCACCGACGAAGTAAAAATAGGAACTACGGATTTTCTTTCTGTCTTCTTTTCATCTGTCCTCTTAACACTGTCACCTCCTTTACCAGTTCCAGTGCGTATGTAGAGGTTGTCCCCTGCACACTGGTCCTACTCATTTAAAAAAATCGAATTTACATAGTGAAACTTCAAATTTCATACCGACAATTTAATGCCGCATTTCATTTACTTTTGAAGTTGGATTCTGATGTTTGGAATTAATTTCATATTTAAAATGCTCATGGCAGCGTATATAAGAAAAAAAATTGCACACTTTATAGCGAAAAATATAAATCTGAGAAACACATTAACGGCTTGCGGATTATGATGATGACTAGGAAAACGATATTTAAAAAGCGATTTTCATAAAGATAAGCCGAAGTGTTAGCGGGAATAAAAGTAACACCAAAAACACTCAATCAGTTAACTGCCAAATATTTTGCTGAAGACATGAACGAGAAAACAAGAAACGCAACAACATTTAAGACTATGACAAAAGGAAGTTGATAGAAATAAAGGATATTAAAGTATATAATTCGAATATTTACACATCATTTGATTATGACAATAAAGATGATTCTTTCAACATTCGGCAGATACAATTTACAAACACACGCCAGATAAACCAGAAAAAATTTTTAGAAATAAAGTTAAGAGACACATGCGGCCACTTTTGCCAAGTTAATCATGTTAATGCATTTTCAACGAGCAAAAAAAAATATCCATGACTAAACAAAAGAAAATGTTGAGGAAAAAGTTTGTGTGAAAACATTTAACCCCATTTCTTTCACTTTTTTCGTTGTTGTTGTTGTTGTTGTTGTTGTTGCTATAGGACAGCCATACAAAAAGAGATATTTATAAACCAGGCAAATCATTACAAAAAAAATTTTTTCTTTTATATTTTGAAGCAAAACAAACTCACATTAAAAACTGACTTTTCAGACGCTTTGCTGCGTCTTGGGTAAATATGACTCGAACGAGAAGACTCCAGACATCAACACAAGGAGTGGGTGTTAGGAAATAACCAACAAATCCTCTTAAATACTCAATGATTGCCTGAAAAGTTTTGGCGCTTCTCATGAAAAGGGAAAAGAAAGTCGTGGAATTTTTCTTTTTTTTCTTATTTAATATGTTGGGGTGATTATGAGCATCTTTACAGTTTGTAAAAAGTAAAATTTTATGGTTGTTTATAATTTAAGCTGCAACATCCTTGTTCTATATCATTTTAAAAGTACCTCAAGCAGTTTAAATAGCTGCACAGTGTTTCGGTGTATGACAACGTCTTTAACACTGCAGGCACAAACACGATTTCTGCCAAATTTCAAATCTATAAATAATAAAGAATTAAATAGACTATAAGAAAAGGACTAAAAGAATTCATCAGTTAACCTGCAGGTCGCTAATATAGGGTGTTTTTTTATAGAGTGATACAACTTTAAGTTGGCATCACTGCTTTATTTGACCACCCATTTAACAGCTGATCGTTGCTTTTTGTTTAGTTTGCTTTGACATTTCATTATGGATCGACTTACACCAGAGCAACGCGTGCAAATTGTGGAAATTTTTAATCAAAATAATGGTTCTGTTCGTCAAACTTATCGTGCACTTCGTGCATTCAAAATTTTATTTTCCGATAAAGCCCATTTTTGGTTGAATAGGTACGTAAATAAACAAAATTGTCGCATTTGGAGTGAGGAGAATCCACAAGCTTTTGTCGGAGTCATTGGCCCTTATAAAAACTATGATGGTCAGAAATCATATTTAAACATTAATGTCATAAAATTTTCTATCCAATAAAGACCGTTTCATTGATATCAAAAATATATTACAATGTTTTATTATGATTTAAGCTTGCATCACTTTACAAAAAACACCCTATATAATTTTTTTCAATTATCTAAAAGTATTTCATTCCAAAGATTTCATGTTAAAATCATTATGTTCAAATTCGTGTCCAAAAATAGTTCTACACAGGATAAACAACTTTTATATTTGAAATATAACTTAAATAAAGTAGAATGAAATTGTAGAAAATCTGAGCCACTGTGAATTTGCATATTTATTTCTGCGGCCGCTGTTTAGTTTCGAAGACATCCTTCACGTTTGTTTGTATGTTACAACCAGATTCTTATTCCAAATATGTTGCACAAACAAGACAAATGTTTTGTTTAATTTTTTATATATTTTTTTCTCTCTCTATTTTAAATATCTTAAATAAAGCAAACGACCCTTCAGGAGAAAAGCATAAAAAGTACTCGATATAGAAATAAGTGAAAGAAATCTGTGCATTCAGTTTAGAGTATTTGTTTTATATTTAATGTTGTTTTATTCCCTTGTTTAAGTATTTGTTAATGTTTTTCACGCTGATTTTACACAATCTTCGCTGGCTTTTTTATTTATTTTCTAAAATGCTAAAAGGCTGTGAAGAAAAAAAACAGGAGAAGACATAAAGCCCAGCAAAACAGATATAAAGTACCATCACAACAATAACGAAGAGCCTTAAATGTTACAAAAATAATAGAAACACAAATAATAATAATAATAAACGAGTGCAAAGGGAACGAAGGCAGTAGAGGAGCAACTGAAGGAAAGAAGGACATTTCCGTTGCAAAAAAAAAAAACAATGAAAAATGTTACCCAAAGAGGCGGCAAAGAAAGGAAAACGTAACTCAAGTCTAAACAAAAGATTAGTTGGCGGGATTTACAAGACGTTGGAGTACAACAATTTCGTATCATCGTTGTCGTCATCATTTCATTATTTAAACTCGCATAGCGAATACAAGCCAAGTACGCTTATTATCCTCCGAAAGCATTTTAGTATTTTATAATGTCATTTAATGGCAAATTAGAGCCAAAGTTGTTTTAAAGCGCTTTTTTTTCTTCCCGTTCTTGTTATTAAGTTGAGGATTTTCTACACTTCCGCGTCCTTTTTAAAGTGGGAGATTATTGGATTATTTGTAAACATGACTGGCAGTGTGCTGCAGACATGTTGAATGGCGACAGACATTTCTTATTAAATCAGGTTAATTTGTTTTTATTTTATTTGCAATTTTAGAAAGTTGGCGAAATATGAAAAGAGCCATCAAGCAGGAGTAACGGATATAATAGAATCAAATAGCTGCTCGATTTTGGTTTTGTTGTGTTTCCAAAAGCCACAATAGCTCAAATGGCCGGAAAGCATCATCTGGTGTAATTTAATTTGGAAAAAATGCCTCAATGAAAAACTGTTTATGGAAATTAATTCTAACACAATTGGGACGTTTCTAACACAATTGGGACGAAGGACGAATTTTTCTCCACTAATATCGAGCTCTTTTCTTGAAGATCGATATCGATAACTATAGTTTGACAGCTAAAAATATCAAACTGTGTTGACATCATGCAACATTTAACACCAAAACAACGCTTTCAAATTAACGACATTTTGTTGGGAAATAATTTTCTTTTGGTGAAACTCATAGAGCACTTCGTCCACTTTACGGTCAATATAAGTGGACATGAGCAATAAATTTATGCAGTTATTGATCGTTTTTGCATTGATTTTAATCTTTTAGCATAAATCATTCTTATATAGGGTGTTTTTTACAGAGTGATACAACTTTCAGTTGGCATCACTGCTTTATTTGACCACCCATTTAACAGCTGACTCATTGTTTTTTGTTTAGTTTGCTTTGGCATTTCATTATGGATCGACTTACACCAAAGCACGCGTGCAAATTGTGGAAATTTTTAATCAAAATAATGGTTCTGTTCGTCAAACTTATCGTGCACTTCGTCCATTCAAAATTTTATTTTCCGATGAAGCCAGTTTTTGGATCAATGGGTACGTATTCAATTGTCGCATTTGGCGAGAGGAGAATCCACATGCTTTTGTCGAAACACCACTACATCCACAGAAAATTACTGTTTGGTGCGCTTTATAACCTGACGGAGTCATTGGCCCATATGTCTTCAAAAGCGATGATGGTCAGAATGTTACTGTTTGTGAAAATTGGTGTTCCAGATTGCGCCTTGTACGCACCAGCCGTGGCAGCCACATGCCGAAATCATATCAATGTCATAAAATTTTGTATCCAATAAAGACCGTTTCATTGACATCAAAAATATGTTACTATGTTTTATTATGATTTAAGCTTGTATCACTCTATAAAACACACCCGATAAATAAATAAAATTGTGTGTTGAGTCCAGTTATCAAGCTGGCGGCATTGTCGGTCGTTATTTCTTTTTAAATTGGTAAGGAGTGGCCTGCATTTTTGTTATCAAAAATCAATCCGCCGAATTCCAAAGCATTTGATTTCAAACAAAATGTCGCATCTTACCTCAAAGTGCGCTTAACAATTGATTTCTTGTAAAGTCAATTTGGTGGCAGCCTTACTTGCACATGTAGCCCTTTTCACTGCCCCCTCTTTTAAGCGATTTAACGCCTCTACATTTTTTTTATGTTAAGTTTATGACGGCGAACCAGCAGCACTAGAAGCATTGGAAGTCAATAGTCAAGCCACCATTGACGCTGTACGCCGATTTCTTGGGAAATATAGTTAAAAAAAAATTTGTGCGAACCAAATAAGTGAATTCAACTTCAGCGATAGGCGAACTTTTTTGTGCTCGTAATATTTTATCTGTTATATTATAGAATTACGACTTTAAGTGATTACAAGGAGTAAATCCAGAAGAAAATAAATGGTAAAAAAAACTGCGTTTCAATAACGAACCTCAATATGAAAAATAGTCAGGAAAATAGAAAAGACGACGCCAACAATTTATTTGTTTACTGTATTATTCTTAAGCACTTGTTAATAATTTACTTAATTATATTCTGCTCAGTGGAGTTTAAAATATTATGTCAACTGCTGTTATATCAAATTTAATTATAATAAAATGAAAAAATAACAATAATAAACTAAAAATCTTCTTTCGTTTAACTACCAACTCAAGAACATGAAATGTTTCTTTAAACTCCATTAAATTCCCACAAATTACTGCCAAAACAAAGACCTGTCCTGTCGTCTGTCTACCATCTATTTGGTGTGTAGGCTGCTGGTAAGTAAATGCGAGAGATTGTGTGTGTGTGTGTGTGTGTGTGTGTGTGCACTTGAAGATTTTATATGTTAAAGCAAATAAACACATTTTCATTATGTAAACAAACACTTAAACTCCCTCTCTGTTGACTCCCCCCGAATTGTTTCTTGTCTTACTATTATCTCTTCATCATTTACTTTTCCACACATACCAACATACATGTGTGCATGCAAGTGTGTGGCTGTGTATGTATGCATGTCTATAATGTGCTATAGAAACCATATATCAACAACATAAACACTTTATCATGGTTAAAACATCTTCCTTTTGTTTAAAACACATACACGATGAAAGCTCGCACACACTTGTGCCGATATGAGATAGAGAGAGAGAGAGAGAGAGAGAGTGCGCAAAAAAAAGAATTAAAAAGCAAACAGAATAATAAAACATCTTCATGTCACAACAAGATGTTTCTCAACGCCTCAACATGTTGCTTAAAGAGGTGGCATGTAAACAGGAAACATACGAGGAGTTAAGTTTGTATGACAGCAGGAATCCTTCTCTCGTACCAGTGCCCATAATCACAGCCGCCTATTTTTATACAATTTTTCCCCAACTATCGCCAATTTTTTTGAATAAATATTTATATTAAATCAATTGTTATTTAATTTGATTTTAAATAATAACACTGTATGGCGCGAAAAAGGATTGAAACATTTAAGAGTCTTTTGTTTTTTCTTTTTATTTTCGGATAATTAAATCTTAAAGATGCCTGGACCAAACTGGCTTCTTCCTGCTGCTATTTTGTTTGGAATCACACACGAAGTTTTGCGACAACAGTTTATTCTAAAAACTTCAAATAATTATCATAAATAAGATTAGCTGAGCAATATATAATATTGCAATATATAAAAATAAGAGACTGGTGTTCGGAAGACAAGAGTTTCGAATAGAAAGTGTAGCGGCTATCGAAAAAGGCATAGTTCTACTCTGCAGTGTGAGTTGAAAATTAAATTGATGTTGATTATTTATGTTAACTTTCGACTAATAACCCACTAATTATAATTTAAATTAATATTATAAATAAATTCTATTTTCTATAATAATATAATTTTAATCGTTAACGAAAATTTTCATTTTATTCGAAAACAGGGTCAATTGTTATAAGCTCAGATTTTAAAACAATTAACTTTATTTTCACAATTAACCAAACTCAAGAAATAATTGCAGAAATATAATTTGTTAATAATAATAATAATAATAATATAACTGTTACCCTCCAAAAGTCAGAAGAGAAGGAGGGATTGTTTTGGTGGAAACACTACTCGACGCGGCTGGCGACGATCACTGTAGGTTCGAGGGTATTTTAAACCCTCTTCGCTCGCCAGCAAAACTAAAAATTCATAATAAAATAAAGTATAGTTGAGGTCTATTTTAAAAATATTTTGTACAAAAATATGTTAATTCATTTTAAATATTATGAATATGGCGTTTAGACTGCAAATTTCGCGATTGTTTAAATGCTCAGGATCTTATTCACACAAACTATTTTATGCTTATAAGTTGTTTATAAGATATATAGGGTGTTTTTTATGGAGTGATACAAGTTTAAATCATAATAAAACATAGTAATATATTTTTGATATCAATGAAACAGCCTTTATTGGATAGAAAATTTAATGACATTAATTGTTAAGTATGATTTCGGCCATGTGGTCGCCGCGGTTCAATTTTCACAAACACTAACATTCTGACCATCATCGTTTTTGAAGACATATGGGCCAATGACTCCGCCAGCCCATAAAGCTTGTGGATTCTCCTCTCTCCAAATGCGACAATTCTGTTTATTTACGTGCCCACTCAAGCAAAAATGAACGAACAGAACCATTATTTTGATTAAAAATTTTCACAATTTGCACGCGTTGCTCTGGTGTAAGTCGATCCATAATGGAATGTCAAAGCAAACTAAACAAAACAATGAGTCAGCTGTTAAATGGGTGGTCAAATAAAGTAGTGACGTCAACTCAAAGTTGTATCACTCTATAAAAAACATCCTATATTTCTTATAGAAAAATGATTCTTAAATGGAATTTAACCTATTATTATTTTTTTTTATTAAAATCGAAATTATAAAATTTCTAGTACTAAATTAATATGTGCGCTAATAGTTGTATTAAACGTTTGGCAATAACGAACACATGTCAGGATGGCCGAGCGGTCTAAGGCGCCAGACTCAAGTGTAAGAACTTGCTTTGTGTCAACAAAGTGAATGAGCGTTCTGGTCCTCTCTGAGGGCGTGGGTTCGAATCCCACTTCTGACAAAATTTTTTTTTAACTTTAAAATTTTCTATAACTTTTTTTATATATTTTTTGCTTCTTTTTTATATCAATTTATCTTCATTTACCCTTTTAATAGCAAATAATTTTTAATTCATTTTTATCATGGTAATTATTTGTTAGGCTCACTAAGTCGAAAGGGAATTTCGATCGTACAGTTTATTTAAGAAAAGAATAAAATTTTCATATTATCAATTTTGTAACTACTAAATTATATGTAAATTGTTAAAACTAAATATTTTGTTCTCTATCCCTACCTCGATATCACTATAACTAATTGTACCACAGCACATTTACATTTCCAATAATAATGAAATTTTACAATTTGTTTTAATTTCTTACGAAATATATAACACTGTATGAAATTTGTGTGTGTGTGTGTGGATTTTTATTATACTATGAAATCAAATCACGAACACAATTTTGTACAACACAATTTTGACACCACTCACACAAAGAAGTGATACAGCGGCCAAATACATTAAAAAGTTATTTTTTCCAACTCGATAAACAATAGTTGTTGCTGCTTTTTCTCTTAAATTATAAATTAATAAATATGAATGTAGATTTAAAATAGATACGAAAAATAATGTACTTTTATGTGGAATTATATTTATGAATTAATTAATTGTTGTTGGTTTAATTATTTTACAGCATTTGACTCAACACTCTCATAAGTCAGGATGGCCGAGCGGTCTAAGGCGCCAGACTCAAGTGTAACAACTTACTTTGTATAACAAAGTGATCATCGAGCATTCTGGTCCTCTCTGAGGGCGTGGGTTCGAATCCCACTTCTGACAAATATTTTTAATGTTATTTGAGTTCATAAATGAATTTTAAATTATTTTTTTAAGCAATTCTTTTCCGCATTGTAACAAAATTTAAAAAAATATACTTTCGCTCTCCTATAAATTTTTTTAAATACTATTTTTTATCAGCTGCCGTATGCCACACACAGTTTATTTTATATCAAAACATATAAACGAGTTGTCGGTGTAATTTTGTTCAAATACATAGATATTTATAAAGATTTATATTTATGTACAAAAATACAGAGAAAAAAAATTAATTTCTTCAACAGTTTATTCTTTTAATGAAAAAAAAAAATTACCAGCGTTTTATATTAATAACAACAACAAATTTCACTTTCTTTATCGTTGGGGATTAATGATAAAGAATTTTTTTCTAGTTTTAAAAGAGTTACATTTCATAAATTTACTCGACAAATTCAACTGCCGTATATTAAAATTATTTTGTTGAAGGAATCCTTTGGTTTTTTAATTATTTCCGCTGTTTTAAATCTTAATTCAGCTATTTAAAATCAAGAGCCATTAACATTTTGTGGACACTGGCACTTGACTATGATTCGCTTTTATTTGTTTGCCTAAATGGAGGTTTCCGCTTTCGTTGCTATTCACTACTCTATAAGGACATCCTGTAAAGGATGTAAAGGATGCAGAATAAGGATGCAGCATAAGAGTTTGGATAATAAACCGGCCTAAGACTTGCCATTAAGATATCAAAAGCAATTGTAAATGAGATTAGAAGTTTATTTGCGAGCAATCGGTAGAAGGTTTTAGTGGGTTCAAGCAAATGCTGCAGTATACAGAAATTTCAAAATCTATTAAATAAAATTTCATGCTCTTTTCAAGACAACTTCTAGCCTAAGATTTCTGATATGCCGGCTTCTTCAGAAACTGTTTTAATACTGATTCGACCATAACAATTTCTTAACTTTCTTATCATTTTTATTGCCTTTTGATGCGCTACTGCTTTCAGGACGAGCGTCGTCCTTCCCAATTTGTCAGCATCGTTTGAAAAGTTTTTATCACATTTCTCTGACTCAGAGCAAAATATCCCGGTAGGAATTTCAAGTTCTTTTGGGTACTTTTAAAATTTTGTCGATCCATATATTTCAACAGCCGCAAATCATCGAACAAGATGACACTTGTACTTTCATGACTCTGACAAACAAATTAGACACTATAAATATGTGAAAGAAAGCTCGAGATGAGTATTCGAACATGAAATAACGCGCGGATAATTTCGAAATTCAATTTCAGAACAAACATCGTCTCAGTGTACTAGGAGATGTTTCTCATTAAGTTTAATCTTTAGATTTTTTAATCAAAGTACTTGCTGAAGTACTTTGATTAAAAATTAAATAATATATTGATAATTCCCTCATTCTCAGTTACAAACGCAGAGTCTGCTGTGTTTTTTATATAAAACCATATCAATTTATTAAATAATATGAATTTATTGAATGTAGATTTAAATATTTAACTATAATCAAACATTTAAATCTACATTCAATTTTTAATTTAAATTTTATTTAAAAGAGAGTTACAATTAACTCATAAAACATAAATGAGTGGCACCGGGAACGTATGATTAATATTAGCAATTAACCAGGCATAATAAAAATAAACCATACGCCCTGAACATCCTCTGATTGAAGCATTAAATCCCTATTTTTTTGCAATACGTTTGGGTTACCATTTAAACAAAATGTTGCGATATTTATTTTAAATAAAACTTTTACAACAGCCATTTTTCTCCCCCCTCCAAAGTTTTATTGAAGCACATTCAACTGCCAGGCACCTCCCCTTTTGGCAAGAAGCAAAATTGTAGGCAACTTTGTTGGTGGCAGAAGAGTTCTCATTTAATACTCGCACACACGATGTTTGTAAGTGTGTTGTTTTATTATATGATGAAAGAAGGCGTTGCCATTTTTTATTAAACATTTTTTACACATTTAAGCTCCGCCTTTTTGGCATCATTTACAATTTGTAAATTTATGTGTTGAGTGGCAAAAGTAGTTTTTATCTTTACGTGTATTTTTTATTTTATTTTATTTTATTTTTTCTAACTTCCACGTTTTTTATTTCTTGCAGACTTGATTTATGTCTCTATAGAGATGAAATAGAGTACGATAAGAACGACAAAACAAATAAATTAATGTGATTTAGAGAACCTACAGGTAAATTTTTACATTCATGTGCAAAATAGTCAAATTTATAAAGTTAATTTAGTACCAAAACGGATTTAAAAAATTTTTTAAATAAAAATAAAAAAGATTTTAGATATTTACTCACAGTAAATTTTGTTGGAAATAAATAGGAACCAGTCACTTACCCTGAAAAGAAAATGGAAGAAAATTATTGTTTTAGTAAATGGAATTTTTCAAAATAATATGAAATTAATAGAAAATTAAAAATGTTGTATTGTAGTCATAAAGTCATATGTGAAAAAAATATAAGATCTGTATTTAGAAACAAAATAAGTATTGAAATCCTCTCAAAACCGTGCAAAAATCAATGAAAACGCTTGAGATTCACTCAACTTTTGTGACAAATCTTAAGAAAAGCATTGAAGTTTCAATAAACGATGCCCAAATTTGTTGGTTATCGAACTGAATATTTAAATTGTTTTGCACTTAATAAAAGCCCAAATTGGTAACAAAAAAATCTCATTTTAAAATGCTATTTATAATGCTATTTTTTGCTAAATAAATACTTCAAAATGTTTTAACTTATTCGACTATTTTTTTTTTTTTTTTTTTAATATCAATCTCAATCAAATAAAATTGTTTAAGTATCCACTCATCTTGAAAACTATAGTCAAGCAAGACCAATAGTAGTATGAGTAGGGCCAGCACTCAGGGGACGACCCCTACAGGCGCCGTGTATAGCGCTGAGACTAGGAAAGGAGGCGATAGTGTTAAGAGGACAGATGAATAGAAGACAGAAAATTAGTAGTTCCTATTTTTTACTTTTTACTTCGCCTTTGAATATATTTGCTACAGTTTCCGACGAAGGAGGGTGGACTATTCTGGTCTTTATTACACGACGGTGTTAACCGCTGTCGGTAATCTTTAGCAACCATTGCGTTATGCCTTCGTCATTGAGTCAATCCGAAAACAATTAACACAATCCTGCAATAAGGCAGAACAGAAAAATTCAGCACCATATTGATGACTGAATGCGGAGTCGAACCCGGTACCTAAGGCGTCGTAGTCTACTTCAGCCAACAGCACTTAAATTCGCCAAATGGTGCGCACTGGAACCCAAAGTATTTTTAATAGGTGATCCAGAAAGAATTGCACAAGATCAATAAAAAACGAATCCATACTTTTTTTCAATTTTTATTTTAACGAATAAAATAAAAATTTACAATAATAAATAAGGCAAACAGTTATTTACGATTACTCGAATAATTTTTTTACAAGACTTTTGATAAAAATTGGGATTTAAAATTAATGTTTTGGACTACACAATTATGTATTTTTGTAATTGTTGGCAATAAGATAAGTTAAAAAAATTTAACAAAAAAATATCTCCTGTTTTGTATAACATTTTCAAAATTATTCGAAAAAATTTTGTGTTCTTTATTCGCTCAAATATTTAAATATTAGAATCGGCAAAAAGTCAACCAGTTGTAGAATGAAATGTAAGAAAATAAAAAAGGAAAAGTGATCAGTGAGTTCTTGTTGTAACCTTGATGTTTGTTTTTAAACATCTCATTTGTTATTCTAAGAAATATTGGGTCAAGGTTCCCTGATGATCTGCATTAGGCGAACTGAAATGCGCAGAGGAACTACCTAAAACCCCTCAGTTAATCATTTTGAATTTTTTAGTAAAATTTTGGGAAAAAAGAAACAGCATATAATTGAAATTGAAGTATTTAAATAAAAGTTTAAAAATTCTTGCCCGTTCGAACTAGAAAGATATCTTGATATTTTATTCAAGCGATGAAAAAATCGAATAATTGACAACACTGGTATTTTTTGCCAATTTCCACAATAAGATACATTTTAAGCATTTAAGTCCAGGGAAAATTTTTATTCTTTAATAGTTCGAAGAGTCAAATAAAAGCTTAAAGTTATTCGGATGCTCGAACAAGAGATATATGAGATTTTATTCGAACGACTATAAAAACCAAATAATTGACAACACTTGTAAAATATATATTTTTTTCTTGTGCTAATTTCCTCAATACATCAACTTTTAAAATCTAAGCCGAATAAAATTTCACATTCTTAGTTCGATATTCGCATAAAAAATTTAAGATTACTCGGCTGTTCGAATAAGAAATATAATACCGAATAATTGACTAATTTTCACATACATGAAGTTATTTATTCTTTGTTCGAATATTCGAATAAGAGTTAAAAATTATTCGGCTTGTGATATAAGAAATGATTATGAAATTGTTCTACAATCAGCTCAATAAAAATAAAAAAAAGTCTTTTTTAATATATTAAATTTCATCAGCTTAATTTATGAAAAATATTTCAGATTTATAACTCATTAATTTAAAAAATTTCCGTACAAAATTTGTACTATAAACCTCTTATAAAACCAATTTTTATTTTTAATACGTTCGTGTTTAAATAAAAAACTAATAATTTGCTACAAAAATTTCACAGTGCCTTATCAATTATACCTCTTGTTTTTTAATAATGATTATAAAATTTTATTCGAACAACAATTAAAGCCGAATAATTGACAACTCTACAAACCAGAATATTGTGATTTTATATGATAATAAAGTAGCATGCGAGAATTGCAGCACTGCGAGTATTAAATAGAATTTGTAATTTTGATCCTCATTCAACTTTAATAGAAATTCCCTAATTTCACTTCTAAGCACAAGTAATTGTTGGTAATTCGTATAGCCAACTTCTTGTTTTAACTTGACCAAAAGCACATTAATTATGACACAAGTGCATGACACTTTTAAACAATATTATATGTTTGTTGTTATTGTTGTTGTTGCTTCATGTCATTTACACTTTAGGAAAACAACAAAAATAGCTGCAGACTAAACAGTTATTTCGACACCACTCATACTTCCCCTTTGGCATGGCACTCTTTAGGACTGAACAGAAATAAGAATTATTGAATTGAATAATTGCAAAACAAGGCAACATTTGCTGAGACAAGACACACAAAAACCAGGGCACGAACAAACAAACAAACACATTCTAGAGTTGGCTTAGTGCTAAATGGTTAATTTGTTTTTGGACACAACAACTGTATTTTGGCAAATACAGGGTGTTTTTTATAGAGTGATACAACTTTGAGTTGGCATCACTGCTTTATTTGACCATCCATTTAACAGCTGATAGTTGCTTTTTGTTAAGTTTGCTTTGACATTTCATTATGGATCGACTTACACGAGAGCAACGCGTGCAAATTGTGGACATTTTTAATCAAAATAGTGGTTCTGTTCGTCAAACTTATCGTGCACTTCGTCCATTCAAAATTTAATTTTCCGATGCAGCCCATTTTTGGTTGAATTGGTACGAAAATAAACAGAAATGTAGCATTTGGACTGAGAAAAATCCACAAGCTTTTGTCGAAACACCACTACATCCACAGAAAATTACAGTTTGTCAGAATGTTACTGTTTGTGAAAATTGGTGTTCCAGATTGCGCCTTTTACGCGTCAGCCGTGGCGACCACATGGCCGAAATCATATTTAAACATTAACGTCATACAATTTTCTATCCAATAGAAACCGTTTCGTTGATATCAAAAATATATTTCTCTATTTTATTATGATTTAAACTTGCATCACTCTATAAAAAACACCCTATACATTCGAATCTCGCCACTGAAGTTTTATGACAAACTCTGTTACATCAAAATATATTTATGTGGTCGTATAGGAATGAGGCCTTCCTGTTTCGTCTGCTGGAGTCCTGCTTCCTTTCTGCTTTAATTTTCGGTTATTTAACCAACATTTATCTTTTTGTCACAATTTGATTTCCGTATCTGTTATTTTCTTTCCTCTATTTCTGGTTTATATGAATACAAATTTGCAAGGGAAAGCCATCTTACGGTCATTTAACTATAACTAATGAGTCGTAAACGTAAAAGGGTTTATGTTGTATTACGTTGTGTTGTACGTCTGTCAAGGACATTTGTTGTAATTTGCTTGAAATACATGTGAGATTTTAATACATATAAATTAGTTTTTGTCCTAAGCTCCAGCCCCATCCTTTTTTTTTTTGATTATTAATATTTTGTTTTCCGCAAAGTTTTCATATTCATAAGTTGAGCATTTGTTACGAGGGATAATTGATAAGGCACTGTGAACGTTTTTTTGTATTAGTTTCTTATTTATATATCAACGCAGTTAAAAAAAATGGTTTTATAAGAGGTTTATAGCACAAATTTTGCATGGAAATTTGATTAATTAATGTGTTGTAAATCTGAAATATTTTTTTTATGAAGTAGGCAGATAAAATTTAATATATTAAAGAAGACTTGTAGTGTGAAATCGATTTATTTATTTAATTCTCGTATTCTTAAAAAATATTTTTTATTGAATGAATTGTAAAACAATTCTTCTTAACAAAGAAACAAAATATTCAGTTAATAATCCTTAGGAAAATAAAAGTTGCCTTAAAACTTAAGCACCCGGCTACTTTCTTTTGTAGCCGGGCACACAGAACTTGCAACTTCAGCCGCCATTCCTTTTTCCAAAGCAGGCCCAGTGCAAAACACCTGTGGCGTAAAAGGTGTCATAAACAGGCAAAATGTATTAATTACAGAAAGCCAAACGATTAACTGGACAGACAAACTGACGAATAAACAAATAGATAATAAACTACTGGAAGACTTGAATTCAAAGGAAAAGAAAAGGGTGTGTGCAGTAATTAAATAGACACACACGCATACAATTACTCACACATGCATAAACATTAAACGCAAACAGATTTTAAGTCCTCATACAAATTCTACGCAGAATGGCCGGGCCACTGAAATAAACATTTTATCAAAATCGTGTGTGTGTGTGTGTGTGTGTGTTTCTGTTATATGTGTGATGAGGGTCAATTGATTTTCATCAGATGCGGGTGACGGTTAAGCAAATAACTCATCATTTGTGTGTGTGTGTGTGTGTGTGTGTGTGTGTGTGTGTGTGTGTGTGTGCCTGTAATTAAATAAAGAAATATGACAGTGGACAACAATTCAACGTGGCCAGTGTGGAACATTTTTTATTAAAAATTTCTTTGATGCAGGAAAATTGGCAGCGTAAACGATAATAATCGCTTCAAACTGTTTGAATGTGTTAACGCATTTTATATGTTTCATCATTTAATAAATAAGAATCGGCTTTTGCATTTTGTTAACGCATGCAAACAGAAAAGTTACGCTTAAAACCCCGGGTTTCCATGGCTTTATTTCATAATAGTTGCTCAATAACTTCAATGAATATTATCCGATTGTTAACTCCTTAACAGATTTGGAAAGGCCACACTGAGACCTTTCAAATGATTTATAAAAACACTTCGACAGATGTGCAAGTATTTTCAAAACAGCCACGTTTAATTAACACTTTTATTTAATTTTAAGGATGCTGGTTTTATTCCCCAAAATTCCAAAGGATTGATTGAGGGGCCACTTCTTACTTCTCAGTTACTCAAACACCCGTTTCTGAAAATTTCTTCAAAAGCTTACTTAAATAAATAAGAATTTTAAGCCAGTTTTTATCGAACCCACAGCACCCACTCATTTCTATTGAGATTTTACGACATTTTTAAACACAATTTATTTAGCATTTTTTACTTTTATTGACTTTTTTTATCAGGTCCATCACTCAGAGGATTACCTCTGCATATGCTGTGAATTGCATTTAGAACAACGAAGATTGTGTTCAGAGGACAGATGAAAACATATTAAGAATAAAGAGAATTTTGTTGCAACTGTTTTTACTTTTCACTTCGCAGGTACACTTTGCGCTACAATTCCTGACAGAGAAGGGTGTTTTGTCCTGCTCTTTTAGTATGTGACCAGTGCGCTATGCCTTCATCATTGAGGCAAATCGACAACAATTAAGTCAATCCTGCAACAACGCAGAACAGAGTATTACGGCATGACTGAGTGCGGAATCGAACTCGGAGCCGAAAGTCTGGTGTCTCACTACTTCAGCCAACTGCAGTAGAGACAAGCCGACAACAATTAACGCATCCCGGCAATAATGCAGACTAAGTGAGGAGAAGAACTTGGTATTTAGAACGTCTAGCTCTTCGTGTCATTGTTGCTGCATTGTTATATATAGGGTGTTTTTTACAGAGTGATACAACTTTAAGTTGGCGTCACTGCTTTACTTGACCACCCATTTAACAGCTGATAGTTGCCTTTTGTTTAGTTTGCTTTGACACTTCATTATGGAATCGACTTACACCAGAGCAACGGATGCAAATTGTGAAAATTTTTAATCAAAATAATGGTTCTGTTTGTCAAACTCATCCATCAAAATTTTATTTTCCGATGAAGCCCATTTTTGGTTGAATGGCTACGTATATAAACAGAGTTGTCGCATTTGGCGAGAGGAAAATCCACAAGCTTTTGTCGAAACACCATGAACATCCACAGAAAATAACTGCTTGGTGCGCTTTATGGACTGGCGGAGTCATTGGCCCGTATGTCTTCAAAAACGATGATGGTCAGAATGTTACTGTTTGTGAAAATTGGTGTCCTAGATTGCGCCTTGTACGCGCCAGCCGTGGCGGCCACATGGCCGAAATCATATTTAAACATTAATGTCATAAAATTTTCTATCCAATAGAGGCCGTTTTATTGATATCAAAAATATATTATAATATTTTCTTATGATTTAAACTTGTATCACTCTATAAAAAACACCCTTTACCAACGAATTTTATATCTATATCTAATTGAATGGAGTGTCATTTCCAAAAATGGCGTGGACGTAATCCGAGTCGCTTGAACACAATATCGACAGAATTTTTTCTTTTACAATAAAAAAATATATGCAGAAAATTATCGATATATATTGATATCGACTATTGGAATAGTGGTTGATCTCGATTTATATCGTTCTCAAGGAACCCTCCATAAGAGTTGTGATCTCCACACAAAACAAATTAATTATGATTTTCCTATTGAAGCGAATAATGAAATAAAACTTTCGAAGAAAGTCAACAAACCGACAATAAAAGTAAAAATAACAAAATAATCAAATCACAAACAAACAAACAAACAAAAAGAAGGCGCTTTTGGTGGTGGTTTTAATTGTGTTTTCACAACATCAACTGCAGACAAAAAACGAAACAGTAACAATAAAGAGAAAAAGGGGTAGAGGAAAAGAAGTTAAGCAAATAATCTATTTTGGAATATCTTTCGAATTAAAAAACGTATAGAAGACAACAACAACAACAACAATTTTAATGAAGAAATAAAAAGATGAACAGAAACTCATGAAGGAAAACACAATAACAGAACGCAGAACGCAAAACGCACATTTAAACTTGTCAGGATCTGCAGCAGCGGTATGCAAGCGTGTGAGTATGTAAGTTTGTATGTAGACGCGTGTGTTTTCTTGAGTGTTGCCAAATAAGCCACCCACAGTTAAATACGACTGCAGTCGTATTCAAATAATACAAAATCGCACCCTGGGGAACGATAAAAATCATATTAATAAACATTCGCATTTATACGCCTGCCAAGCAAATGAAAGTCAGCAGTAGATTCTGCAAAGCACAAGAAAAAAATCAACAACCAAAATAATATTAGCTTTAAAAAAAAACTGGCAGTCGTACAAAATGATTAAAGGGACAGACAAAATATTATTTTCCATCAAGACAAGACGATATTGGAATATGCAAAAATATGTGCGGCAGATTGTTTTTGAAAAATTAATCGCTTTTGGACAACATTATTATTCGTAATTAATTACATTTTCCAAAATTAAATTCTGCCATAAAAAATACTTTATCTATCACGATTATATCGGATTAAGTTAGTATTTTTATTTTTTCAATATTATTTGCGAAGAATATTACTTTTTAGAAAAAATGGTTTTTATCAGGAGTATTTTTATAACGAGCATTTTCGATGCCGAGTTGCTGTGTTTTTGTTCCAAAATGTACAGCAAAATTCATTTTAAAAATATTTCTTTTACACAATAACCCTATTCTTTGGAAACCTTATTCCCGCCTCCTTGCCTCTTCCAAAGATAACCAATTCCAAAACTTAATTTTTCATAAGTATATTTTCTAAAAAGCACTTTCATTAAAAAGTACTTTTTATGAAGAAAAAATCTGAAAAATTCTATATCTGATTCTATATTTTTCTAAAGCGCACTTTCTTTAATAGTACTATTCTGAAAAATTCCATCTTTAAAAGTACTTTTCTAAAAAGTACTTTCTCTATCACGATTATATCGGCTTAATTTATGATTTTTTTCAATATTATTTGCAAAGAATTTTTTTATTTAAGAGGAATGGTTTTTATTAGGAGTGTAACGAACATCGTCGATGCCGAGTTGCCGTGTTTTTGTTCTAAATTTTATAGTAAAATTATTTTTTTTAATATTTCTTTTACACAATCACGCTATTCTTTGGCACCCCTATCAACGCCTCCTTACCTCTTCCAAAGAGTTCCTTGTCCAAAAAATTTACTTTTTCAAAAGTATATTTTCTAAAAAGCGCTTTTATAGAAAAAGTACTTTTCAAAAAAGTTGTTATGAAGAAAGCTCTTCCTTCAAAAGTAGAAAAAATGTGAAAGATTCTATCTCTAAGAGTACTTTTCGAAAACACACTTTCTTTAAAAGTACTATTCTGGAAAATTCAATCTCTGAAAGTACTTTTCTAAAACGCACTTTCTTTAATAGTACCATTCTGGAAAATTCCATCTCTAAAAGTGCTTTTCTAAAACGCACTTTCTTTAATAGTACCATTCTGAAAAATTCCATCTCTAAATGTACTTTTCTAAAACGCACTTTCTTTAATAGTACCATTCTGGAAAATTCCATCTCTAAATGTACTTTTCTAAAACGCACTTTCTGTAATAGTACTATTCTGAAATGTTCCATCTCTAAAAGTACTTTTCCGAAAAATACTTTCTCTAAAAGTGCTTTTCAAAGTGCGGTATTAAAAATTATAATTTGAAAACGTATACATTTCGAGCGGCAATTTTTGAAATAAATTCACTTTCTTAAAAGTGCTTTTCTTGAAAGAGTATCTTTTCAATTAATTTTTGCATTTTATTCGACCTGGTTTTTTATCTTAAATTCTTATTGCAATTATTACAATGGGAATTTAAGAATATCTTTTCATAAATTATATCATTAAAAAGTGAAGCCTTGTAAAAGTACATTTTCAGAAATTATATTTTCGAAAAGTACCATTTCCAAAAAGTATAATTTCCAAAATGTACCATTTCACAAAAGTACTCTTTCCAAAATGTTTTGTTTTCCAAATTAATAACAATTTTTTTAAAGAAATATTTCGATTTCTTTTCTAAAAAATAATGCAACATTTTTCACACTTTTCAACATAAAATGGCACCATTTTGCCATTTCAAAATAAGGAATTTGTTAGAAATGAATCCATTATTCCTCACGACAAATAATTTCTGTTTTAAAACTTTTCGAAACCGCCATTGTTTTAGAAAATAAGTGAAAAAAATGTTAAATGTTTTCTAGAAAAAGAAAACCAACAATTAATTAGAAAGTATCTATTTGGAGAGGTACCATTTTCCAATAGCATTTTTCCATAAGGTACCAAATAACCTTCCGCGTAACTCTTTAAAGCCAACGTTCAACAATATACCACATCAGTTGGTATTATATGAATCAGACTTAAAAGGTTTCAAAATCTTAAAAATTTTATAGCATTTACGCTTTTTCGGTACATTTTCTGTCCCTGTCAAATAAATACTAATTTGATTACCTCAGCTTCCATTTAGCGGTAGAAAGTTAAAAATCATTATTTTTATGTGCTAAAAAGTAACAAAAAAAATTTACGAAATAACCTTTTATAATTCCAAGTTTTTAAACAGTTTCAAAATGTCTTCGAGATTGTTTTCAGAAGAACAGAGTGTTCTGCTGCGTTCATTAATTTGGAATATGTATGAGCTGCAAATAATCACGGCTCCGAGTCATCGATCCCGAGCCGTGCGCTGCTACTGGGCCTCTGTTATTTACTATTATTTTTCCAAAATAGAAGAACTGAACTTGGCTGATATGTAATTTTAACGAGACGGTGCCACGTGCCTCATGGCATGCCAAACAATGACACTATTAAGAAGCGATTTTGATGATCAGTTTATATCACGTTGGAATTCGGTCAATTGGCCGTCCAGATCGTGCGATTTAAATAAAGCCTTTAGACTGTTTTTTGTTGGGGCTAAGGGATCATGTCCACTCTCACCCACTGCTGAGAGTGGGTGAGAGTGGCTGAGAGCCGGTGAGAGTAGCTGAGAGTGAGTGAGAGCCGGTGAGAGTGAGTGAGAGCCGGTAAGAGTGGCTGAGAGCCGGTGAGAGTGGCTGAGAGCCGGTGAGAGTGGGTGAGAGCCGGTGAGAGTGGGTGAGAGTGGGTGAGAGCCGGTGAGAGTGGGTGAGAGTGGTTGAGAGTGGCTGAGAGCCGGTGAGAGTGGGTGAGAGCCGGTGAGAGTGGGTGAGAGCCGATGAGAGTGGCTGAGAGCCGGTCAGAGTGGCCGTAGAAGCCAATTATGAAAGATTTATTTGTGAGATACCAGCCGAAATAATGGAGAAGGTATGCCAACTTTGTATAACCCATTTTGGGCGCAGCCGTGGTCAACATTTACATGAAATCTTCTTAAAACGCTGAATTACATGATTTAATTTATATTTTATGAATTTTTTTTTTATAAAATCAGATATATAGAAATATAATCCTCTTGTTTAAAGCTTTCTAGAAAAGAGTGCAACATTTTTTACACTTTTTAGCTGAAAATGGCAACATTTCGATTTTCGAAATAGAGGAATTTACTAGCGATTAATCCATAATTTCTCTTTTAAAACTCCTCCAAATTTCCACTATTTGCAAAACATGTGAAAAAATCTTACATGTTTTCCGGAAAATAAAACGCTATAAGTCTTCCTTTTAGAGAAAAATAACATGTCGAGTTCAACACTAATTTTTTTATTAACACTTTTTAGTTATTCTCAGCGGAGTGTGGAAAAAAATTTTATGAAACAATTTCGACACTAAGACCTCAATAAAATTGGCTGATAAAATATTTTTTTTGATCACTTTCGGTCTGCCCCAAACACGAGTATTTATATGTAGAATAAAAAATGCATATAAAAATATGAAAACACCAAGATATATATCATTAATTTGAATAAAACATGTTGTTGAAGTTTCCATTTAAATTAATCTACTGCTCGTTTTATATGACAGCTGATATCATCGTTCTCATGGTTAGTCAGTCGCTGCGTACATGAATGAATGAATAATGCGTCCTGCTCTCCTGCGTATGCTGGTGTAACTAGGCGAGCACGTTTATTAGCTGGAGCAACTTTTTGCTGCTTCTACTTCTGTTTAACGTTTCCACTTCTAAATATTTAACTTCTTAAGGGGTTTGCTGTCACATAGACTTTTCTTTTTTACCCCCGTTGTTTAGGTATTCAAGCGATATAACTGTCAAAGAGGACTTTGAATAAAATGACAAACGATTTCATGCCAAACACAAAATCTTTTCTTATTTATTTTTTTATTTAGTTTTCTTATTTCAAATTTCAGAAAAATACTACCAAGTCAAAGGTTAAGGAGCAGAGAATGCAAGATTCCATTTTTTATATTTTATTTATTTTATCAACTAATGGGTGGTTTTTATAGAGTGATACAAGTTTAAATCATAATGAAACACAATATGTAATATATTTTTGATACCAATGAAACAGTATTTATTGGATAAAACATTTTATGACATTATTTTTAAATATGATTTCGACCATGTGGCCGAAACAGTAATTTTCTGTGGATGTAATGGTGTTTCGACAAAATCTTGTGGATTCTCCTCACTCCAAATGCGACAACTCTGTTTATTTAAGTACCCATTCAACCAAAAATGGGCTTCATCGGAAAATAAAATTTTGATGGATGAGTTTGACAAACAGACCCATTATTCTGGTTAAAAATTTCCACAATTTGGAGGCGTTGCTCTGGTGTAAGTCGATCCATAATAAAATGTCAAAGCAAACTAGACAAAAAGCCACTATCAGCTGTTAAATGGGTGGTCAAGTAAAGCAGTGTTGATATCACAGTTGTATCACTCTATAAAAATCACCCGATATATCGCTAATTCCGCAGTTGGCTCCCGACCCTGTTATAGTTGTCGAAATGAGAGCATTTCTGAACTTCGATTTCCTGTAAATTTGAACCGATCGAAACCGAACTGGTATATCGCAAAAAAAAACTTTTAAAAAATATGTATTTTTCAAAGTGGTTATTTTGGAAGAACTTTTCAACTCCAAAACCAGAACCGATCAACTCCAAAAATGAAATATCTGATCAGTTGGTGTTCCCAACTGTTTATAGCAACCGAAAACTACATCAATCTGTGCTTATTGCGTGCGAAACGTTTATTATAATTATAAAAAAGTCTACAACACAACATATTGTATCACTCTATAAAAAACACCCTATATTTTACCCTGGCGTGCTGTACAACCGCCTGGCTCTGGAGTGAATAACAAGTAGATTTGCCGAGCAAAAATGTAAATGATCTTAAAAAGCAAAAAAAAAAATAAAACGAACTTAAAACCTGACAAGTTTATTGCGGTTTTGTTAAACAGATTCTAGCAAACTGATACGAGTAACAATTTTTACGCACACATGTGTGTATGAGTGTGTATGTGTGTATGTGTGAGTGCGTGTTTTTAATTTTTCATTTCAAACGGCAGGCTGTTGAAAATTCTAATGTAGTCACATTTGCCTGCAGTCGTATGCATGATGGAAAAATAACGTGACGTATTTGCCAAAATGAAAAGGATGTGTGCGAGTGTGTCTGTGTGTGTGTGTTTGTGCTGGTGTCCTTTACATAGAGTTATCACGCATGTTGAGACAAAATATTGCTGCAGATTGCATTAGGGATTCAACTGTATCACTTTCCTTTCGAAAAAGGCAGGAGTATTCAAATATTCACATTTTAACAGTCCTTTTAGTTAAACTTCTTTTCCATGTGGGTGAGGGAGGGGGAGGGAGTTCGTTCTGGTTGTCACAAAAATAGCAAAACGCTTTAACTCTTCTTAGATTGCATGATTTATGTTCCGAGATCTTTGGTTCATTCTTCTTTGTCCCTTCTCTTTTATTAGTTTAAGCCAACAGCACCTCCTACTGGGGGTGGGGTTCCTTTTTAGTTTTGATTGTTTTTAAAATAATTTTCACAGGCAACATCCACAAGAAATGTTATTTGCATGTATTCCTTTTTGAAGAATGCAAAGTTTTCGTTTGTTATATGTTTGGTAAAAGCAAATCTAATTTCTAATTTCTAACTAATTACCAAAATAACATTAAATTAATTACCAAAACAAAATTAAACAAAATTTTAGTAGCAGAAAGAAAATTGCTTACAAAATCACTTTTTATGAAATCAAAATTTACATCAGCGATGTAAAGGGTTCTACAAATTCTATCGGGTGTTTTATATAGAGTGATACAACTTTGAGTTGGCATCACTGCTTTATTTGACCATCCATTTAACAGCTGATAGTTAATTTTTGTTAAGTTTACTTAGACATTTCATTATGGATCGACTTACACCAGAGCAACGCGTGCAAATTGTGGAATTTTTAATCAAAATAATGGTTCTGTTCGTCAAACTTATCGTGCACTTCGTCCCTTCAAAATTTAATTTTCCGATGAAGCCCATTTTTGGTTGAGTGGGTACGTAAATAAATAGAATTGTCGCTTTTGTCGAAACACCATTACATCCACAGAAAATTACTGTTTGGTGCGCTTTATGGGCTGGCGGAGTCATTGGCCCATATGTCTTCAAAAACGATGATGGTCAGAATGTTACTGTTTGTGAAAATAGGTGTTCCAGATTGTGCCTTGTACGCGCCAGCCGTGGCGGCCACATGACTGAGATCATATTTAAACATTAATGGCATAAAATTTTCTATCCAATAAAGACCGTTTCATTTATATCAAAAATACATTTCTCTATTTTATTATGATTTAAACTTGTATCACTCTATAAAAACACCCGATATATTACGAATATTTATTTAACATCTATTTAATGTTTTCCATGTTAAAGGATTTTACCAAGAAGAACGAAAAAATAGCACAACAACTGCCATCATCATTCTTCATAATCTCCCCTTTCCCCCCCTCAAAAACGGACTACGAAAAAAAACAATAAAAAAATAAACAAGTTACACAAATAAAAACATCAACATTTATTTGTAGTTTTAATAGAAAAATAAACGAAATAAAATTTATGGCGGATGTGATATGAAGGAAAATAGAAAAGAACACAAACAAACACACCAACTATAACGCACGCACACACTCTCAGTGGTGAACAATAAACGGCAAACTGTTGTTTCCTCTTCTCTTGCCTGGCGACATTTGTGGACACGAAGTATCACAAGCAACGAACCCGGAACTTTAAGAATTTAAAATTTGTTTTATTTGGGAAATCATAACCGGAAGTTGTCAAAGAAACAGAGTCATATTTAATAGAAAACTTTAGCAAATATTAAGTGTTCCTTTCGAAGTTTTGGTTTTCTGTTTTCTGTTTTCCTGCGAGAGTAAACGAAATTAGATTTCATTTAATGATTTTAAAGCTTTTTTGTTTCTAGAATATATATTAAACAAATAATTATTGAAGACTTTCCAAATGCAATTATTATATTCAGCAAATTTAATTTTCTATCGGCAACTAAAAGTAATAGTTTTTTGTTAGCAGCTGCAGTGGTCTGACCAATTCTCAGCCGTTAATTTGTTGAAGTTAATATATTAGGGTATTCTATAAATTGAAGTTTTGTATAAAGCGATTAATTTTTTAGCTTCCCACTGCGAAAATTTAAAATTTTTAAAAATCGCCAAGTTATTCTCATCAGATCTCGACGTCTTGAAGTTTTAAGAAACTTCCCTGGCTAATTCTGCGATCCCTACCGATTTCCACAAAACTGAGGGCATTCTAAAGGGTTCAACTAAACTTAAATTTGAAGAAATTAAAAAAGCTTAGAAAAAATAAATTTTTTTAAGTGGCTTTTTTAAATGGTTCGTTAATACCGATTCCAGAAACTAATCGGCTCTCACGATTAAAAACCCAATCGGTTCAAAATCAGTGAATCCGTTCGTGAGATATCGAAAAAAAAGTTCAGAAAAAGTGTTTTTTAAAACACGTTTTGATAGCTTCGCGGATCAAATTTGTAGGAACCTACAGTGAAGGCCTCTAGGGTCAAAAGCTTTATATATATTTTTTTATATTTTCTAATATTTTTGTCTTTAAAATTTTTTCTTTTTAATTGCTTTATATTTTTGCAAATTACCCCACTGTGCAGCGAGTTAAGGATATGCAAGAGCGGCAGTTAAAAATTCTAACTGCGAACTAATCATGAGGCTCATTTTTCTAAAGGACCTGCTCCCTCTAGGGAAACAACAAAAATGCAGCAATTTTTCCCATATAAAAAGAAGCGTGAAGAAGCCTTTTAATATTTGAAAATCTCACATTTCAATACTCAATTTTATATTCAAAGTTCGGCGCATAAAACCGCAATTAAAACTGAAACTACACTCGTGAAAATAATCTCGACAATTTAATGTTGCTTGCAACGAAACCCAACAATTTGTTGTAACAACAAAAACCGAACGGGGAAGGAAAAGCCAAAGAATTCCACACAAAATCACTTGAAAATGTTGCAATAAAACTAGACGCGCAGCACAACAGTCGTAAAAGATAAGAAAAGTTTTTCGTTAACAACCGCATGAATATTCATGGCACCAAGTCATGGGGGTCTAAAATGCGTCCGTCTGCCTCTCCATCAACTTATCTTCGGCTACGTCGAATTCCTTATCTCACTTTTCTATTGTACTTTATTTTATATTCATAATATTTAAATAAAATTCATTTTTAATGGTTCAAGTTAAATTTATATAAAAAATAATGAAACTGCAGCCACGGAACAAACGATACGAGAAGCACCTTCAACCAGATGTAATTGCGGATGTGTAAACTTGTAATTGTAGTTGTAACGGGATGTGGGTTGTAATGATTTGTTGTTGTTGTTTTTCTTTTCTTTCTTTTGTCGGATTTTTTTCTGTGGTTTGATGCGTTTCATACGTTGCGTTATTTTAATGTCCTACAAGGATCGTTTGCGTTAAGGACGATTTATTTATGGAACTGCTCTCGTGTGTTTTTGGATGTGTGTAAAATGTCAAGTTTATTTTACATTTAAATATTATTTAAGTGGCTGATTGTCTGCCGTTGACACCAAGAGGTGCTTGAAAAAACAAACGTGTGAGCGAAGCCAGACATTTGCTGGAGCATTTTCTTGTATTAATTGAAAAACTAAATTTTAAATATTTTAGAAGTAATTTCTTTTTTAATAAGTTTCATTTTATATATTTTCCATAAGAACTATTTAAAAAAAAAATTACGTAATTTTTTCGTAATTGTAATAAAATGCGATTCTGGAAAATGAGTTGTTTTCAGTGCCAACTGAAAAATAATTTTTATGGTCCTTTTCGGACAATAATTTAGAAGAATTAATTATGAAAAGATACTCTTTCAACAGCCTATTTTATTTAAGCATTATACACAATAACGACAGCAGGCTACACGAACACCGACTACAAAAGTCGTTGGCTACAATTGTCGCTTCGTAGTCAACTACTTAATTATTTTTAGAACGATACCATCAAATCAATAACCATGCGTTGTTGTTTGTAGTAGAATTCTCTTCAAACGCCAGTGTAGCCGCGTTCATATATTTAATACTCTTAAATAGTGTTATTCCAATAAAATATGTTTAAAGTTCACAATATATGGCAAGAAATCATTTCATTAGCTTGCAAATATTGTTTGTTGTTTCTTTTTGTAAAATAAAATAATATATTTTTAAGTTTATAATCATTGAATTTATTTATATTATACTGGCAACATTGTATCTACTCATTGTCGCTCGCCAAAATAGAAATTAATTTAAATTGACTACAACCACAAAAACAGCAGGGACAACAACCAGTAGCCGTGTTGCCTGTGGTAGTAAAAATAATCATTCGTATAAACGCACATGTATTCTATTTTTGACAAGTTGTAGCCTGTAGTCTGCTGTCATTATTGTGTTTAATGCTTAATGTTTTAATATTACTTTTAACAATTTTTTTAAATACTTTTTTTTAAAAGTACTATTTTACAATATTTATGGTTATTCTAACATTGACTTTTTTGGAAATTTATTTAATGGCACTGGCACATCCGCATAATTAAATTCTTACCCAGTTTGTCCGAAATTTCTTTTCCAAATACTGCGATAAACGATGCAACAATTTTTTTCATATACTTTTTAAGGAACTTTTTTTGAAATGACTTAAAACCAATTTTCAATAAAAACTTTTCCAGAAACTTGCTGGAATGAACTTCTTAAAGGAAAATTTATAGTCAAAAGATACTTTTTCTTTTGCAAAAAACAGTTTCTCGAATGGTACTTTTTAATAAAGTTATTTTAAAAGACTTCTTAGAAACTACTTTTTTCACGCCAATTTCACAAGTATTTTTGTTAATAACTTCATTCAAGGCCTTTTCTTACAGCTTGATTTTTTCAAAGGGCATTTATTTAAGAATTATCTTTTATTAAAGGTACCTTTCGGTAGGCACTTTGTAAGAAAAATCCTTTTTTAATAGGTTTTTTTCTAAAGCGGTACTTTTTCAATAAGTATTTCGTTAGTACATTTCTATGAAATACTCTTTTAAAAGATACTTATTTGCCAAATCCTTTCTTAGAACTACTTTCTAAAGGTACTTTATGTTAAGTACTTTCTAAAGGTACTTTATGTTAAGTACTTTTTAAAAAAATACTTCTTCGAATATGTACTTTTTCAAGAGATACGTATTTTTAAATATATTCTTTTAAAGATACTCTGCATACTTATTTTCAAAGACAATTGCATTTTATATAAGTTTTTTTTCTGAAGAATTTGCTTTTGAAACAATTTTATTCTCTGTTGTCTTCACTGTGAAGGCATTTTCTTACGGCGTACTTTTTTCAAAGGGTATTTATTTAACAGTTTATTTTCTTAAAAGGTACTTTTTCACTGGCCCTTTTTGTAGGATGTACGTTCTATTTCAAATGATACTTTTAAAGAGAATCTGTTTTCTTACCTGGTACTCTTTTTAAAGGTACTTTTTCATTTGGCCATTTTGCAAAATACTTTTCATGGTTACTCTTTTAAAGTTGGTTGATTCAAACACACTTTTTATTTGACATTTTTAAAGGTGATTATGGTTTCTTATTTTTGATAAATAAAAATAAATTAAAACGTAAATAGTACTTTTCTAGAAGATACTTTTTAAAATTGGCAATTTTTAACAAAGAAAAAGAGATTCTTTTTAAGGCAAAATTTTCAAGAACATTCTATGAAAAGTACCTTTCTTAATACATATAATTTTGAATAGTTTAAGAAGCTGCAATTTTTAAAGCACTTTTACTAAAGTACCGGGTACATTTGTCAACCATTATTTTTAAAAAGGAAATTTTTACCTTGTACAGTTTGAAAAGTCACTTAAATAAATAGCATTTTTTTTCAAGGAGCTCCTTTAAAAGATTCAAATTTGCCTTCTTACAAGTTACTTGTCTTATAAGTACTTCAATTTTAATATTTACGAATACATTCTTTCAAATAACGCTTCCTACCTGCTGGTTAAACACATTTAATTGCACAATTGTCATGAATTCTTGTTTTGATTAAAACTTTGCATCCATTTCATCTGATGAAATAAAACACTCGAAACTTTTTGTATTAATTCTTAACACGAACCCTTAAAAACGAAAATGTCACACAATAATTTTTGTGTCCACCAACAAATCGTCATTTGCATTTGACAATTTAGCTGATCCTTTTTCGCCTCGACCTTTCTTGTATGCAGTACACACGGGCGGTTACACGTGTTCTGTGAAATAAATGATTTAATTATTTTGATAAATTTTATTACTGCAAAAATGTGTTTATTTTTTCGTTATTATTTTCGTATAATTTCAGTTGAAACCTTCTGATTTTATTATGTTTTGGGTCTTAAATATAAAACACACTATTAAACGGTGCAGAAATGGTGTGTTTATTTTGTTTGGTACCATTTAGGGCTGCCCTTTTTTTTGGAAAATGTTTAAGTGTGAAACAAGACAATCATCCCTCATGTGATTGTGGAATAATTTTCTTTCAAACTCTCTGTAAGAATTTGGAAAAAAGGATTCAATTTCTGTACATTTTATTTGTTTAATTTGGAAGTTAGTTGGGTGTTTGTTGTTGTTATTGTTTGTAATTATTACACTCGTAAATCAACACGCTAATTATTTTAATGAGACAATGCCAGGATCCATGTGCATTTGCTCTACACTGTCAAAACTGTATCTTGGCTTTTCTGTTGACATGAAATATATTCACAATTGTAATGCGCAAGAAATTTTCTTTCAGTGTTTCTTTACATCCGCACGCTCATTCATTTGTATTTCTAATGCAATTCAAACACAACTTTCACCTCCATCATATTAATATACAAATACAAGACAATTAAAGGTGAAATATTAATTTATGGCCCTCATACGCTGTCAAATGCCGCCAGTTACTCCGGCTTATGTGTCGCGATATGTTTGCATTTTACGCGTAATTCCAATTAGTTTAAATTGTACCAAATCCGCGTAATTAAACACACCTGATGTTTTCATTTTGTGTTCGGCCCAGACTCGTTTAAGAACGTCGTGCAATTAAGATGCCCCTCATTGCTTTATAACGGTAATAATTCAAAAGGAATATGAGTATCTGCGAGATGTTTAAAGAGGCGTGCGTACTCACATCTGCACACATAAAATTAGAAAATTACTTGGGATTCATCTAGAAACCCTCAAAATTAAGAAGCTTTTAAAAATTAGCTTTTGGTTTTTACTTAAATTGGAGAAAAAGTGTTCAAGTCTTTGTTAAAAAAATATTTAAAAAAATATTTTAAAAAAATATTTAAAAAAAACTATTTTAAAAAAATATTTGATAGGATTTTCTGTTTTTATTAAAAATAATCATCTTCAAAATTGTCCAATAAAAAGTGTATTTGAAATTAATAAACTTTGAAAGAGAAACTATGAAAAGTACTTTGAAAAAATGGCGAAATGAAAAAGTACTTTTTGAGAACGGTAAAACCAAAAAAGGAAAAGAACTTCGTAAGAAATATAATCAAGAACATCTTTTTAAAACAGAATCTTTTTAAAAAAAAAAACTATAATTTTTCGATATCCACATTTTTACATAAATTCTTTTAAATATCAGCTTTTAAGAAGTACTTTAATAATACACCTTAAAAACTAACTTTAAGAAAGTACCTTTAAAAAACCATAAAAAACAAGTATCCTTTTCATGGAAATTCTTTCGAAAGGAGCCTTTTTAAAAACACAAGATTGTCTGAAATTTTTAGGTTTTAAATATGGTACTTCTTAAGTACCTTTAAAAATTCCCTTTTTGACAAGTAATTTCTGAAAAAGTACCCTTTAATTAGGAAAATGTATATCTAAAAAACAAAATTTTAAATAAAAATAAATTTAAAAAAGTATTTTTAACGTTGGGTACTTTCAAAAAAGTATCTATTATTATATATATTTTTTTATTTGCACACGTTACCTTGCAAAAAAGTACAGGAATGAGTTCAAAAAGTTTCTTTCAACTCAAATAGTAGTTTGGTAAATAAGTGGCTTTAAAACGTAGTAGTTTTAATAAAGTACCTTTTGTTATAGTACTTTTCCATAAACTATCTTTTAAAAAAATAACTTTTGATAAAGCAAGTTTCAATTGCATTATTTGCAACACAGTATCTTTTAATAAAGTACCTTCAAAAAAGTACTTTTTGATAAAATACTTTTGAACGAGTGCCATTTATTAAAACATCTTTCAATAGTTTACATTTTAATAAAGTAAATTTGACTACAGTACTTTGTAGAGTATTTAATATTGTTGACCTGTGTAATTTCTGTGTTAAGATGTTTGTTCGGCTAAACGTCCAATTTTATGAAAATAAAATAATATAATTAAATTTGTTAAATTTATGTAATTATATTTATTTTGTGTTTTGTTGGTTATTAAAAATAAAAATAAAAATTTTTTGTGGTATTTAGGTATTAGATTGATATTGGAAAAACAAACGTTATAAAACAATAATAAAGTACTTTTTGTTATAGTACTTTTAAAAGAGTATAAAGGGTACTCCAGGGTAAAAAACTTTTCAATGGGTTACATAAAGTGAATTTTACTAAAGAACCTTTAGATGAAGTCCCTTTTAATAAAGTACATTTCAACTGAGTAACTTTCAATGAAGTATCGTTTAAAAAGGAACCTTTAAAAATGTACCTATTGCTAAAAAGTACCTTTTGAAAAAATACCATTTTATAGAGCAATTTTTAATATGAAACCTTTAGATTAAGTACCCTTAGAAAAAAAGTACCTTTTAATCAAATACCTTTGAACATAGTACTCTTTAATACAGTACCTAATCAGGGATATCTTTTAATAAATTAGCTTTTAAAAAAAGAACCCTTTCAAGAGAATCCATTTAACAAATATCTTTACAAAAGTGAGTACTCTTTGATATCGGAGTACTTCTAGGAAAATACCTTTTATTTTAAATTCTAAAATTATTAAGATGCCAAAAAGTTTAAAAAAAAAGTGCAGCAAAGAGAAATGACATTGTAAAAATGTACTTTTCAAAGAGTTGTGCAAAAAATAATTTTAAAATGTTTGTTTCAATCAAGTACTCTTTGAAAGAGTACCTTTTCATTACGTAATAAAGAAAAAGCTTTAAAAAATTACCCTTTGCTGAAACTGGACGAAACAACTTGCCAGTACTTCCGTTTAGACTAAAAAAAAATTGCACAAACACAATCGCAATATGTTCATTAATAGACAAGATGTTGCGGCACGTAAAGCCATTACGATTATTTATGATGTTCCAGCCATAAATAAGTGGGAATAATTTTGCAACAGGACTATCACATAAAACAGATGGCGAAATCAAAAGCAAATGAAAACAGCTACGCACGATTTATTAACTAAATAAATAAAGATTATTAGAACTAATAAAGTAATAAACCCGTTTGAGCAACAAAAAAAACCAACAGCCTACAAGAGCGAAAACAAATTTGCATGGCAGCCTTGCAAACACACGCACACACACAAACATTCTCTTGCCACACTTGGAACAAAACCCACCCACCTGCCAGTCAAGAGTCTTAACATGGTAAATGATTACAATTTGCAAATTATATTCCGCTAAAAAAGCGCTAAACATTTCGCATTATGCCGATAAAGCCAACCAACAACAACAACAGAAGAAAACATGCTTTTTGATTAAGTGTTCGGCTGTCTGTCGTAAGTCATTAGAAGAAATCCCATGTTGTATTCCTACTCGGGCAATTTTTTCTTTTTTCTTTTTGTGTTACAAATATAATTTCGTTTGCCAGGACACGCTTTCAGGAAGATGTTACTCGCGCCCCGCGACATTAAAAATAATTGCAAAATATTTTTCGCGCATTAATCGAAATACGAACAAACAGCAAACAGTCGTATTTTGGTTAATGTCATGTTGGCTTTGAAGGAAACAGGATGTTTTTTGGGGGAGCGGGGTTGAGAAAAACAACGACGTGGATACACGGAGTTATTTCTATGACTTCCTTTTCAATTTATACTTGCAATAATCACAATCATGATGTTGTTTTCTTTAACGGCAGAAATGTTTTCTTTATTGTCTGTGAAATTATTATTTATGGCCGGTAGGGGAAGGGGGAGGGGGAGTAAGAAGATGCGAATATTATAATGAAATATAAATTTATTCTTTCGTAGATGATGACTTGACTTAATATTGAACTCGAATGGTGTAGAGCAGCAGCCGCTAGGAAAATATAACATGAAAGGAAAATATCTTCACCAGAAGTTGCTGACTTGAGACATCTAGTCGATCATTATGAAAATTTTACACTGTGGCAACACATTCTTGAGGGTCTATATAAATTAATTAGGGAATTCATACTAAAGCCCGTTCTAATTTAGTTTGTTAATTTAAGAATTTGGCTGATTTGAAAAATAAAACATTTTCAATTATTTGTTTTCGTATAAAAAGAAATCAGAGAATTTGTAAAAGTGTCTTTTTTATATGAAATTACGAAAATGTTCTTTTGCTGCACAAGATTAAAAATTTTGCAAGTGTAAACACAAACAGCTGCTGCCGTTGATTTATCAGACAGTTGCAATAGTGGAAAAAAATTAACGCTCAATTTATCGTCCCCGTTAGCTATTGTTCAGGTTAACTATTGGGAACTTTATCGCCAAGTTGTAATAATGACACAACGTGTGAAACTCCTGTTTTTATTTTTCTCAGTGTACGAGTATTTATTCAATATATAGGTTGTTTTTTAAAGATAGATAGATAGATCAATGAAGCGGCCTTTGTTGGATAGAAAATTTTATGACATTGATGTTTAAATAGGATTTCGGCCATGTGACCGCCATGGCTGGCGCGTACAAGGCGCAATCTGGAACACCAATTTTCACAAACAGTAAAATTCTGACTCCGGCAGCCCATAAAGCGCACCAAACAGTAATTTTCTGTGGATGTAGTGGTGTTTCGACAAAATGCGACAATTCTGTTTATTTACGTACTCATTCAGCCAGAAATGGGCTTCAGCGCAAAATAAAATTTTGAATGGACGAAGTGCACGATAAGTTTGACGAACAGAACCATTATTTTGATTAAAAATTTCCACAATTTGCACGCGTGGCTCTGGTATAAGACGAGCCATAATGAAATGTCAAAGCAAACTAAACAAAAAGCAACTGTCAGCTGTTAAATGGGTAATCAAATAAAGCAGTGATGCCAACTCAAAGTTGTAACACTCTATAAAAAACACCCTATATTAACATTTTTATTTGTGATCTAATTTGGAGAATTTTGGGTGCAGCACCGTGAATTGTACTTCATCACGGTTTATATGGGAAGCCCCAACTCATGATGATTTAAAGTTTTATTTTTCCTACAGGGCCTTTAAGATATCACACACAAAAAAAATAATAAGAAAAATGTTTATACTTTTCTATTAAAAGATACATTCAGCAGATATTTGGAAAATGAACAACAAAAACCTGAACAACACGTCGATGGCGGTAATAAAATTGAATTATAGGTTTTTGTGTGTTTCGTGTACAAAACTCCACTACGCGAACACACACACACACACACACACAATAAAATTTTAATGATAATGGATGCAACTCCACGAATACACAAACACAATTCGCAACCACTACACACCCACCAATTCAAATTAAAAAGTTGAAAAGAAATTAAATTTTATTCTTCTCGCAAAGAAATCGGAGAGTTGTAAAAGAAACACTCCAAATCCTTTTTAATGATGATTATTTAAGTTTCCAATTAAACAAATACCAGTAATTTCTAAGATTCCCAACTCAATACCAAAACAATTGCGGAAGAGGTGGAGAGAAAAGGTTAAAGTTAATTAACTGCTAAAGCCAACGTAGAAAATTGTTTTCGCAGGTACCGTTTAATGTGAAGGAGAGCACAGGATTCGTTTTTTATTCTTAGTCAATTTCTTAGACTGAAACAATGTTGCTGCCTCAAATAAAAGTGTTACCATAAGGGACATGTAAAATATATAAGAAGCTTTAAATTTATTTCTTCAAATATTTCATCAAAATATTTCTCCCAATAAAAAAAAGCCTTCGTATTTTGCAATCAAATTTGTAATAATTTTACTTCATATCGAAACCGGGCTGTTTATTAAATCAAATTTGATGTGGGCTAAAAAGAAAATGTTTCGCATTGAGATCAACATAAATAAAAGCCATTTTCAAAAAAAAACTTGGCCAAATTTTTCATACGAGTATATCCTTCTTCTATACGATAGAAAAGCAGAACCCCGTTTGAACAGGAAATAAAATGTCAGTTCAGACAGCGACATTTAACAACTTTTAGTTGGCATCACTGCTTTATTTAAACACCCACTGAACAGCTGATAGAGAGTTGTTTTTTAGGTTGCTTTGAAATTTCATTTTGAATCAGTATTTACGATTTTTTTCAATACAGAATTTATTGCCAGTCAGTGCAATAGAGCGTATTTAAAGAGGCCCATAGATGGATGCTACATCCCCGACCCGACCCGACCGTTTAGCTGCATTACGAAGAGATTTACTACAAATTTATGTAAAAACGTTGTTGTTATTTTTCAAAATTTAAACCGCTCTTTTACAACTTTTGTGTCAAGAGTTAAAAAAACGATTTATATTTTGCACATCTAAGGAAAAAAATCTTTCAAATCACATACATTTCATCAACATTTCTGAACGCTAATATTTTTAAACGTGTACCACAAAAGTAAGTCTGGCGTATTTGTCTGTTATTTTATAAAATTTTGTTTGTACGATTTATTTTATTGCATTATATTTCATTGCACACTTTCTGAAAGCCCCTGATCGCTTTTGCAGCATCTAATTCAAATATTAATAAACAATTTAATGCAACAATTTATATCGCACGTGTTGATTAAAGAGTCATTCTGATATGCGAGGTTTGTTTGAAATATAATAAGAATTTTCATTTAAAAAAGTACTTTTCCCCTCATTTAAAATAAACTTCTGTTTGTGCTTTTTACAATCCTCAAAGCACTTCTGGCTTGCACTTTTTGTATGCCTTTGAGCTTTCACAACGATTCAGATTTCATCACTATAATCGTTGGAAATAGGATCAGAAAAAAAGTCAACGAAGGCAAACACATACGCCCGTATTATGAATGATGACGTCGACGCCACATCAACACGACGGCAAAAAATCGTTTCTTGTCCAGTCTTTAATGACAGAAATTAACTTCTGGTAACTTGCTCTGTTAATATTATATGTCTTGGCTGTTAATAATAATTAAATATTGTCGACAATTAAATGACAAGTGATAACTTTTTACTGTCGTGTTGATGTGACGTCAACGTCATCATTCATAATATGAGCGACAGTTATGAAGTTATTTTTAGGTATAAAAGAAGTTGGAAAACGGTTAACCCTAAAGTCCTACCTCACAATTTTCTGCTCTGTGATGTCTCGCGCGAATTCACTTTATAAAGATTTTCATATTTTGCTGAAGAAGCTATACCAAGGCGTGGAATAAACTAAAAAGCACTAAAAATACCCCAAAAGCGCCCATTTGGGAACACTGGCCACAACAATTGAAGCAGTTATATCGCTCATATAATTTTAATTGGCCGACTAGATTGAACAGCAATTAATTTGCATTTTTAAATTGCAATTTAACCCAAAAGGATTAAGAAGAGCCATAGAAAAATAATGCACAACCATTAAACTCGTGCTGTTGTTGGTGTTCGTGAAACCCGCCATCAAAATCTCAACATATTGCAAAGCGGATATAAGAAATTGAAGAAAATACCCAAACGGGATACCATTGAAATTTAAATGTGTAACAAAAACGTTCACAAATAATAATGAAAAGATTAAATGTTTAATTTTCTAGACGAAAAAAATAAAACGGAATTGCTTCTTTGCAGCAGCAAATACAAATGACACCTTTAATGCAAAACCAGGACCGACGGAGGGAGGCAAGTTAAAAAAAATATATATTAACAGAGCATTTTTGAAAGGGTTGAAAATAATAACTTCTTATTAATGAAAATAAATTAAGAAATGTTGGCTTGTTAAAACAGTAAAAAGGGTTAATTTAATTTTTTTTATTCGTTCGTACATCCTAAAGTTATTAGTGAAGAAAACAGAGGCAACGTAGACAGACGTGGATGGGACAGGAGAGCGATTTCACATGACAATATTCGACTGAGAAGTTGCATTGTTATTACGAATGCGATGGCAGCGCTTTCTTCATCACACTTTTGACGGCTGAATGATCAACTACAAATAAATTCAGTTAATCCGCAAATTCTCTAATACAATTAACAATTGATGTCAAATTAAATGCATCGAACAAATTTCCTTCAAAATTGTAGCGCCTAAACGCTGCAATAAATATTCAACCTTCTGCAGCATCCCCTGTATTTTCATCTAAATAAACAACATTTAAATGCAGGGCACATTTTTGTAACACAAAAACAAACTAAAACAAATAAAAAAAGAGAAAATCATGCTAACAAAAAGGGACTAAAAATGTGCTTAAGACAAAAAAAACCTAAAAAAATCTCAAACCCATAAATCATAAAATAAACAGTTCGGCGAGTTCTTAAATAACCGCAGAGCCAGTAATTTCCTTAATAATTAATTTATTTAGACGTATTTCGCTCATTTTTTACGCATTAGAAACTCCATTTCTTTTTGTTTTCCAAGGATTTTCCCTTAAATTGTGTTTAATAAATTATATTCTCCATTTTATTATCAAAAGATAAGGCACATTTTTTTATTTAATTTTCTTTTTAACGTTCTTCGCACGGATTTACATTTTGAAATGTATGAACAGTTAATTATGACGAAAAGAATAGAAAAGAAATAAAAATTTAGGAGATTATTTGAAAAAAAGAATAATTTTTAATATTAAAAACTGGCACTCACTTCGATCGGACATCATCTTTTTTATTATTATTATTTTGTTTTTAATTTTTATAAGCAAATTTCCAATATAATTAAGAAAAAAAGTATGTGCAAAATTGGCGGCAGGGTAATTATTGGAGCCACCATTAAGGGCACGATCCGTGCTTTTGCAATGGATTGCGGCGAAACTATGAACAAAAGGGATACAAGTGAAAGGAGAGATGCAAAAAGATACGACGAGAGAGCGAGAGAGAACTAACTATATATCTAAACGCTTTAGTCACGTGGTATTAATCAAATTTTTAGATTTTCTTTAATTAACTCGAATGTGAAATTCTGTGTTCTTCGCTCAAATTTCGAACATCGTTTTATTATTCAAACGAAAAAAGCATAAAAGATTAAACTAGAAGGAATTGAAAAGGCATGTGTACATGAAAGCCTTTGCAAATTGGTCGAATTACATGAATGGGACTCAGACTCAAGTATGCACACATACACACACACATGGACATGTGTAATAGTGTGTATGTTGCAATAAATGGTTCAGCTTTATACGCCTAATCAGTGTCAAAAGCAGGGCATCACCAACCACCACCACCACGGCCATCATCATCTAACTCCACCACAGTTGCGAGTTCTAATGTTTTAATACGATTAATTACAAACAATCAACACAATGTCTGTGTGGAACAAAAGTGACAGAATGTTGCATGAATGCTAAACACTCACGAACACAAAATAGTCCAGTCAAACAAACAGCAGCAAGACGGCATTCGAATTGTATTGAATTAACGAAAAATAAAACATTCCAACGGGCCAGTCTCTGCACAAATTAATCAACTAAATCGCCACTAAACTTCGCTGCATACACCCACAAACACACACGCTCCCACACACACATACACAGAACATTCTGATTAAGACACAAAAAAAAGGGGAAAAGAAAAGAAAAGATTAAAACAAAAAACTCTCTCCCCCACCCCCCAAAAATAAAACATTTATTTGCTAGTTTGTACTTGTATTTTTTGCTGTTGTTGTTGTACAAAATGAAACAATCGAAGAATAATGACAATGATCGATTTGATTATATCTGTCAATATTTGCTGTTGTTGTTGTTGTTCTTGCTGTTATTGTTTAGACAACTAACACATTTAAGATCTGTGGAGGCAACAAATAAACATCATTAAATAATTTTGTATTTGTGGAGAGCGCAGGGAAGTTGTTCGTACAGCTGTTGCCACAACAACAACATTATTTTATATTGTCAATTAACTTTCGAGCAACTTGTACAAATGAACGTTTTACACATACATATGCACACATACGCATACAGATTTGCTGCCGGCTAACAATGGTCTGGAATTAAATAATTGTTGTATTTAAAGGCATTTATTTATAGATTGCAAAACGATTAAGAATCTTGATTAAACTAATATAATATAATATGGGGAATATACGAGGGTTAACTGATAATTATTATACCCTTTGGCAAAAGTTTTTTAACATTCCGTGTACAATTTTCACAATATCAATATTCGACACCATAGTGTTTGTGAAATCGGTTTTCAAAATATTTTTTCTTAAGAGTAGAATATATAGAATGAAATTTATATATTTCTGGACATACGCTTAATGCTGTAAATGCTGGATATCGTTCAATAGAGTATTGTTTTAACATGGAGTCCCGAAAGATTTTTGCTTCAAATCGAATTAAATTACAACGAGTCTGATTCGGTAAAAAAAACATGGATTTAGCCCCATTGTGCAGTATTTTTTCTGTGGGAGGATGACTGGAACATTTACAACATATGCATCAGTGGTACGGTGGAGATCAGTAGAGAAGAATTCCAGTAGCCAAATTTCGGAGAGGGTTCCATTCCGCGCTATGAAAACTATCCCCATCAGACCACTCGAGATTATCTTATATATCAACCAAACATTAAGTACCACCAGAATATATGGACGCCGCCGCAAAGATATAATCAGACTTTGGACTTGCCTGATCGTGTGTTTGCGACTAAATTTACATCTAAATTTAAGCCCCTCCAACAAGGGACACTCGTGAGAATTTATGGTTACATGAATGGATCGAGAATGAATGGACCAAAGAACCCATGTAGGTTTATTTATAGAAAAGCCATGCACCGAAATTTATTTCCACTTGTCTGACCACAACAAGCTCGTTATTTGTGCTGATTCACACGCAACAGGTTTGGCTAGCCAAGTCCTGAGCTTTTTGAAGTGAGAGCGGCGAAGAGAATGAAGAGCGGTATAGACCTTGAATTTGGCTGCAGAACAATAATTATAAATTTCTTATATGAAATTCAATACAAAATCCATGAAACTGGAAGAAACAAAATGCAGGTTGAAAAGAAAATTGAAGAGAGATGTTAGCGTGAGCATGGAGAGCTTAAGGAGCGTCAGTACATACATTTACCAGTACCACAGATTTTAACATCTTCAAAGACAGACATTCGGCGACCCGAGAGTGTAAAAGCCACGGATGATACAATACAAGACTTAAAACACTTTGAGAAATCATCCGGAAGCTATAAAGACATTCGACTGCAATTCCACTGATTCTATTATTTTCAGAGAAAGTTAGTAACTTGAAATCATTTTACATTTAGCCACTTCAAAGACTCCTGAATCAACCCAAAACAATAGGAAGAAAAACAAATAAAACCCAATCAAAAAACTATTACATGCGGGAAGTCTGCCAACAAACAGACCCATCGCGAACAAACAACAAGAAACTTCCAACACGGTTAATAAAAACCCCTACGGCTGATAAAAATTAAGTCATTAGTTAACTCCAAGATATGAGAATGAAGCGCAAAAAAAAAAGACGCCACATTAAGTCCATGAAGCGAAGGAGGGCTGGCTTCTACACTCAACGCAGACATGAAAAAGAAGGAGTTGGGGGTTTTAGTCATAGAAAACAAATTGCCAAACGTTTGTTTTGAGATTAACCACGATTAGAGAAAGTTTAACAAAATTATAGAGAAAAAAATCCAAACAAATGATAAAGTTTAAGAACACAGCAAATGTGCTGTGTTACAACTGGTTGGTGGGTGGCAGGGTGGGGCGTTGAACAAAATGTTACCAAAAACTGACAGTTACAAATATGAACAGCAGCCATGAAGCAAAAACGAAAATGTTGCATTTGATTCAGTTTAAAGCACAAAATGATAAACAATACAAATGCGAGAATAATTACCCGGGATTAAAACTTTGCTGTGCGTTCGCATAAACCCTGAAAAACATTTCGCCAAAAATGGTATCCAATTCCTAAAATTTTGAACAACAATTCTAAGAGATAATTTTTTTTTCAAATTAGTATGCTGTCTTTAGTCTTGCAGTAATTAATTATAGAATTTAAAAGTTCAACTGAAATAAATTGTTGTCATATTTGCCAAATTCATCTGTTTGTGTCAGTAACAAATATAGTGCTTGTCTGTGCATGATAAGTTTTGCACAAAAGCAGCTAGAAAACTTTTTTTGAAAAAAAATTAAATAAAAATACAGAAAAAAACTGTTTTTATTCTCAACTATCTGAAATGAATGTTATTGCGCCGAAGATGCTGCTCTCCTTTCAACTACACATTTTTCATTTTTTTATTTTGTCCAACGCGAGTTTTGTGTGGAAATGGGAGTTGACTTTTGCGACTTGGCCACTCCTTTTCTAATGACAAATAAAAAGAAAAGGTGACAGCATATCAGGATAAAGGACGATATAATAAGTTGTTGTCGATATTATTTAAGTTTTTAATTTTCTGTTAACTTTAAGCAGCTCATTTTATCGTCCTTCTGTCGTAATCAAATAGTACAGGACTTACAACACTAACAAATTTTTTTCCTAGCCGATATCTTTATATCGGGATTTTTTAGCAGCATGATTTATTAAAATTAAAACTTTTGATATGCTTTCCTAAAGGATACATCATGAAGATAATTCAGACAAATCTTGTTCCAATAGTTCTGCTATAAAATCGACCAAAAATATTTATTCTCTTTAATTGTTATGAGAACTTGTAAAATATAATTACGGGAAATCGACTGATGAATAGGCCTTAGCAATAATGGAGCGCAGACATAGAGAATAGCTCAACCCCCAACAAAATGAAAATGCGTTTAAAATACTGACTTTAATCAAATTCAAGTTCGATTTAAGTCTTTTATTAAGGTCGAGTTTATGATACTTGAATTAAGTATAAACTCAGTATAACGGTATTTGATACCCTGATTTTTCGGCGATATGTGAATTCTGTTATTTCACTAGAGACCAACAGTTCAAGACTCTTGTAAAAGAGGCACAAATCTGTTTTCAGATTAACTAAACCTGGTGTAACTGAGATCTGAAAGAACACGATATTATATTTCTATTTAATTCAATTAATTCCTTCAAAAGTGCTCTTTATTTAATAATGAATTACTTGAGTCCGATCGAATGCAATTTTTCGGACCGAATCCGAAAATTTATCTGCGTTCGAACCCGAATCGGAACTTCTTCCACTGAAATTTCTTATGTTCTTGTTTAAAATAGAATAAAATTTAGAGAAATTATAACCCTTACTCCATGGGAAATGTATAGGATGTTGTTTTTAACGGCATGACAACTTAAAATGTGACAGTACAAAACAAAAATATTTTTCTACTAACTTTTAGCCTCACTCTGGGCAGCTTCCATCAGATCTCAATGTTTAGAAGATCTAGGAAGCTTCCCAGACTATTTCTGACAGCCTGTCACCGTGTATTTATGCCAGGACATATGTGTGTATGTATGTGTATGTGCAAGTCTGTGAACCGTTTATGACTTTTGGAAGACTTTATCGAATCAAACCGAAACTTTTAAAGAGTTCTAACAAACTTAGATATCCCGTGAATTGGAACCGATTGGGGCTGCTACATTTTCAGAAAAATATTTTTTTAAGTTTTCTTATAAAATTTGAACGGTGAATTAGCGCAGACCGGAACAAAATCGGCCAGTCTGTTCTTGAGATGTTGCGAACGAAAAGAATTTAAAAAATTTGATTTTTTTAAAAACTCCGCAATTATGTATCACACCGCTTGTCACGACATAGAAGTGTGAAACCCGATGATTTCCAAAAGGTGATTATTTTATTGTTTTCTCCTCGGGGCTATTGATGACTTATGAAAACTTATAATATTAAAGATATATATAACTCCTACCTAAACATGGCTACATCTGCATTCCCATTCTGCAGATATTCTTTTAAATATAATTTAGAATTCATTTCAGTTGTAGGCGCCGCATTACGCACATTCACTACTGACTACAAGCTGTCAAAAATGGTGTACGTGTGTTAATACGAGAATAATTATTTTCACGGCAACAGGGCAACACTGCTACTGGTTGTTGCCCATGCTTATTTTGTGATTGTAGTCAAATTAGTTAAATTTGTATATTAAAAATTATATTGTAATTAATTTATATGTTTAAAATTCAGAAGGTTATGATGAATATGCCAAAGTACAAGGGAAAGCCAGCATCAGTTTTTATATATTCAACATTTAAAAAAGCACGAATTTTGTTGCAAATAGGGCATGAAGAAAATAATCAAACGGCAATACAAGAACTTAACAAAAGTGGGTTACCATTGGTTTCAAACAATTCCCGTATCTTTTTTCATAGTAACAAGTGGCATTAAACAAAAATACATGGTAAAAAGTAGTGGCTTTCGAAAACAGACGTTCTGCTCTGCTGTGTAAGTTGAATAGTTAAAAACGATGTTAAGTTTCTGTTTTGCATAGGAATATTCATCATGTCCTTCTTTTTTCTTTAATCAAATGATATGATTTGGAGGAGAACAACTATTTTAAAAAAATTGAACAAAAAATGAAAGCAGTATCTTTAGAGTATGTACACACCCCCTCTTCACAGAACTACTCATCGCTATTAATTTGGTGGTGTTGTTTTAAAAATAATTCAGTAGCTGACAGTATAGCTTTTAGTAACTGCTTTTAACGTCATATGTAGTCTTTATAGTCGGTAGCCTGCTGTTTTGAATGTGTTTGAAGCATTTATTTAATTTAACTATAAGGGCAACAGCAGCATAGACACCAACCTGCCATCGCTCTGCGTTATTTTTTAAGATACTCATTCTCGTTTACACACACATATTCTACTTTTGACCGGCTGCAGTAGGTAGCCTGCTGCCGTGAATGTGTTTACTGCTTTACTTCGCCGGCCAATTTCGTTTATAATGCCGACGAATGGAAACAATTAATACAACCACACGCTAATGCAGATCAGAAAAATGCAATGCCATATTGATTCCCTGGTACTGGATTGAGTCCACAGCCTTCAGCTTCGTTGCAATCGCGCGAAATGCCTACTGTCTTCTCATCTTTGGCCCAGCCTATAGTCCTTGAAACTTGACTTGCCTTATGTACACTCTTATCTAGATATTTAATTCCCTTCTCCATTTCAAAGTTAATATGAATAATCTTTCTCATTTATAAAGATTAATTATTTGAAAATATCATGGCAAACTTTTATGCGAATATTTGAAATATTAGAAAATGTAAACTTTTATGAAATTATTTCAAGAAACCACTTCAAAAGACAATTGTAAAGTATCTACTCTCGCCCTCTCCCTTACTTTCTCTCTCTCTCTCTATCTCTCTCTGTCGCATGTATCAAATGGCTGAGCTCAAGGCGGATTTCTATTTGCAACTGCAGCAAAAGGATTTTTGACGCATTACAAAGGAATCGTATTACAAAAACACACAACTTGAATGTAAAGCAGCTCCTGCTGCTGCTAGAAGGTAAAGGGATTTATCAAAAGCATTCCACCTTAAAATACTCAAGTTGCTAATTGCCACCGTTTACATGAAAATCAAAATTCTATTTTGTTTTTGTAAATGTTGTTGTATGTGGTGTTTTCCGTTAGTGGAAATTTAAATGACAAACAAGCGTTTTGCAATTAAATCACAGCAGGCTGAGAAGTGTACAGCAGGGAAAAGGGTTGCTGAGGCCGGGGAATGGATTAGAAGAAATTTCACTAATTTATTTAATTAATGGCAGTTAAACAAGAACAAGCAAAGAATTTTGTCAAAGCGTGCGTAGTTTTTTATGTAAAAAATTTATTTTATGACAATTTAGCCGAGAGTTCAAGCAAAGAATTTTCAAATGATTTTTCTTTTCAAACTAAATTAAACCGTAGAATAGATGCATAGAAAATATTTAATAAAAACAATTGACGAGTCACACATTTAAATTTCTGAAATAAATTTTTGGGCCCAGCTGTTTTTCAAAAGTTGTTTGTTTGCTGCGCGTTTTGTTTGTTCTGTGTCAAGTTTCAATAGGTTTGTAAATCTTCTTTTCCTTTTGCTGCCGGCTGGAGCATCAAATTAAATCATTCAAGGATTTTTTTCATTCAATTCCTCATATTGTTGCAACTCAATCGTGTATACAATCTCTAGTTTCCGTTTCGTTCGTTTGCTATTTATTAGGAGGTACTCGTTTATACCCCAACCCAAACCACTGGGTAACAAAAAGCTCTATTGGAGTAGTTGGAACGCACAACTTCGTTAGATTTGACTTTTTTTCTTTTTTGTTTATTTATGTTGATGGTCATTAATCACCAGTCGATGTTTTGCGTCAATTGCTGTTGCCAATTTAAATTGTGCGACTGGTTTTTGTTTGACGGCTGCTGAGTGAGTGACTGACGGACGGACGGACGGACTGGCTGGTTCACTTTATATTTACCGCACAACAATTTCCCTTTCGTACGTTATAAGTCCTCTTGACATTGAAGTTTTCTATTGTTACCCGTCATGTTGATTAATGACAGTTCATATTTTTGTCAAATAAAAATGCCATGAATAAATAGTATCGTTTGAACTGGGAGAGGGGGAGATGTGATTTGGTCGGCAAGACTACACGGTTCATTTAATTTTGTGTGAACTTTTAGCATTTACGACATTTGGAACTGTACTAAAAACTGTACTATGGAAGATTAAATTATAGACTGCAATCGCATCCTTATAAATTACTTTCTTTTCTTTCTTTCAAAAATCACCCAACTTTGCTGAGCTTTCATTTACTCTAGATTGAGTTATCAAATTATAAAATTTTACTGCATGTTCGCTAATAGTTATTGGCCATTATTCACTTTAATTAGCCCAAAGACATGTGCTGTGACTATATGTTGATAATAGTAACCATTCTAATGATCCTCCTCAAGGCACAGCGTGTCCATGTCATTGGCCAGATATCAATAACAATACCAGAAGTTGTCTTTATTCCACGCTAATCTCGGTTAGAATATATCAGGTAGAAACATATATTACCGTGAATCTTTTAAATGTGCATGTTTGCAAATATGAAACAAATATTAAAGAAAGATATTTTCAATATGCTTTTCAACACTTTTTTTTGCGAAATTAAAATTTAATTTCTATTGTGCATATCTGCACAAAAATGCCTTTTGAATTATGCAACTTGCATCAATATTAATGGACGATAATGTTCTTAAAATTGTACGAGAACAAAATGTGTGCTGCATTGCATCTCTGTTCCATGATGGCTGAACATATTTTATGGAATATTTTTTGTTCCAACTATTTAGACATCTTGTGTGCAAATAATTACTTAATTTTTAACTTCATCAAGTCTCTCTTTTAATATTTCATTCTCTCTCTATCTCACTCTTCAAAGGCTCTTTCATCTTCAGGACGTTACCCTCATATAACAAAGACAAGATCCGTTCGAAAGACTGACAGCGAGGCACCAACTGAGTCTTTTGGGTCATATAACCCCAACCAATCAAATTATGGCAGAACATTCCTAAGAGTTTATACAAATTTTTAAACGTCTCTATGACTTATGAACCCGTAAGTTCCTAGTAACGGATGAGCATCGCATTTACATTGAATATGTACCGTAGTCCCATCCTCCTCCATGCACAAGTGGCAGAGCAGTGAATCCATTCAATTTACTTTTCCCTAAAGCTTAACTTTCACCAAGACCCTAGCAAACCTTAGCTCCCTATCCTGTCACTGGTACTCTACTGGATAGAGTGCCCAGCAGAGTTCGGTAAATTTTCTCTGCCAAAAATATATATAAATAAAACTTGAATGCCCATTCTATTCTAAAAGCTGTCCGAATGCCCATGGTTTAGAGCCTTAATGGCCATTATTGGGTCTCTCCCTTTTTCGTAAATGTGACGAGAATACATCCGTTAATATCAAAGTCATAATCGCAGGATTAAAGTTGAAACAGTGTATTAATAAATACTGGATAGGTAAATATATGCGGAGTGCATCTTTTTCATTTTCGTCAAAGCATTTCGAATCGATTTATGCGGTTTCAATATTCTGGGTTCATGCCCATACGCATTCTTGTGGTTTCAGATATTATAAATTTCATTTATCATAATTATATAACTGCGTCTTAGTTATCCAACTTTCCGCACGCTCTCTCTCTCTCTCTCTCGCTCTCTCTCGCTCTCTCTCAGAGCTTCTCAGTCTTCTTTACATATCTCAGCTTTTTAAAACTTTTTAAGCCAAGAATTTATAAAAATTATTTATATTGAGAACATCTACACAAAATAACCTTTTAAGTAAAATATTCTGTATCAATATCGGTGCACCATGATATATGTATTTAAAAGCGTACTACAAAATTATATATCTGGCGCACTTATTTATACGATCCGTTTTATTTCAGATTATCCAGAACAAAACTTTAGTTCGTCTGCTTCCTCTTTTCCTTTTCAATTTGTTACATTTTTCGGAATGTTTGCTGCTTCTAGAGGAATTTTTTAACAATCAGACGAAACGTTCTTAAATTCTTAAATAATTTCGAAAATGTTTTCAAGGTTCGCCATTGTATAACCCCATTTGTTATGCATTTTAAATAATTCCAGCTTTTGTTTGCCACACACTTTCAGTGTCATAAACTTTCAACTTTTTGCAGTAGACGAAAAAAAAAACTCAATCCCAAAATAATTTCAAAACTATTTCTACCTTTGAACTCTAGTCATAATTTTAAAGGGTTTTTCAATAACGGTTGGGGGTTGCTTTCAAAGCCCAAATTGTTTAAATTGAGTCATAGAGACAAACAATTGAAAACATAAAAGAAGAGAACAGGGTTGATATTAAATTGGAATAATTTTTATGGGTAAATAGTTTTATTAATAAATTGACAAAACAACGAATAATATTACGTTGTTTTTATTTTTGTAAATATTAAAAATCTAATTATTTTTATAAAATTGTTTCTATTCTCTTTTGTATTATGATTTTGACTGAAAATAGCACGCCGACTGAAAGATAAAAGGACATAAAACTTTAGCATCGATGATAAATGAAACATTTTCATTTTATTTTCAAAAACGCATTTAAGATAAGAAGCCAATTCCCCATGCACACACACACACACACACAGACACGTATTTATCGTTAGTATTATATTGATTATGACACCCGCGACTCAGTGTAGAAACGATAGGAAAATGTACATATTTTTGTGTGTCTTCTTGGGTTTCTAGGGGAGTGCGATAATAAAAAGGCTGGCGTCATTAAACTCCAACTCCACAAATATGTACCAGCAAATAATATCTAAGGCATCAGCCACAACAAAAATAATAATAGCAATAATAATAACAACAAGAACTTGACAAAAACAAGTGTAATAAAACAAAAGCTTTTCTGTTTTTTCTTTTTTTTTCATTTCATTGCGACTGATAAGAAACTTTCTAAAGAAACACAAAAGTCATATTTTGTCTTGACATCCATACCAACCGACATCATTTCTCTTCGTCATTTTGTTAAGAGATACTATCGGCAGAAATTGTTTTTATTTTTACTTTTTGTGCGTTTAGCTGGCGGTTATTTTACTGGCAAAACTTATTTCTATAAATTGTATTTATTAGTTTGCTTCGGGCTTTCTTCAGGATGAATGTTTATATCCCTCCATTGGCTACACTTTAGTTTCTAATACCGTTCAATGATTTTTATTAGCTGGCAACAAGACATGGCAGAGGGTGTCATTATGTACGAGAGGATGTGGATGGATATCTTCTATAGTTCTAATGATAGTTTTCTAATATGTTCTTATGGTTAAAATCAAAAGAGTATTAAATAAAGACATCTCTTATCGTTTAGTTTAATAGAATTGTTTGTGGTTGGTGGGTTGAATAGAAAGAGGCCTGCTCAAATAAAGTTAAACTTCAGATGCAGTTGGTTGTGTTGTCAAAGCTCGATTTAATAAAATAATTCTATATTAAATTTATTTAGTTTTATTATTTAATAAACCAAAATTTTTAAACAAAAAGAAATCTGTTAGAATATGTTGATTTCGCTTAAGTACTAATTGGATCGATTACAAATTTCATTATAAGCATTTTCCAATTGCAAAGAATTTTTCCAGTCTTCGGTAGTTATACCATAATAAAAATGTATAAATATAAGTCTTTCTCGATCCAAAGACTTATTTCAAATAAGTTACAGCAAAATCAATCACTTATTAATGCTTCAGAATTCTTAGAAAAATTAGGCAACACATTCTCAAGATAATTAAAAAAATTATGTCATCAGTGGTAGAGTTTGCAAAAAGACTTTTAAACAGGTTGTTTATTTAAAATTTTGGATTATATTTCTAGGCATATTCCTACACATGCAAGCCATAGGGGCTTAAAAATACGATATTTTTTTATTGAAGTTTCTTATTAAAGAAAAATTTTCAGTTGCAAGGTTTTTTGATTGATACCAGGCTTAGAAAATTCCCAAATAAAAGCTCCATTACTGAAAATGTTACATATTTCAGTCGCTTAAAGCAACTGTGACAACCATTTATTACTTGACTGAGAACTCTATATGTATTTCTTTTTTTTTTTTACTTTTTACCATGTATCTTTCAAATAAATAATTAAGGAGTAGCTGTACTTTTTTCAGATAGAAATTAGCTTCATTTTTCTTAAAAAAGAAGAACAAACTTAACATAGAAATTGTTTACATACCTGTTAACATCAATAATAAACAGCTTGTCCTAACAGGTGCCTGGTATGTGCAGAGCACACTTCCATTTGTTGCAAGAACTTTTATAAGTGCATTATTATGTATGTTTGTATGTATGTAGATATTCAAGAATCGAATGTTTAGTTTTTTAATATAATCAATTGTTACTCACTGAATAGGTATGAAAGTAAATAAACACACGCGCACAATTATTTTAGGATTTTTAAGTCTCCGCCAAGCGATTAACTTGCCAACAGATGTCATGAAACCACGAGAGTATGCTTGTATGGATGTATGTAACATGAGTGTCTTTATATTTACAAGACAAATCCCTTTTGAGAAAGAGCCTATTGAAACAACAAGTTTTTGTCATATATTTGGCTACCTACATATTAAATTAATTGCACACTTTATAATTTATAAAATTATTCACAAGTTTAGCATAAAATAATATCGAGAAACATATTTTAATAATCATTAAATTTATTTAGAATTTCACAATATTTCCAAGCACTCACTCCAAAAGAAAATAACAACTGAATGAAGAAAAACTGGAGAAGAACTGTTATAAAATGATGCCACATGAATCAAAGCTTAAACGTTTTTTAAGCGGTAGTGTTAGGAGCATTCGAATTTAGATCAAATATTTGTTATAATTTTTTAGTTTTTGTTATATTTAGTTTTGTTATATGTATGAACATATGTATGTATCACATACATACATATAATTTTTGTTTGTTTTTTATTCCAAACTATAATAGTTTGGTTTTTTAATGAATTGTAAATTATTGAATAGAAATGAAGAATAAATAAACACAAACTCAGTTATTTTCGCAATTAGTTAAAAAATATAACTTGTCAACAGATTTCATGCAACCACGGGAATAGGTACATACGTACATACATGTATACATACATACATTTTAAGAAATACCCATTTAAAACAACAAGTTTTTGTCTTATATTTGGCTACCAACATATTAACTTATTCGCACACTTTATAATTTATAAAAATGTTCACAAGTTTAGCAAACAATTTTAGCGAGAAACATATTTTAATAATCTTTAAATTTATTAAGAATTTCACAACAATATTTGCAAGCACACACTTCAAAAGAAAACAACAACTGAATGAAGAAAAACTGTTGAAGAAAGAAATCTGTTATAAAATGATGCCACCTGAATCAAAGCTTAAACGTTTTTTAACTGCTCGAGTGAGTAACATAGATATGAATTTAGATATTTATGTATGTATGTATGTACATGTGTGTTTTTATATGTACAAAACAATTCCCTTTAGAGAAAGAGCTTTTTAAAACAACAAGTTTTTGTTGTAAATTTGGCTACCAACATATTAATTTAATTGCACACTTTATAATTTATGAAACTGTTCACAAGTTTAACACAAAATTATATCGAGAAACATATTTCAATGATGATTAATTCTAGAATTTCACAACAGCCTTTCCAAACACCCACTGCAAAAGAAAACAACAACTGAAAAACACTTAAACGTTGTTTGACCGCTCTAGTTATTGACATGTGAATTTAGAATCTAAATTTTAGATCAAATATTTATTATAATTTTTTAGTTTTTGTTATATTACTGATGATACATATATATATATATATATATATATATATATATATATATAATTTTTGCTTGTTTTTTATATCAATTTACAATTGTTTGGTTTCGCAATTAGTTAAAACAACAGATTTCATGCAACCACGGGAATAAGTAAGTACAACATATGTAAATACTCGCATGTATGTACGTGTGTGTGTTTGTATATACAAGACAATTCCCTTTAAGAAGAGCTGGCTTTTTTCATATATTCGGCTACCAACATATTGATTTGATTGCACACTTTATAATTAGTTAAAATGTTCACAAGTTTAGCACAAAATTATATCCAGAAACATATTTTAATAACTATTAATTTTATTTAGAATTTCACAACAAATTTCGCAAACACTCACTTCAAAAGAAAACTACCGAATGAATCGCGAAGTAAGAAATCTGTATTTAGTGATGCCACATGTATCAGAGGTTATACGTTTTTTTTCCACTAGAGTTTGGGACATACAAATTTATGTCTACATAAAATATATGATGTTCTTATAAATGTAATCTATATTACAATGAATATTTATGCCTAATCATCGTAATGATACCCTGTAAGATTACATTATATTAAGTATTGGGTTTTTGTCGCATTACTAATGATATGATACTTGTTTGTTTTTTATCCCAAATTACAATTATTTGTCAATAGAAATCGTACACATATATAAGCAAATACAAATATTTCGATATCCAGAAAATTTGGCGCGTATAAATACGGTAGATAAACAAAACTATCGACAAAGTAATTTGTTCAACATAAACTACAAAATGTAATTTTAAAATTTTGAACTACTTACCATATTTTTTTATATGAACATTTCTTATACGTTAATTGAGAAATCTTTTAAATTTAAATTTTCTAGTTTAAATTTTATTTACGTTTTATTCTTTATTTTTTATTTCAATAATATTTTTTTCGTTAGTTCTTTTTTCTTTATTAATTTGTGATTTATTTTCTTTTATATTTATGTAGTAAGAATGTAATACAATATTTTGATTTGACAAGTATGTATGTATGTAAGTTAAAATTTATCAATACATTTATATTAATGGATTTTTAATATTAATAACTTTGGTTGTTCTTTTAATAGTTTTACAAATTACTTTTTTGTTCTTACATTTTATTTATTTATTTATTATTTTTTTTTATTCGTTTAGTAATTTCAAGTATATGTAATATTTTGTTTGTTTTTTTCACCACTTCTTAAGTTTATCTAAAAATTTTAAGAGCGTTTTGATTCAAACGTACACGATTTCCTAATAGTTCTAAATATTTAAAAACTTTACGTCCGATTATATTCACACTCTTTAACACATTGAGTTAATCAACAAATCATCAGTCAATCAATCAATAAATGTTTCGAAATGTTTTAAATTATACAAATTAGCCTCAAACTAAATCAAACTTAGGAAATAATTAACAATCAGATCGTTTCTCATTATTTAATATTTAGTTTTTAGCTTAAAGTTTTTCAAAGCATATTTTCTAAAACAAACCAAAACAATTATATGGAAAATAATATATATATATTTATCGAGCAAAATATGTTTTACTGCCAAACGCAGCTAAGAATTATACTATTTACAGATTTTGTAACGATGACTCAATTAAGCTGTCAGTGCAAATGGATTTATGGAACATATTAAAATTTTCGTTTTCATATATAAAAAAACCGGCTTAAGCAATACGCCATTGTCACACATATGGCAGCACTTTTTGTTTGTCTTTCATGTCTATCATTTTCACATGCATTTAGGGTTTCTGAATTTTAGAGGGCAACTTTAAAGGGTTTTCATAGTCCGTTATTTTTCCATTTGTACAAGAATATAATACATTTCTAGCATTCGCGCGAAACATTACAAAAATTTTTTTTTACAGAATTTATCACTTAAACTGCACTATCCATATGCTTCTGAGCATTATTTTTTATTTTAAGCTGCTAACGTCCGACCACTTTATTGAATCACTTTGTCTTCATTTTTGTCACTTTTCTAAACTTAAAACTTTAAATAATTATTCAAGTCTTTTTTTAATTTTTACTTAACAGAATACAACAAAACTTAATTTACATATTATGAATTATTTTAGAACTGTACAGAAAACAGAAAAATTATGTTAATAAAAATATTACAAATTATCGGTGGGGGATGACTTTAAAATTGGAAAGTTTTTCTTCTTTTATTCTTTTTTTTTTCATTGCAAAAATATTTTAACTTTTTGGCACAATTGTTGTATTAGTTTTTTTTTTTGTTTTTTTTTTTTGTTTTAATAAAAACTATTGCAACTTGTCGTTTTATAGCAATTTAAGTAAAAAAAATTATATACATATTGTCCCAAAGTACTTAAAATATTTTTTCTCCAAAGAATCTTTTAATCAAGGAATCATAAAACAATAACACATTCTATTTTAAAGTGATATTTGAACGCAGCCTTTAACACGTAACACAAAATACACACCACTGAAAATTCTGACTTTTTTTTATAGTTTGGCTTGTTGTTGTTTTATATCAGTCACCCGTTGGGAGTGTCGTTTAGTCCTTTAAAACTTTCTTTGGTAATTACCATTATTTAACCAAAAATTCCTTCTGTGATAATTGGCCATCTGCATAGTTGTATTTTAGCTTGAAGCTCCTAAGGAGTTCTTCATATGAGAACCGGCACCGGCGCCGAAAGGAGAGTTACCCGGTCCTGTTTGAGGCCCATTATTATTAAGATCACCCGGTGTTCTAGGACTATTGCCACCAGCTCCCATCATAACCTGTGCACTGCCAGATCCAGCATTGCCATTTGGTGTATCCTGGGCAATTGAATTGGCATGGCGTTTCAGCATTGGATGATTGGCCATGGAGGCAAATACCAAACGTTCTTCGTAATCATATTCGCACAAAATCTTATTTTCGCACAAATAGAAGCGGTCGCCCACACAGAATCTGACGAAAGACAAGAAAATATGTACATACCAAATAAATGCAATTTCTTAAAACAAATAAAAGGAAAATAACAAAAGCAAATAAAATACATCGCATTTAAAAATTCTTAAATTTCCGGCTGCCGGAACTTTTCGATCTTCCAACCAAATGCATTTAGTTGATGATTACGTTTCTCTTATTTCAATTGGCTTAAAACAAAACATGTAAAAAACGCACACATCAAGTAAACTGTCCACCTCGCTTTTTTTCACCAAGAATTTACATATTTTTTCTAGTTATTTTCTCTTTTTTTGTTTTTTTTTTAATCAAAAAGGATGTTAACAGTAACTCAGACAGCTTGTGATGAAGGTTCATGGGCATAGGAAATGTCACATTTACAACTTTTTCTTTATTTTTGTGCATCTTTGTTTTACTAAACACATGGGCCCATCCCCGTAGTCATAAAAAAGTATTTTGTAAGGCAACACTGGTTTCAAAGTCTTAGGTTTACTTTTTCATAACTACTTAAAACACCATATCCATGCTTATTTTGTTTTGATTGAAATGATTTTTTGGTTTTTTTTAATTTAATTAAAGGTTTTTTTCTATAAATTTTTAGATCCCCGTTGGACAAAATTTGACAACTTGGTGGCTCCTCTAAGATAGGTAACAGTTTTTGATCAACAACTGCTTGGCTACATTGATATCACGATATAATATATGCAAGACGGTATCGCTACGACATAAATCCAACATTACAACACGGTCAAATCCATTCTCGTTTGTGTCCACGTCAAAAATCATAGCAATTAAATACATTGAAATGATGCACACATGCGCAACTACAAACCATGCTCACATATCAAACACAACTTGACATCAAAGTATCCAAATAATGGTTGATCATCTGCCACCTTATATTTAATACATCATCTTTGATATCATGTTCTTATTTACAAGTTCTCCTTGTTTTGTATATGTGAGCTTTGTTTGCAAGTTTGCATGTGTGCAGTATTTGAATGTTATTGTTTTTTTTTTCTTTGCTATAATTTTAAAGTGGACCATGACTTTACACAAACAACAATAACTGCCGTGTTTGATGTTGTATTTGTTGCCGGAGCGAGCTTAAGCATTAAACACAATAAAGAGAATAGGCTACAGACTACAACTTGCCAAAAATAGACTACAAGAGCGTATATAAGAATGATTATTTTTACTACTACATTCATTACGCATACTGGTTGTTGTCCATGCTATTTTTGTGGTTGTAGTCTAATTAAACTAATTTCTATTTTGGTGAACGACAATGAGTAGATGCAGTGTTGCCAGTATAATATAAATAAATTAAATTATTGTAACCTTGAAAATTACTGAAATTTCCTTTTCCCAACAAATTCAAGACGCATTTTCATGGGAAAGGTGCTGCCAACACTGTGGAATTTTGTCTTTATTTTCCTTAGAGGTGATGTTTATTTTTTACTGTAAGAAGGTTATGACATATTTTATTTGACAATATTGCGCCAATTATAATATGTATATAATAATATATCGTATAATGGTAATTTTTTGCGCAATTTATTAAATAGTATGGATCATAACCTATGGGTACCTTAAGGTTTTGCGCACTATTCCTTCTGCAACTTAAAGTTAATAACTTTTTTAAATTCCTGAATATTTAAATGCCTACATAAACGATTTCCTTATATAAATAGACCCCAGAATATTTGCATACGTGAGCTATTTGTTGCATGTAAGCCATAACAATAATACACAGAAATTTATATTATCAAACATCAATTCATATTCTTTCAGCATATTTTCCATGCAAAGAACTAATTAAAAATGCATTTTTAACTGCATTTAATATGCATGCATATTGTATAAGATTTTTTTTTTATTTTTTTAATTGTTTTTTGTGTGGAAACGTGAAAAAGCGCACAAAATGAACTAAAAGAAATTCAAATAATATGAAATAAAATAAAGAATTCAGTCCGGTTGGCCCCAAGCTAACCAAGCCAGTGAGTATGCCGCGCCTTTTTTTATCGAAATGAGTTTTACAAAAAATATACAGTTTTTCGTTTTAAATTGCCAATAAATATGGCGTTCATTGTATTGTTGTGGAACTAATCAATTTTTAAAAAATTAATTCAATTGCCCAAAAATCATTCAGGCTTACAAACATGTGCCAACTTGATGCAGGGCTGAGTTGGGGAGATGTTTTACTCCTTTCGGTGATGATTTTATGCATTAACAGTCTATGGACCTATTTTTTCATATTCGAATGCATATGTATGGCAGGACTAAATGATTTATGTATAAACACATACACACACACATATGTACATTGTATGTATGTGTGTTTTGTGCAAATGTGAAATATGTCGAGCGGAAATGTGGCGTTTGCGTTTATTATTTCCACTGTTAACTGGAGGTATGCAAAAAAATATCAAACAGTTACAAGCAACAGACTGGGATTTTTTCGAGTTTTGCATAATTTCCTGTCGACGTTGTCCCTTGTCGTCATCGTCAACATCTCAGTCATTGATATCAAAGTTAAGTGTTGATAGAAATTTTCCGTAACTATTTTTTTTCCATGGCTTTTGCAACGTTGTTAAGTAACTGTAAATCACCGGTAGGAAGGTGTTGCCAGCCGAAAATGTTTTACTTTTGTTACGTAAGCGAGAGAGAGAAACGGAAGCACCCGCATATTTTATACCGCAAAGCAATTTTTACATGTGGTTGGTCTCTTGTTTAATACAACGTTTTACGCAAAAATATTTCCTCTGCTCAACTCTTTCCATTAAATGCAGCCTGTATTTGCCTTCAGTATTTATTTGGTGGTATTGTTGTCCTGGATTGTTGATCTTTTGAAATTGTTTTTCACATTTTGCATTTTCTGTCAATAGAACTACACGTTTCTTTTTATAATTTTTTTCTCTTTTTTTTTGTTTTTGCATTTTCCTACTATCGATTTCCCCATAAGGCACAGGTGGCATTCGTTCATATAAGTTTTTTGGTTTGTATTTAAAATGACTTTTTCCATTTTCTTTTTGTTTTGTAAGATAAACAAACTCTATTTTTTATAGTGAGTTTTTGTCGTTGTTTATTTTGGAGTTTATAGCCTGGATTTTGTAGTAAAGCATCAAGCCGCCACACATGCATAAATCATGATAATCAAAAATAACAATTGCAATCCGTTTGTAAGTCTTTATAAATCTTTTTTTTTTTTTTTAATACGCAGTATGTTGTTGTAGGGACTGTTTGTTAAATGTCAGTTGCAATTTGTTAAATAAAGAGTACAGCATGAGTGGCTAAACTTTTTATAAAATATTTTTAATCCAAATTGATTTTTCATATTTGGATGAAGTTCTATAATTTAAAACTGCAAGGCAGTTTCAACCTAACCTAATATAATAACGCCTTCACTGACATGGAAGCTTTCATTTGTTATAAGAAAGTAAATAGGTTTTAATTATTCCTTAATATGCATTAATTAATATATAATTAATTATTTTCTTGCTTTTTATTTTCGCACTTAACTTGAAGTTGTTCAAGTCAGGATCGGATAAGGATTACATGCGATTGGATCCACTTAATTTTTACTGCATTGAACAACCCGTTTTACTGATCACAAAATTAGCATCAACAATAGTTAATGCTCCTTTTCAAAAGAGAGAAAAATCCTTTATGATATCGAAAAACAGCTGGTTAATTTACTCAAAGAAAATTTATTACAATTTGGTTAAGAGGTCCTCTTATTGATTGTCGTATTGTGGTAACGAGTTACTCTGCAATAGGACAATGATTCTATTCATAATGTTTGATTGGAACAGAATTCATTATAGAACAAAATTTGGAACGCAAATTTTGAATGGTCCAGATGGCAACAATTCACATTTTCAATATACGAAAGGAAATGAATCGCCTTGACAGTAGACCTGACATTTCAAAGTACAAAAACCATTTGAGAAAACTTCCACTACCGTGTGACAATCAGCTGTCCCTTAAATAAATTTTGATATCGATTCTATGGACTCTGCAACAAGTCAATAATGCTATTCATAATTTCAGATTAGAAGAGTTCATTGCAATTCAAAATGTTTGATTCTTAATTCGAAACCAAATTCTTGCCACCTTAGCATGATAGAAAATGTTGGGGATTGGCTTTGCCGCAAGTTTTGCCCAAGGCGGCAGACAAGTTGACAATAAATAATTCATTCCCCGTTAAAAATATTTAAAAAATGGGGAAGATATTGAGATCTCAACGCTTTAAGTTCATAGAGAACTTCACAAATTACTCCTGAGAGGTTTTCACTATTAATATAGGGTGTTTTTTAAAGAATGATACAACTTTGTTTTGGTATCACTGCTTTATTTTAAAGCCCATTTAACAGCTGACAGTTGCTTTTTGTTTAGTTTGGTTTGGTGCAAATTGTGGACATTTTTAATAAAAATAATAGTTCTGTTCGTCAAACTCATCCATAAAATTTTATTTGCCGATGAATCCCTGGTTGAATGGGTACGTAAATAAGCAGAATTGTCGCATTTGGCGAGAGGAAAATCCATAAGCTTTTTTGTTGAAACACCATTACATCCACAGTAAATTACTGTTTGGTGCGCTTTATAGGCTGGCGGAGTCATTGGCCCATATGTCTTCAAAGACGATGATGGCCAGAATGTTACAGTCAATGGTGAACGATATAGGAACATGATTCGAAGTTTTTTCGTACCTCTTTTAGCTGGCTGATATGTTGTTCCAACAGGACGGAGCCACATGCCACACAGCGGGCGCTACAACTGATTTACTCAAGGAAGCTTTTGACGAAAAAATAATTTCACGAAATTGCCCAATTAATTGACCCCCAAGATCGTGTGATTTAACCCCATTGGATTATTTTCTTTGGGGTTATGTAAAGTCACTTGGGTACGTCGATAAACCACAAACAATTGAACACCTGGAAATCGACATTCGAAGAGTTATCGGCGAGATACGGTCGTAAATGCTGCGAAAAATTAGTGAAAATTGGCGTGCCTTGTACGCGCTAGCCATGGCGTTTACATGGCCGAAATCATATTTAAACATTAATGTCATAAAATTTTCTATCCAATAAAGACCGTTTCATTGATATCAAAAATATATTACTAAGTTTTATTATGATTTAAACTTGTATCACTCTATAAAACAACACCCTTTATATGTATGTTAGTGTGTAGGTGTGCCACCCCCTTATAATTTTTTAGTGGCTTGACCACATCTAAGCAAACTGGTGTCGTTCCAAAAACTTGTATTAGCTTTCTTGGGAATTGGAATCGATTCGGACCGGTAGACTTCGGAAAATCTCCATATATTAAGAAAATAAATTTTTCAAGTGTATCATATTTTATTTTACTTTTTTTTAATAACTCAGAGTGCTTTACCGATCCCACTTTGATAGTAGAATAATAGTGATTTATTTAATTCTCTTGGAGCTCAAAACCATACGAATATGCAACGAATATACAACAAATATTATCTTTAAACTTCCAGTCGATCGGTTAGAGAATATAAAGAAAAACCAACTTCAGTGTAAACTTTAGAATACACAAAAAATCCTATATGTTCATAATTATTCTTTCCATATATATATATATATATATATATATATATATATATATGTATATATATTTATTTATTTCTATCAACCCATTTAAATATGTACCAAATACCCTACAGAGTGGGGAAAGACAGAGAACAATAAGGGGTTATCCTTGCAAAGAAATAATAATAATAAACAAACACATACACACACAAAGACCGAAAGGTTAAATATTACAGTTATGTCGTTTTGTTACATGTTTTGCATTTAACCATTCACATCGTCTGTATTGACGGGCGAGAGAAATAAATAGAATAAACAAATAAAAATTTTATTTTAAGTGTCGTTTGGGGTATTAACCCAAAATATAACTAAAAGATTATAAAATGATTTTTTGCTGTTCTCTTATGTAAGAAAAATAAAAAAGAAGAAGAAATAAAGCCCTTTCTGCGCTTCTATTGGCCATTAAAATGCATAAAAAATACGTTTGTTTGGCAGTCATATTAGCGTCTTTTATCAATACATATTGTTAACAATAATTGTCTGCCAGGGTGCAATTAAAGGCCATAAAACACAAACATACAAAATAAATATTAATAATTTATTTGAAAACGTAACGAGAGGAAACTCACCTGTGATTACACTGTTGACAGGCGAAACATTCTAAATGATAAACGTTGGTGCGGGCACGCATCACCATTTCAAATGCCGGAATGACTTTACTGCATGCGGCGCAATAGCCCGTATTACCAAATAGTCTGCGAAATAAAATTAAATGAATTAATAATGTGCAATTTTGTATTTATATTGGAAATACAGAGAGTCCAATTCACAAAAAAAATATTTTATGTTAATCGACTGCTGATTTGACATTTTTATAAAAAAATTTTCCAAATAACAAGTTTATAAGCATGAAACATTTTTTATGCATAAGACCTTTAGTTAAGAAATATATTAATTTGTTAGAAGCCCCTTTACCTTAAATAATCTCTTTTGCATAGCATTAGATTGCCTTTGGTGTACAGCGTGGAGCCCACTTCCCCCAAACGACAATCACAACAGCCACATTTGAGACAATCCTCATGCCATAACATGTCCAAAGCTCTTAATAAATAACGGTCCTGTATGTGCTTTCCACATCCAGCACATAACTGGCTACCGTTGTTGTTGTTATTGTTGTTAGCCGCCGCTGTTATACTATTGCCATTGGCGTTGTTAGTATTGCTGCTCCCGGTATTTTGTAAGTTATTTGGACCCACATTGGGCTCAGTTTTCGTTATATCCATAGTCATCATCTTTGGAAAAGTAAACAAATAAAAATTATTTTAGAGGTTATGAATGCAGTTGTATTCATAAAAAATATATATATGGACTTGTAAAGCCTTTTAATATATATTTTATATATAAAATTAGTGTTTTGAAACATACTTAAATACATAATATCTTTTATGAACACGCCAGTTAAAGAAAAGTGTCGCGACCAGAGGAACTTTCGGGTAAAATGAGCTAAGTGTTTTATTTGCTGAAATAATATTAACATCTAAAGGGATAATAGTTTTTAGGTGGTCCAAATACTTTTGCAAACTAATAACGGGTGATTTTTTTAAATTCTTTTATACTTGATTAAAATGAAAATCTTTATTTGAATTCTCTATATAATTCAACTTTTAAGGATGCAAATGTTGACGCTGGGACCAATTTGGACATACTCTCTTTCTTTGGCTCTAACATATCGGCCAGTCTGTCATGAATAAATTCTTCAATATTGAATTCCAGTGCCTCTTAAATGGGCCATTGTTTCGCGTGCCGTGTGGCATATGGCTTCGTTTTGTGCAACCGTTTGACATCCAAGTCCATCTCTTGCATTTTTGACTTAAAAGAAAATGTATAACTGTAGCGCTTGTTAAACATAGTAACGTGGCAACGTTAGTAATTTTTCTTGTATGGCATTTCTTCCAAATTGTGAAGTTCCAAATGGCAGCACAAATGCCATACTGAGTTCAAAGATTCATTTTGAGCATTATTTCTTTAGGAGGAACCGCACAGATATCCAACGTTATATTTTGATCAACTTCCCAAACATTATTTTCGCTTAAAGATTGAATGTAACTGAGATACTAGAATAGCACAACTATGACCGTCATAACACGTACATATTTATGCTCGTTCAAATGTACGTGGCCTTTTGTATTTGAATTATCTTTTTAAAACTGTTATTCTGGAACTGTGAAAAGTTCAAGAATTGCTTTCTTCCTTTTCCTAATGAAAGAGAAACAAATTACTTAAGAAAAATAACACGATTCCTATTGATTTCTCGGATATATAAATGATTGCCCAAACGTTTTGTACAACTTTTAAATAACATTTGAGAAGCTTACAAAAGAAGTGGCTGACCAAACATTCATCAAAAACAATACGTTTGCAAAAGATAACAAATTGTAGTGTTTCAAAATTAGTTGTAAAAGTAAATTTAAAAAATCACAAGAACAGAAAACTTGAACAATTTTTAAACGTCCCATAGTTAAAGCAAATGAATCATACGTTTAAAGCAGTAGTTTGAATTAAAGATACATACACACATATTGTCTGTGTGTGTATGTATGTATTTAACAACCGAATTGATAAACAAAACTACAACGAGCAGTCTAATATTGTGTTTTAGTGAAAAACTTTCTAGTCATAAATCGCGAATAAAATCTTTAATAAATCTGGCAATCCTGTACACAGAATCCTGTATGGAAAGTTATTTAAGGGTTTCTGAAAATTGGAGAACACAAAAACATCCTATATATGAATCATGGAATCCATAACCAAGTACACACGTATAAACACACATGTACGCAATATTTTTTACATATTAATTAATTAATGTACACAAAGAGTTCGTTAAAAAACTGAAGTATGGGGGCAGTCAAGACCACCACCCCATATCACCTGGGCTCGTCCGGGAATTGAACCCGGGACCTCTCGCACCCGAAGCGAGAATCATACCCCTAGACCAACGAGCCTATACCTGGCCCGCTGTCTAATTACATATAAAAATATACTCCACCACCCAACCTCATACTTAATCTTAAATAAATCAAATTACCAACATACATATTAATATATATGTGTTTATTACATATAACACTCATACATACGTATGTAAATATAGTTATAAATTTAAGTCTTTTAGGTGGTTGGATAGTGCTGTTTCATATTCCCAGTACTAAAACAACAATATAACAATTTAGCACACTATCAAACAGCTAATTCCAAAAGGCATGCTCTATTAACGTGTGCGAGAGATACTGAAAGAGAAACAGCAACAACACATTGATGACTAAATGAGTAAGAATATGTCTATATTTAGAATTCAAACACACACCATATATAACAATTGAAAGTCAACTGTTATAATACAGTATACCAACAAAGAGTGTGTTTAGCATTATAACACATAATAAAAGAAGAGGAACACATGAATCAGCTCGTTTGTATGTTTATCCAAAACTAATTGGAAACAATTGTTAATATGAAATGGGAAAATTAAATGTTTTCTTATATGTTAATGCTTTTTTTTCAATCATTTTTAATTAATATTTTTTTCCATAATGTTTTATTTAAAATTTGTCTAAATATGCATATGGCCCTTTTAGCTCAGTGGTAGAGCACTGGTCTCGTAAACCAGGGGTCGTGAGTTCAAACCTCACAGAGGGCAATTAAAAATTGTGATTTTTTTTTAAATAAAATTTTTTCATTACATTTATTCAATTATTCATTATTTTAAACATACAAACTTATGGTATGTATGGAGATATATACATACGTAAGAATACGAATACAGTATGTACCCTACAGTCAGCCTGTCCACTATGTTAACAATTATCCTCCAGTTAGAACTACAATATCTACTGATATTTATTGATCAATATAAAATAGAAAGTTTTGGTGGTGTATTTTTGTTGCCGTATAAACAACATTTGAATATAAATTTTCTCTATATGTTGCAATATATAGTCAATATATTTTGCCGGAAGTATAATAAAGGGGCCAGCAATGAGGCGATAGATACGCAGCTTTTATAGTATGCATTTTTTTGTTGCCCTGATTATGACAATTGGTTTTTTAGCCGATTCTTTTCCAGAGATGCAAAATTACAATATTTTTTATTTATTATTTAGCATTATGCATTCAAACAATTTTACCTCTTGCATTTATTTTTGCAATATGAATAAATTTTTTTCTAATTTACACCGCCAATAACTGTTCAATTACGTCTTGTTAAACAATGGAATTATTCAGTTATTTGAAACCGTTTTTTGTAGGGGCTTTTTTTGTGTGTTAACCAGAGTTTTTTATTATAATTTTGCGGTTTTTAGCATTGTATTGAATAAAATATAATTTTTCTACTTTGTTACACAAATCATCATAATAAATAAATTTTATTGTAATCAAAATAACAGCAGCAAGAAGGCAAAAAAAAATTACAAGTACCCATTGTGTATTCATATTACATGTATGTATGTATATGTGTGTGTGTGTGTGTGTGTATTTATGTACGTACACTTGAACATATTAAGTAAAAGTTAGAAAACAGTTATGTGCCGATAAATTGTGTTTGGATTTTGTCATAAATTACTATAATTTCCAATTCAATTCATTATATAATTCACATAAATCTGCAAATGAATTTATGTGCACAATGAAATGAATGGCATTGCAATTGATTAAACTCTTCCCCGCCATATTTGGGATTTTAAACAATGAAAACAAACGTAAGGCAGCACGACCATCAGCATCGTTTGTTTTGTAAGTGCAGGGGTGTAGTTAGTGTCGTTTACAACTGCATGTGGATACTCACAACCCTGCATACATTTATTGCGGCTTTTGTATTTGCTTACAAGTGTATGTATGGATGTGTGTATGCATGAAAAACAGTTACAATTATCAAATTTAACACATTCCCAACCGCAATATAATATTTTAAGTTATGCCAGATTTAAATACATACTTATTTTTTGGAATCTCATATTGTTTGAAGAAGCAGCATTTAGTGTTGAAACTCGATGTGTGTTTTTAGAGATTATGGAAATTCTCTATTGTAATTAGATTTAACTTTTTTTTTTGTACAAAGAAAATTGTATAGAAAATATTATTGGTGAGTGGTCTTTTTGTGTTGCCAACTAATTTCGATAGACATCTTTCAACTGTATTCTCTATATATGCAATTATGAAGTTTTGAATAAATAAATATTCATTTTGTATTTTCAAAAATGCGAAATATTTCTTTATGGGTAAAACCATTCATTTATGCTGCAGGCTTTGCAATGCGGTTTAGAAAATGCACAACGGGTGTTTTCAAAGAACGTGGCCTATTTCATGTACAATGACTAAACGGGAAAATAAATATAAAATGTAATATTTATTAGGTGGACTCCGATACCGAAACCCCGTAGCCAACATTCTTGTCTTTTTTTAATTTTTTTCACAATCTTTTGTATTTGAATAACCGAGGATTTATTTTCGGATATCATGGCACACACTCCTAAAAATACCGGGATTCGGAGATTCGGGATTTCCAGTTTAAGAAGGGAAATGTAAAAATATTTATGCCATTGGAAAAAGTAAACAATTCAAATGCTTTCTCATTGCAATAACACTGTCAACCACACGATTTTGAAAATCTTTTGGATCTGCTGAGAACGTCTAAGAAATTGTCTTGGGATAAATCACATAATAAATTGAGTTATTGGACTGCATGTTTAGATGCTGAGTATTAATAATATAAAATTTTTATTATAATTTTTTAATTAAAACTTTATTTACCGTATTGAAAAATGTTGGGTTCGAGTAGTATCTTCAGTTGGAAACACCCTTTAATTGCAGTGGTTTTCTTTTGTCTTTTTTTCAATTTATATTTCCAATTCTGTCACATACAATTTAGAAAGTGTCTGTCAGCTTCATGTTTTTCCTCTGTATGGATGTGTAAATTTGTCCACAGACGACTCTTCATAAAAATTCAATCAAATCAATTTATGCAAATTGAATGTGTTATTGAAAACCGCGTGTAATAGAATACCAGTTGCTGCTTGTTGACTTGGACATGGGCTACTCTCGTTGGCTAAATGAATAACGTAAACGAGCCGGCCGAGTGAATGAATGAATGGATCATGTATTCATACACACATTTTATGTGCAAACATTCGCATATACGAGTGCATACATGCGCACGTTCGTGTATGCAATTATGGGTTCGCTTTTGCGGCCGTAATAAATATTTTTCATGAAAGTAGAATTTTTTTCTATTCACAAAACAGTTTATTGTTTCTATTTTTGACCAAATTAAATGAATTGTAACAAAAGTGAATTTATGTGTAGTCATTCAATAATTTGCATATTAAAATTATTTGGTTAAATATAAATCTAAATGGAACTAAATCTTTAATAAAACTGAACTTGTTTTTTATGATTTCTTACTGAAACAGAAATGACAAAAATAACGGCGGGTGAACAGGAATATTTAGCAGGGATGGAAACGTGAGTGCTGCCACGCATGCACAATTACTAGAGAGCGAAATACACTAGACAAGCAGTTTGGCAAACTTATTTTTTTCGTTTTCATACAGATTTTTACTGCCTGTTCGCCGATGTCGAAAGCTATCGTTCGTTCAAAACTTGTTTTTGTTTTGAATGTTATTTATTCGAACGAACGATAGCTTTCGACATCGGCGAACAGGCAGTTAATTGCGGTTGGCGACAAATTCAATATGGCGCCCAAAAGTGCGAACGTTTTTTGATACTTCCCCAAGCCGCTAGTCAAACTCGTCAACGATAAGGGCGATTTCTATGAGATGTAAAGTTTCATGAAAGCTTTAATGGAAGTTGATTTATCTGTCAAATATTTTGCGTGCAACCGCAGCGTTAAATAATACACTTCTATGCGAGTAGCCACGGTTCACACTATGAAAATTTTCGTTCAGAAATTTTAGTTTTCTATGACAGTAATAAAATTGAAATCTCTGTCACTTAAATTCTTCTCCCGTTCTTTCTCAATGGGAAATCAGAGCTTGTGAAGGAAAACTTTCATGGCGTGAGCCGAGACTTAAGGCACGTTCACACTTGTCAAATATATCCTCAAAGAAGCGTAACCACTATGTGCGAATGAAAATCTTTTTGATTCACACAATTGTTTATAAGGTTAAAGGTTTCTAATAATATTTTTTTTCTATAACACTGTTTATTAGTTAAGTGCGAAAGAATGTTACTTAATAAGCCGTTATCTGAATTAAAATATTTTGTATTAGTATCGGGTGTTTTTTTTAGAGTGATACAAGTTTAAATCATAATAAAACATAGTAATATATATTTGATATCAATGAAACGGTCTTTATTGGAGAGAAAATTTTATGACATTAATGTTTGAATATGACTTCGGCCATGTGGCCACCATGGGTGGCGCGTACAAGGGCTTTGAATGGCTACGATTGGGCTTCATCAGATTATATAATTTTGAATGGATGAGTTTGATAAATAGAACAATTATTTTGATTAAAAATTTCCTCAATTTGCACGCGTTGCTCTGGTGTAAGTCGATCCATAATGAAGTGTCAAAGCAAACTAAACAAAAAGCAACTATCAGCTGTTATATGGGTGGTCAAATAAAGCAGTGATGCCAACTCAAAGTTGTATCACTCTATGAAAAAAACACCCTATACAAACAACAATTTCTATGGTACTTTTAATGTGGTTTTTATACACGTAGCGATACCACCTTATTTTTATAATATCATGGTGTGAACGCATCTTTAGAGTTGCGCTTTTTGTTTGCAAATGTTTTGCGTAACAGTGTGGCACCGCAGCAGACTTTTGTTGCGATTTTTTTGCAGTTGGCCAGAGTTCTATCACAACTCTTTTTTTTACACAATCTTATGTTTCAACAAAATACTCAATTCCAGCCTTATATTTTTATGTAAATTAGAAAAAGCTTGGCAACGGGTTTCTTTTTCTGTGTCCACTTTTGTTTAGCGGTTTAAGCAAACAGCCAAGAAGTACATATTTACAATGTTCCTATTTAAGTGAATAATTCATTTTCGCATCTTTCTTGTTTACATTATTGACGCATTATTTTTATGTCTGCCAAACAAAACAAGTGTTTACAAGCACTTAAACACACGCTATTTTCCGCATGTTTCATTTTCGGTACTTTTGACAGCTTTAATAATTCGTTTTTCATTTTTTTACTCTTGTTAAACACTCAAATAAAATAAAACAATTTGTGCAAGAAGAGAGACCCTGATGATGCGTGTAAAAATATGTCATAAAAATATTAACAAAAAATCTAAAAAATATCACTGTTTGTTTGTGCTCCAAGTGTTGCCACTTCATGTTCATAACATTTCACAAGCACTTGCTGTATAACGGGATTTATGGCCCATTATATTTATTGTGTATGGGGAAACAATTGAGCAAGTGAGAGCCCATTTTATGGGGTGCCAGAGAGAGAGAGAGAGAGAGGGAGTGTATTTGATGTTATGAAAACAGAAATCATTCCCTATTGGCATTTTGTTTTGATTATTTTGTTGTTGTTCTTGTGTTGTTTAATAAATTCCTTTGAAATGTTGGTGGGAGATTTAAAAAAAATCTTGGTTACAACACTATTCTTATGCACATACACCCAAACACACATGCATGCTGACACACATGCATGCGTATTTACCGTGAACATATTTTGTAATAGAAGAAGTAATCAAACTCAACTTATGGTGTTGATTGGTATTTATGGTTGTTTAAGTGTTACGTACGTGTTCTCAATGCAATTGACAGCCAAACGTCAATTGTGAACCCATTGAAGTAAAGATTGTGTGTAAAAGCAGTTGAGAGAAGAACAAAAGCACATGCTGATGTACAACATCGTGTAAAATTGTTTATGCTTTTCAAACAACAAACAAACACACATACCACCTGCAAGAGGGTAGTTTGCAAAGGCATTGCGATTTGTTATATTTTAAAATTGTATCTCTTTGCAAGTCGCTTCAATATTTACACATTCAATTAATATTTGTTTTGCACGTTGAGTATATCAGAGTCAGTGCATTTATGATGTATGTATCTTGGCTGTTGATGTTAATATATTTCGTTTCTAAAATTTTATCAAATATGCCAGAATTGTACAGTGGGAACGCTTTAATTTATGATTTGAAAGAACTGCAACATTTTCCGCTGTTTCTCCGGCCAGTGAAAACATAACAAATTTTAAGTTTCAATGAAATTTAACATCGTTTTTGATTAAAGATATTTGATCATACTTTTATTGGCTTGGACATGGAATTCCAATCGTGGAGTGGTCACCATTTACATAAAAGTATCATTAAACATGAAATTATATGGACCGATCTATCGACTCAAATAAATTTCTTCTTACATTTCTCTGAATTTTGTTTTTTATAACATCCAAAAGCTTTTTAAAAATCCCCCTTTTGGTTGCTGCAACAAATTTTCTATTGTTGTAGAATTGATTGTAATTCATTCAAATGCCTTCAATGGAATTTAACAGTTTGTTTGTGACGAAGCGATTTGTTGTATTGGATGCCGTGATGATTTTAGCTAAAAATAAAATATTTCAAACCCTTTTACGATTGCCTACGCTGCTGTAATTCAAACTTACACATGTGGAGCACACTTTTAACAACTTTATTAAAATGCTACCAGAATCGTAGTATTTTAAACATCCATCCGCAGACATTTTTTGCACATGTTTAGAGGTGACTTTAAGTAGATTCTAGTTGTTGAAATCCTGTTTTGCGCTCCACCCTCAGTGTTTGAAATTCCTGTTGTGAGTATGTGTGTGTGTGTGTGTGTGTGTAGTTGATATATAAATTGTAAATGTTTTTGATTTTATTGGATATTTCATTTATTCTGCTGTATGCCAGCCAGTGTTTGGTGTGGCATGCTGCTGATTTTCTTGTTATTGTTGTTTGTAGCTGGAGAATGTGATTTGGCGTTGTTAACAATTTATTAGATTAGTGTTGAACAATGTGACGGTAGTGCTTTTTACTTTTTAAGTTTCTTTTCCTTTTACAGTTTTTTTATATTTTTATTTATGGGAAAATATCAAGAGCTGCAGAGATGCAGGTTATTCATTGTGCGTGTGTTAAGTGTTTTTTATTAGGCTTTTTGTATGACATTCTTAGTATTTTTGTTTTTTATTTTATTATATCAACAGAACTTGGCAGCATTTCTTAAAGAATGCCTTCCAGTTTTAATCAAATCAGCTGGTTAATTATTATTATGCCGGATATCCTTATAGACACACACACACACACACACACACACACACAGACAATTGCTTTGTCAATTTATTCTTAAACTTTGTGATTTCTTTTGAAAAAAAGAAATAAATGCTGAAGTATTTATAATTACAGTTAGTCACCCAATAAGTCGAATTGTTGTCGCTGGATTCCTTCTGAAGTTTAAATCGCAATGCCAGCAAGAACAACAATAACAATTCTGCTACAATATTAAATATCATTGAAAAAAAAAGAAACAAAAATTGTGAACTGCCATTCAATTTATTCAATTGCCATTTATCCGTTTTGTTAATTGCTCATTATATTGCAAAAATATTGTTTAAAATTGTTTTATGATTTACTCCAAACCGTCAACGGCAGTAGAGTGCCAGCTTTAGACGTCCATACTTGTGGTTGTTTGTTGGTGGTGGATGGATAGACAAAATACTGCTGCCGTGAGTGGAGTTTGACTTTTTTTCTTTTTTTGTTTTGTTTTTGCTTTATATTTTGTTTTAAATGCAGAAAAGCTACTTTTAGCTTCAGTTACTGCTGCTGCCAGTGAGTGCTGCTTTTGGCATTATTATCGTTGAAATCTGTCAAAATCGCGTTTGTTCAATTATAAATCTGCTGACAATTACCACAACAAAAATAACGACGACAACAACAACAACAATAACAGCAGAAGCAGCAAAAGCAGCATCAATTGTAATGCCACATGCATTTTTCAGCACACGGTGGCTTCCCAGCAACAACAATGTGTGTGCACGATTGTGCATGTGCTTTTGAAGCAGACACATTAAAGAGCACCTACATACACATAAGCGCAGCCAATCCACCGTATGCCATGGCCCACCGAAGCTTTCGTTTTGAAAAAATTTTTATTCGGCTGTTGCAAATAGATGTCTTTTACTTTCCTTTAACTTTGTTTTTGCAAATTTAGTCCCAAGAGCGAAATTTACAAGAACAAGAATATCTGTGTGTTGTTGTTAAACAGTTTTCTGTGCAAGTGTGCGTGTAAATGAATAATTAAAATAAACTGTAGAGGTATTTCTTTATTTGCTTGCATTGAAAACTTTTAAATTTGTTTCTTAATTTGCAACACACAATCGATTTTTATAAAGTTGAGTGTGCCGACATATCCTGGCAAAAATATTACTTTACACTGAAATATTCGGCCGGCTATTTACGGCACTCAAATCGTGGAATAACTGCGAGCATTTCAGTAGCCAACAGTTTTTGTTTTTTTTTTTAAGTTGCAGCAATTTGATATTGACATTTTGAACAAGTTTGACAATGAATATGAAAAGTTAGTGTTAAATTGAAAATAATTGTTATTTATGTTAATTAATTGTTTTCCCCGAATTGGATTTGCAGTGCAGTATAATTTTAATTGTTTTGTAATAATTGTTTTTTATTTAACGAGTCCTCAAAATTTTACTACGTTACATTGTAATTTGATGTAATTCAATTGATTACTTGAAACAAGTTTTATTTTTCAGGAAGTAAGTGATACCGCAAATATAAAGTTTTCAAAATTATATAGGGTGTTTTTTATAGAGTGATAAAACTTTTAGTTGGCATCACTGCTTTATTTGACCACCCATTTAACAGCTGATAGTGGCTTTTTGTCCAGTTTGCTTTGACATTTCATTATGGATCGACTTAATTTTTAATCAAAATAATGATTCTGTTCGTCAAGCTCATCCATCAAAATTTTCTTTTCCGATGAAGCCCATTTTGGATTGAGTAGATACGTAAATAAACAGAATTGTCGCATTTGGCGAGAAGAGGATCCACAAGCTTTTGTCGAAACACCACTACATCCACAGTAAATTACTGTTTGGTGCGCTTTATGGGCTGCCGGAGTCATTGGCCCATATGCCTTCAAAAACGATGATCGTCAGAATTTTACTGTTTGTGAAAATTGGTGTTCCAGATTGCGCCTTGTAAGCGCTAGCCGTGGCGTTTACATGGCCGAAATCATATTTAAACATTAATGTCATAAAATTTTCTATCCAATAAAGACCGTTTCATTGATATCAAAAATATTTTACTAAGTTTTATTGTGATTTAAACCTGTATCACTCTATAAAAAGCACCCTATATTTGATAGAAAATATATGGCGAAAATTGTTAATTGCAGAAGAGTGAAACATTTCATTGAAAAAATATTACCTAAAAATAATGTTTTTAGGTTTGCAATGCTGGCAGTAGATATAAATATTTTCCTAAATATTATGTCACTGTGAGCTGGTTTAAATTGATCAGTTTTTCTTCAATTTTCATTTTAGCCTGAATATCCGGTCATGCAATTTTAATTTCCTATACCTCCAAAATTAATATCATTCTCGATATTTCATTTTCTGAAGCCAACTTCAGGTGTAACATTTTCCATAAACTTGATGGTACGATCAGGTTTGTAGTCCCTTCGATTCTCAATAAATAAATTGGAGGTTTACACAGTTCCAACTGTAAAACATATTTTACTGATAATGGTGTTACATCTGACGCACACCTTCGTCAGCTTTAAGCCTTAAACACAATAACGACAGCAGACTACAGACTACAACTTGTCAAAAATAGAATACATGTACGAATGATTATTTTTACAACTACAGGCAACACGGCTACTGGTTGTTGTCCATGCTGGTTTTGTGGTTGTAGCCAAATTAAACTAATTTCTATTTTGGTGAGCAACAATGAGTAGATGCAATGTTGCCAGTATAATATAAATAAATTCAATTATTATAAACTTTAAAATATATTGTTTTATTTTACAAAAAGAAACTACAAACTATATTTCCAAGCTAATGAAATGATTTCTTGCCATATATTGTGAACTTTAAATATGTTTTATTGGAGTAACGCTATTTAAGAGCATTAAATATATGAAAGCGGCTACACTGGCGTTTGAAGAGAATTCTACTACAAACAACAACGCATGGTTATTGATTTGATGGTATCGTTCTAAAAATAATTAAGTAGTTGACTACGAAGCGACAATTGTAGCCAACGACTTTTGTAGTCGCTGTTCGTGTAGGCTGCTGTCGTTATTGTGTTTAATGCTTGTGTTGTAGTTTGTAGTAGAATTCTCTTCAAACGCCAGTGCAGCCGCTTTCATATATTTAATGCTCTTAAATAGCGTTATTCCAATAAAATATGTTTAAAGTTCACAATATATGGCAAGAAATCGTTTCATTAGCTTGCAAATATAGTTTGCTGTTTCTTTTTGTAAAATAATATAGTAAATTTTCAAATTTTCAATAATTTATTTTATTTATATTATGCTGGCAACACTGCATCTACTCATTGTAACTCACCAAACTAGAAATTAGTTTGATTTGGCTACAACCGCAAGAACAGCATGGACAGTAACCCGTAGCCGTGTTGCCTGTATTAGTAAAAATAATCATTCTCATATACGCACATGTATTTTATTTTTGACAGGTTGTAGTCTGTAGCCTGCTGTCGTTATTGTGTTTATTGCCTTAGTATTACATACAGTGTTGCCAGATTTATGACACTTGTTAAGTTTTCTGTGAGATTTAAGAGATAGAAAAATGTTTACCCTAGAAAATATTAATCAATATATCCTTCGTTTTCCTTTTGTTCTCTTAGTTGGAGCGCGATTTGAATTTAATAAGATTTTTTCACTTTAAGGTTATGGAAATATGTGTAGGTCGACAAATAAAAGTTTTATGTGTGTTCCAAAGCTTCCTATTGGATAAGCAATAGAATGATAATTATAATTTTAATTAAAACATGATCTGTATTATAAAAATAAAATTTTCAATCTTTATGTGAAAGCTTTTTGAAAAAAAAAATGCGGTAACACCGATTATCGTAGTTTTCTCTTTCAAGAACTGCAGGGTTTGCAAGAGCGGTTCCCTACGAAGAGTGATTTCCGTATCTATACAATTATTTAATTTTCTTTAAGGAAAAAAATGATGTAAATAAATCATAAATTAAATTTCTATATCAAAACAGTTGAATATATTTTTTTCTTCTGTTTCCCAGCATTAAGAATAGTTTACTTGATTCTTTTTCTGCTCTCTTTTAATGAATGGTTTTTGGAACAAACATTAAATAATCATTTTCCATTTTTACTTTGTTCGCATTGTTCTAATAACAAGTTTGTTTGTTATTAAATTCCTCTTCCAGTTTTTTGTTAATTTTTTTTCTTTACTGCAGAGAAGCCTTTCATATGTTTAAGTTAGGAAAAATATAAATTTTTTTTTTTCAAATAACTTTTAATGTTTCCATAGGCCACGTTTATGGCTCTCAAAGGAAAGCAGGCAAAAAAAAATTACTAAAAACAAAAAAATGCAAATCGTATTCAAAACAACTGAAAAAAATATCAACAACTCAACATGACTACTTGCCGCGACGTTTTATAACTTTTACTTTAACAAATAATAACAATTCATAAAACAATTATTTTTGTTTCATAACAAGTGCTTGGCCTTTTATAGCGTACGTCCTTTTAACATTTAAAGTCCAAGAAACAAATAAAATGCAAAGAATTCAATTTACGTTTTTATATTCATTGTATTAATTAACAAAATGAAAAGTAAATAAAAAATAAATAAAATTATTTCATTATGGCAAACGTGTATGTGTAATTTAAAGAAATCCATGCACTGCCAGCCGAATACATTTTTCAGTGGTTGGCGCGTTGGGATTTCCGTTTCCGTAGCAACTTCCTTTGGCCGAGGACAATAAGTCATGGCTGGTAAGTCATTAAGGCTCAATCAATATTCAAGCATTACGTGGTCGGTCATTCTCAAAACAAACACCGAAATATATTAAAAAAAAAAAAAATTGCTTAAGACTGTTAAACCCTTTAACGTCAATCTTGCTCGCCAACAACTAAAACAAAACATTTCCAAGTGTAAAATTGCAGTTAGACACGCTATTTTTGGCGGATATTTAGCAATAAGGGTTCGTTAAATGCAACAAGGAAGAAAAACAACAACAACAACAACAACAACAACATGTAACAGCATTTACTTTAGGAACAACAATCACCAAGAAGAAGAAGGGTGGCAGGGTTGTGCTAATATGGTAATTGTTGGTGTATGCTTAACTCTTTGACATGTGATCGCGGGGGCGTAGGTGTGTAATGTGGCAACCACTGCTACTGCTGTCATAACTCGTACCGTGTGTTTTCCTCCCACATTCTGCAAACAGCAACTGTCACCAGCAACAACAACAACAACACTGCAGTATTTACAAATCTGGTGTGATGCATTGAATAACGGTTTCTCTTGTTATACGGTTTTTTTGTTTGTTGCAAATAGAACCCTTCGCTTGCTTGTCTCCCTTTTGAGAAAAAGTGGTGCCTTGTTAGGGATTTTTCTCTGCAGTTTTCGAATTAAAAACAACAAAATGATGAAAATGGGGGTTTTGGAGGGAGCACCACGATTGCATATCATCACATTCAGTTGCATAAACATGTCTGTTATATGTACGCATGCAAGTGTGCGTGCGTATTTATGTACGTCAATATGTGTGCACAAAAGTGTTGGTAATGACAGTTTGCCGCTGTGTCATACGAAGCATGTGTAATGACATTAATTAGTGAGAAACGTTGTATTTTTTCCACCGAATTGAGTTCGGTTAGGCAAAATCTACAATGTCATGGTGCAGTCAGTCTTGTATCGTTAAAAATTATTTATGGGCTTTTCAAAAGTGTACAAAAATAGAAAATGACAAGTTAGAGCTGCCAATGGACAGTATTTTTTGAACCAAATTTTTTGATGAAAAGTTTGGGCCGCTGTCAAAATTATTTCTTAATACGCATCAATATTAAAGATGAACAAATCAAATATTATTATTTGATTATTAAATTTTATTGCCAAAATGCAATGAAATTTTGAAAATGTCTGGGCAAAACTCAATCGTATGTCGTGTGAAAGAAGACGGAGGTTTACTATCGCCGTCATGTGGTAGCAGATGTGACACAGTGATGGAAAAACTAAAAACGAGTGGCAACGTTGAAAAAGTGATGTCGTTGATCAGAAATTGTTTTCATGGATCAAAGGCAAACTTTAGTTTGGAGTTGTCGAAAACTCCATGACATGCTACGCCGTCATGTGGTAGCAGATGTGACACAGTGATGGAAAAACTAAAAACGAGTGGCAACGTTTAAAAGTGATGCCGTTGATCAGAAATTGTTTTCATGGATCAAAGGCAAACGTTAGTTTGGAGTTGTTGAAAAATATTTTTTAATAGGACGATATGACGAAGAAAGCTCTATGCGCGTTTTATGCATGCAAGAGCGTGTTTGGGAAATAATGAGGGCTGAAAACTATTCTGGCCCATTCTTTCTTAAGGACATGAAGGCATTCAGGGAAATTAAATGGCGGACGAGTACACAAGAGCAGGTTTTGCTTGGGACGAAAGAGTCCTCCGAAGGAATAGTGATACTCCCTTAGTTCAACTGTCAGACACCATTAAGAAGTGAGTGCAGAGAAAGGTAACACTCAGGTAATCAATAATTACCACCTGCATGGTATCCATAACTCTATGGCCCCCCCTTAGCATTTATAGACCCTTGCAGAAGCTGTTTCAATGAAGAAGAAGAGAAGCCTCTGTGACTGACCATCCTTGCAGGAGCACAGGCTATCCTGCGACATCTAGAAAGTCTTAAAAATGCAGCACGGGACTTTGTGAGAAGTTCTGGCTGGATTTCAGGAGCCAACATTTCAAAGCATTAAATAGGGTGCAGTCCCCTCGATGGACTTTTATGGCCGCCAAGTGTTTGCTTGTTAATTGACTGGCAACCCTTCTAACCTAATCCATCACTCAGTATTTTTTCGTAATCTCAACGGTCTGGCCACCTTTAAGCTGTTCCTAACAGCTGTTAAGTAAATGTTGTTTCTTTCATGGTGTTAATATTGTCCTGCGTCAGTTGGTCAGCTATTCAGAGTGAGTAAGTAGGCAGACAGTTTCAATTTAACGTTGCTGTCCACCGTATAAATTTGATGTTTGAAATTTCATGTTCCCGTTGTGCTGCTGCTTTTGGCTTGATGGCCATGCAACAGCATGAACAAAATAGGCTTAACAAACACGAAAGCCCTTTCCTCCAGAGCAAAGCAAAAAATAAAAATGAAAAACAACATCAAATTTAATTATTTTTACACAATGTTGACGTGTCTCATGTCACATGTATGAATTGCGGCGCACAATCTCCTCATGTATGGCCAATTTTTATTACAGCGTTTGGCAGTCGTTCTTTCAAGAACTCAAACAAAAAATAAAATAAAATATAAAAAAAGAATATCGTTACCAAAGATGTGCAGACCATATTTCGGCCTTGATTAGTAAAAAGTGCTTAATAAATGCATATTTTAAATAATTCAAAATTAAATTTAACATGCATAAAAGCCATATCGTAATACTTTTATTATAATCTTTGGATTACAGAGACTGACTCTTTATTAGCAATTTCGGTTCCATTTTTGTTTTTGTTGGTTCTTGTTTTTGGCATGAAATGTGTCAATAGTGTTTATAAACGATTAAATGGCCATAAAATCTGACTTGGCAGCAAAATGTTGTTGTATTTCACTTTGAGTTTACGTGAAATTAACGAACGTTTAAGTTGACAATGCGTTAATGACATTTAAAAAACAAAAACAAAACAACATAAAGTGACAACAAATAAAAACAGGAAAAAAGAGAACTGGGAGAGCAACAAAAAAGATTAAACAAAAATAGCGGTTGCAAAAGGATAAGAAAAAAAAAACATTTTAGCTACACTCAGAGAAAGACTTTGGCGCAAGAGATTTAATGCAAATAACGGTTTTTTAATGATGCCTGTCCATTGCGGGCCTGCGTTAATTTAATTAGGCCTTGATTCCTTGCACCACCACCCATCAGTGGTTGCAGTTTATTTATTACTGAATTGAATCTTTTCTGCACTGTACCTGCCTCTCACACACACAACCGTACAAAATGCATCACTGGGTAATCATGTGCATATGATGGTCATATTCATATCTCGCCATATCTTGTGGACGAAAATATGTGCGTTCGTGCATTTTTTTTAATGCGTTTATAAATGAATCATTTTCATTATCAGTGGTTTACACTGTATTTGCTTTACACACACACACACACACACACACACACACATCGTACAATTTTTATATTATTTTTTTCCTTTTCTGTTGGCGCTTTTTGTATAATAAACTTTCATGAGTTTTTAAAGATAATTTTTATTTTAATGTTAAACCGTGTGGAAACCACAAACAGATTTTGCTTTATTTTTGCTACATAACTTGGACATTTGGAAGCTGTTGCTGCTGTAGCTGCAGCTGCAGCTGCAGCGCTGCAACATGAATCTCAATTTAATTCAATTTAATATCTTGGCCATGGCTACAGTGCATACAATCAGGGGAGTGTGCGAATGCACAAAAAAGCCACTGATATGGAAATTATTTGCAACATATGCCGACAAACTTCTCTCACTCACTTGCGAAAAGTAGTTTCAATGCAAAATGCATTCCTGTTCATAATTAATATTTTCGTGTGAGTAAGAAAATAAGAGGAAGAAACCACAATTCACTTGCTGTTAATATCCTGGTTTATTATTAATAAAGTAGATTGTTGATGTTGTTGTTATTGTTTTTGGCTGTCATTATAAAGCGTTAAAAGTGCACTCAAGTGCCAATAAATGCAAAAAAAAAAACAAAAATACAAAAACAAAAAGAAGAGAAACACATTCGCTACAATTTCATTTCTCTGATTTCAAAAGCAAATCGTATGTGGTAGACTTTTTGTGTTTTTGCAGTGGAAAAATATAATTGAATTTTAATATTATTATTTTGCACGCATGCTTTTCGTATTAACAAAATCTACGTACTTTACGAGTGAACACACGGCAACCACGTTTACAGCCATTTAAGCCAAGAGAAAATAATAAATATTTAACGTGGATGTGCCAAATAAGTAGAAAATAAATTGAAATGAGCTAAAAGTATAAATCACCGCCACAAGTGGTAAAATACGATAATTACCCTCAGTAAAATGGCCAGCGAAAAAATACCAGAACACTCTGTAAGCAGCGTGTTAAATACCAAATCGCACAATAAGTATTTGCGTGAAGAATTTGTGGTGGCTGTTTAAAGCCGAACGAAATTTAATTACTGAAACTGCCATCAAATGCTTTGAGATAACATGTATGAGTGCGTTTGTGTGTGTGTGTGTGTGTTCGAATGACTGTTTGCACAATTTATTTTTGCAACAAATTCAAAGCTTGATAAATATGCAACCGTTTTAATTAGTTAATTAATTACATTTCTTTTCGTTTCAATGCGATTTTAAAATATGCGTATGCCTTGCCCCAACTAGCAGTTGCACACAAACACACATGCAAACACATGCAGCCAATATAAACAAACACCTCTCGACATGTTGGGAAAACACGATTAGATTCCTTTAAACTGCATTTTGCTTTTCCCCACATACCACCACATAGTTTTGCAACGTAAAAGGCCATTTTCCACACTTTGTGGCAAGAAATAAAAAAAACGTCAATTACAAGTTAATTAAATAAAGTCTGGTGAAGACGCTAGAGAAAACGAAGCGAAACGTTGGAGTTAAAAATTATGGCCTAAACGTTTTACAGCGTGGAATGTCTGGCAATCAGGTCGTGAGAAGAATTTCCTGGCATTTCTTCTTTTAATTATGCCAAAAAGAATTGTTCAAGAGAGATTTTTATAAACCAAACTAATTAACTAATATTTTCGAAGAGTTTGGAATTAAACAAATAGAACAAACAGCCTAAATTCAAGAGGAGTTTGAAATTTTAATGAAAATACATTTTTTTCTGTTGGAGTTCAATTTAATTGCGGAAAGGCCATGGCTCCAGGTGTATCACGCTTCAATGCTGCAGCACTATTGATAGTAAATTAAGTAAACGTGACTGTAACATATTAAAAACCATGTGCCAAGGATTTACACACACACACACACACACAGGCACACATTTTTCAATAAAATAATAGACTTTAAGATATTAAAGTCTCTTTGTTCGTCAGAGATTGTTTATTCCTTTAGATCTTTTGACATTTCATAAGCTGCGTCATGTTTTTGACATTTTCTTTACGCAACTTTAACCAAATCGTTTTATGCAGACTTTGCCTTTCTATTTGTCTGGTGCTGTAGCTCCTAATGCAAATGAACATGTTCAAAATAAAACCAACAGCCATTTCAACTGAATGCATTTCCGTTATTTTCCAAAGTACAAAAAAAAAACACAACATACACACATACACTTATACAAACGTAAAGTGAGCAGAAAATAACAGAATTGTAAACAGAGATTTGGATAATCAAAACAAAAGTGTGAAAGGTTGCCCATTGGATAAGAATTATTATGGGTTGATATGGCATCTCCGTTAGTCATAACAAAGTGGATTAATAAGAAACAACATTTTAATTTGCTTGATTTGGAAATCCACAATCTTGGGTTAACTAACAATGACGGCTTAATCAATGACATTAAAATCCGCTGGTTTAACTGTTGTTATTGGCTAACCAGAGACGGTGAATTCGTACCTTAAAGGTATTCTTTATTTATAAGTTAAGTTGTTTGTATTTTATTCGTTTTATCTTTTATTTACAAATTAATTATTTCCTTTATGGTATCGATAATTGTTTAAAACCGTGGAATGTTGTTTTTCATCATCAACTTTTGTTGTATTGCTAAATTAATTATTTTTTCTACTTTACACTTTGTCCGTTGCTTTGTCTTTGTGGTTCTGCCTTCATTTTTTTTTTTTTTTTTTCTGTAAAACCATTAATCGCTAATGGCTGGTTAATTGTAATTATTGCATTATAAACGTAAGAAAAATAACTGAGCAAAAGTAAAAAGCATTCGAAATGGCAAAACATCTATTATATGGATTAAAAAGCAACTTAACGAAACACTCGAAAGAAAAACAATTAGCAAAAATATATGCAAGTATATAAGAAAAAATGAAGCATTGAAAATACTATATAGACCCAAGCAGGAAAATGCTAATAATAACAACTCGTGCCGGTAATGGTATTTTTGAGGAAACACAAGCAGAAACTTATAAAATGAAATTATAGGAAAAAAATTATTGTGTATATTAACAAAACAATGATGGTTTATATTTGTTTATTTTAATGATGGCATAAAAGCGGCAATTATGTTATTGTTCTCTCTTTTGCAACGGCAAAAACTTTACATTTTTCGTGCTAGACTTTAGCCTTCTTAAGCCGTCTTTAATAGTAGTGCAAATAAACGAGCATGTTAAAATTAAAACAACTAGAAAGCAAATAAATGAAACAGAAAACAACAGCAAGATAAAAAAATAACTCCATCTCTGGGAAAAGTTTAAATAGCCACGACAAGTGATGTTTGTTGTAACTTAAGGGCGATATACATACATACGGATGTCTATATTTATTTCTGCACATATTTTTTCTTTGGTGGGAATATTAAGAAAAATTAAAGAACACGTTATATTTAAGACGTTCAGTCAGTAATGCTAACTTGGCGATTTCAAGACATGGAATATACAACTTTTTAAGTGGCGAAATCGTACATCTATTTGCGAATAGGATAAGCGGTGTACTGAAAATATTAAAACGAGTGGCAACGTTGAAACCTCTGCTTGCAGACAGTATCGTTGACCATGGATTGTTTGTAAGTAGGCGGTTCAACGTTGCCACTTGTTTTAATATTTTTAGTTTGTTCATCTATGTGGCACTTCTGTTACAATATTTGAATGCCTTTTGTTATAGTGTTTTCGAAATATTTTATTTCGTTTTTGCATTACATATTCGGATTGCATAACAAATAAAGATTAAAAACGACAATTCCCAAAAACATTTAAAAATTTTTGATTTTACCATTATTTTTATTTTTTTATTATTTTACCAAACATATTTGGGGGATTCACACTTCGTTCTATTTAGTCATATTGTCATAGAGTCATACAATTTTAGACTGGTTTAAAAAAGTTGTTGTTGTGCTGCATATAAAAAAGTCATAAAATAATAAATAACTGAAGGAGTGCTACTTCAGGCATATTTTTATGTTGTCATAAAATAACTCTAGAAATCTGAGTCGAGCGGTTGAAAATCTTTAGGCGAAACGGCGATAGTATATGTTTGCCGCCGTTACTTATATATGTTTCACGACTAACAAGCGGATAAAAAATTATTCATACCTATTATTATTTAGCAGAGCAAGATATGACGGCTTGTTCACACTAGTCATATTTTTAGTGCTGTTATATTATGAGTTATGACTCTATGACTGCAGTGTGAATCCCCCAATTTTCACCGCAATAACTCGACACCACAATTAAGAGTATTTTAGGTTGGCAGCACTGTACTCATTATAAAATCAACAACTGCATATGCCTGCAAGTATGAAGGTTCTGATTCTCTCACTTAATTAACAACAACAAGAATATTAACAGCAATAACAAACACGAAAAAAGTAGTTGAACTACAAAAACAACAACCTTTAAAAATGATTAAATGAAATGCAAGACATCATTTAACAGAAAACAATTACGAAACTCATTGAAGCCAATTATTGCATTGAGTAAAAGGATAGACTAATACAAACAGGCAGGCAGACAGACAGACAGACAAGCAAACAAAAACAAAAGGAACACGAAACTCGGTGCTGTTGTTGCTGCTTATGAAGCTGCTGCTGCAGCCAGCAACAATTATACTTGTCAGAACAGAAAAAAAGTGCAAAGCTCACGCACATGTTGCAAGTTCTTCGTTATTATTTTGTTTTTTTCTTTTGCTTTCGTGCACCATACAATTTAGGCCTGAACAACATGAAAGCAAAAAATTTAAGTAAAAAAAATTCATTTAATGAAATAAGGGCAACAATTGCTACGTTAATGAAGCTAAAAATGTTGAAGCATACAAATACAAATAAATGCACTGAAAGAAGGAGAAAAAACCTCAAGAATTTTACTGACACTCAAATGGAGCACAATTGCTTCTACAAGTCTGTATGAGTTCACATACTTCCATACACACACAAGCACTATAAGAACCGGCTGTTTTTTTTTTGTAAGAGAAGGAGTTCCCCTTTTCAGTTATAAGTTGAAATTTTATTTCACGAGAGCAGACACTAAATTTTATTGAGAACACAGACAGACCCAAGCATGGGCATTTTTGGTAAATGATTTTGTCAATTGTTGCCAGTACTGTCCAATAATAAGAGGCTAGACTGTCGTGATTTAAACAAGCCGTCATCAACTAACATTTATAACCAGAATTCAAGATCTTGGCCACCATGATCATCGAGATAACTTTGAAATAGCTTTTGGTACCGCCAACTCAACAACGTTTTATGAAGGTTGCAATCGGATCAAGTAGCTGGCAGATTGTTCTAAAAAGATCACCGTGATTACAGAAAATATTAATAACCCACAGAAGGTGTCAACTTAGACTGAATCTTATAGTCCTTTTAACTTTCTGCATTTTCATCAAAAGTACTCAGCACTTTTCATAAGATTCTGCTTATTAATTAAATTTCTTTTAACGAAATTCCCCTGCTCCCAAAAATATTTTATTAAGGCCGTAATTTTTTATCTATTTCGATTTAAGTGGCGTGACCTATTTTGATAATAAGTCACACCTTAGCTAAATTTAAATTTTTAATAGCCAGTAAACTGTTATCAAAAATATATTTTTTATATAAAATATTTTTTTATATAAAGTACTTTTCTATATAAAGTACTTTTTTATATAAAGTACTTTTTTAATAAAATGTACTTTCTGGAAAGTATTTTCTCTATAAATATTAACATTCAGTAACATGATTAAGATTTTCTACTAAAAACTTTTTTAGAAGAAACTTTTTTGTAAGAGGTACCTTCTTAACACATATATACTCTTATATTGAATAGTACTTTTCTCAAAAAAAAAAGTAAATTTTTCATAAAAAGTAGTCCTTTCATAACAAGTAAGTTTTTCATTACATTCAGATATCTTGTCATGAAGTGTATCTGGCTTATAAAAGTACTGTCTGTAAAAAAAAATATTTTTAAAAGTACCTTTTCAAAATGATATATAACTTTGATAAATATTACATTTTGAATAAGAACAGCTTTTTTGTAAAACTAAAACTTTTCATAAAAAATAACATTTTGGATGAAAACTAATTTCACATACACCGATTTAGCCCATCGCAGTTTGTTCATTTTTGAAAAAGTTTTATGGTATAGAAGACCTTGTCAGACGTCACTCGTACGTGTATTGGCGTATTCTGTCTGTAGAATGCCTGTGAGATAAATTGTTGCTTACAATGATAAATATTTCTTGCTAATGCATTTTGTTTTTATTTAGTTGTGTACTTACATCGTTGACAATTGGCAATTATGTCTTTATGTGGAGCATATTTGCAGCATTAACAATAACAAGCGATTCTAATGAATGTTAAACATAGAAATATATGAATGTGTGTGTGTGTATGTTTGTTTTTTATTAATTGAACCGTATGTTTTTTCCACGCTATTAGTAACAAAAAAGAAACAAAAAAGTAAAACACATTGAACGAATCAATTGGTTTGTATCGTCATATATGGCTTAATTTTGATTTCTAATCTTCAGAAACAGTTAATTTCGTATTTACTTTTGCGCTGCACTGTAATAAATATAACTTCTTATGGTAGTGGGATACATTTTAAAATATGAACGTGCAGAGAACAATGTAAAATTACACAGAGATGACAAACGACAACAACGTGGTGTCTTTCAAGGAGATGACGGGCAACTCAGTTGAGCAAAAAACCGTTATTTACTTGAAAGGAATGCAGCCTGACTAAATTGAGCCATTTTTCTATATTTAATATTTTTTTTTATGCGGGCTAATTATACTTGAGCTACTTTCCAATAATTAAAAGCAAAGCAGGCCTCTTGGACAGCTTCATATTGAGCTGCGATAAATATTTATGATTTTTTTTATATCAGCATCAGCTGCTTTAGGTGAGCTTTAATAAGAAATTTCATTATGCTGTAGTTTCTTCATTAATTTCAAAACTAAAACAATGTCTTACACTCAATTAGTTTTGTGAAATATCTGAATGATCGTTTTAATTTGCTTTAAAGTGTCTTTCCGCTTGTCTCTTGACAAGACATTTCTCTTTGTTGTTGTGCCAAGTGACAGCAGAATGGCAATTAATTTGAGTCAAAGCAGTGCTTTTGTTTTACAAAAAAAAAAAAAAAAAAGGTATCGCAATTTTAATGGAAACTATTTTCAAAAATATCTGCAAACGACGACACATTTGCATGGTAACGGAACGTCATCGGCACCATTATCGATAGCAACACTTAAATTGCTCATATCTTTAGCTTTTGCAATGCACTTTTATTTTGAAATATGTTTTATAATTACACTCGAATATATTTAAAAGTTTGCAAGCATTTTAATAAATGCATAATTTTGGAAATTGGTATTCAAAATATTCAACAATAAATTGATTTTTTAAGGTATGACTTGAATTTAAAAAATTAGAGATAAAGAAATTTGTATGCATTTCGGCCAATACGGCGGAATCGTTGGTAAAATTTCTTTCAGTACATTCGTTGTATGAAACACAACAACAAGATCAGCACAAGAACTCTTGTAAATTAACGTATCTGGTGTTTTTTATAGAGTGATACAAGTTTAAATCACAATAAAACATAGTAAAATATTTTTGATATCAATGAAGCGGTCTGTGTTGGATAGAAAATTTTATGACATTAATGTTTAAATATGATTTCGGCCATGTAGCCGCCACGGCTGGTGCGTACAAGGCGCAATGTGGAACACCAATTTTCACAAACAGTTACATTCTGACCATCATCGTTTTTGAAGACATGGGAATGACTCCGCCAGCCCATAAAGCGCACTAAACAGTAATTTTCCGTGGATGTAGTGGTGTTTCGACAAAAGCTCGTGGATTCTCCTCACTCCAAACGCGACCCATTCAACCTACAATGGGCTCCAACGGAAAATAAAATTTTGATGGATGAGTTTGACGAACAGAACCATTATTTTGAATAAAAATTTCTATAATGAAATGTCAAAGCAAATTAAACAAAAAGCAACTATCAGCTGTTAAATTGATGGTCAAATAAAGCAGTGATGCCTACTCAAAGTTGTATCACTCTATAAAAAACACTCTATAGTAGTGTGACAGTGTAACCATCTTTTGTTTTTTTTTTTATTAATTTGCGTCAAATAAAATCCAAATTTAAAATATTTGGACTCTCTTTTATTTTTAAGGTACATAAATTTTAAAAATTTTAAAGGCAACGCCACAACTGCATTTCTGTAGGTTTGTTCGTTGTACGAAACAAGCATAAATATCATTTTTTACAAATTTGTTTCTGCTCTCCTATAAATTGAGTGCATATTTGGAAATTTATAAAATTAAGATAAAAGAAAAATAATTTCATTCATTAAAACATTTGAAAACTGAAACGAAACATGGTCACCCGGTAACGATATGTTCGCCTTTATCTGGCGTAAGACATACTTCCCAGCATGTAACGAATTTCGGTCATGCCGTAATTGTCTGTATTTGCATGGACGCAATTGAATATTCGTTACGAAAAATTCTATCCAGTTGTGCTCTCAGCATAAATTTCATATCAACGTCTGCGCCTTCAAAATGCGAAAGACTTTTTATTGATCTGCCGTGCCAACAAAAATTTTTTTATAAATAAAATTTGCCACTCGCATTATCTACAGAGAAGTTCTAGTGAAAGAGTAACTTTCACAGTGCGGTGAATCTAGCCTGAACCAAATTCGAAACCATATACCAACAGGTTGACCTAAGCAAATCTGGGCTGACCGTATTTCATATGTCAAATTATATATTTTGTTTCCGTTTTAAAGTTGGATTATTTTCACTAACCGCACAAATTCAAATTGCCAATTAAAGCGAATTATGAAGAAAAAAACTTGCATGAATCAAATGCTTAGCAAAATAAGAAATATTTCAAGACAAGTTTGCCGATTATCTTTACAATTTTGCAATAAAACCAATTAAAGAAATATGAAAGAAAACTAGTTTAAGCCAAGTTTTAATTCGAAAAAAAGTGGTTAATTATTCTCAGAGCTTTGCTTGTAGACCGACACGCCGAATACGAGTTCAAAGTAATTGAACACAAGCATTTTTCTGCATTATTTTGTATTATTTTTTGCTGCAACTTAATGACAAATTACTGGCAATTTACGTGTTTTTGTTAATAAATTGTTAATAATTTATTTGTTAAACATGTGTGAGTTCGAGTGCGTGTGTGTGTGTATCTGTTTAATAACAGCAAGCAGCAGTTAAAAGTCTATTAATAAATATAAAATCTTATTTTACTTATTAATAATTTTTGTTCTTTTTTTCTGAGTGGCAGTTAAAAATGTAACAGGTCACATATTTAAAAAAAAAAGAATCGCATTGAGCTGCTGTGACGGTGTGTCTTTTTTTTTTACTTCACATTTCTTGCTGATACCGGTGCAACTAATTAAAAATTAACAACGACGATACCAACATGATAATTACTGATTTTTTAATTAACAGACCAAAAGCAAACGACTGAGTGAATGAATGAATTGTAATAAGAATTGAAAAGGAGGAAAATATAAATAAAATGCACTAAAAATATAATAAAAGTCAACATGCGACAAGGCGAGTTGAGTTGGTTTGCTTTGTCGTTTCAGATGATGTTCTTTCGCTTTTCAGAAATATTGTTGGGACTTTATTTTATTTGTTCATAATTACTTGTGGGTATCATGAGTGCATTGTTTTTGTTGTTATTGCTTTTAGACATACTATTATTAATGATCTTGTTTTCCGCACTGCATATTTATATAGTACACGAATGCATTCTTTGTGATTTTAATATGAGAACGATTCGAAGGTGTGCACTTAATTGCAAATTTTCAACTTGTAAAATTTGAGTCGTCGCTCAAGATCGTTTGGATAACTAAGAATTGGTTTATATCACATTCAACTACGGTAGAGAACACACTATAAGGCTTTGCGCCATCACCAGCAAATACAAAAGTGTGGCAACTCATGCAATTTTCGATATTTTTAGTTGCGTGGCATGATATAATGAACACAAGGTGGTATCGCTACCGCATTATAACAACCAATGCAATTAATGTGTATGTAAAGTCATGGTCCATGTCACAAAAATATACCAACAAAACAAATTGAAATGCTGCGCCCATGCGCAGTTGCAAACAGCGCTCAGATATACAAGCACAACGAGGACTTGTTGTACATAAGAACTTAACATCACTGAGGCCAAATAATGGTTGACCAAAAACCAGTCATCTGGTGTAGCGATGCCACCTTATATTTATTACATCATATTAAGTGTCTGACGATTGTTTCAGCAACTTGGCAGCATTGTATTCACACAAATAAAATAGCTGCCTGTTGAGATTTTGCTTCAGTGATTACAAAAGGAAAAGATTGTAAAAATTAACAACAATATTATTTATTTCATGTATGTAAATATAAATATTTCACATTATTTGGGGGATTCACACTGTAATCATAAAGTCATAAGTCATAAAATAATAGCACTTGTTTTATATGCAGCACAACAACAACTTTTTTAAACTTGTCTAAGAATTTATGACTTTATGACAATATAACAAAATAGCACGAAGTGTGAATACCCCAATTGAGAACGAAAAATATAGGAGGGCAGGCACAAAATGCGATATTCAAAACTATTGTATGACATGACAATATGGATCTTGCATCCGTGAACTATGTAAATATGGAATCCTTTGGTGTCTTGCATATTAGCCCCCCTGATCTGATCCACCACTTTCGCTGTTTTCCTTTCCTTACTATTGTCAAACATACAGTAGCACTAAGCAATTTGACTTTTTTCATTTACATTATATATTTATTTATGTACTTGCAAATGAATTAGCAAACAATACGTAAACCGATCTTGATGCACAATTGATAAAGACAAGTTATCATAACTTTCATTCTGTCAAAAGTCATACTTAAAGTGAATAGTGTTACCGCGTTGCCATCAGTTAGAGATGGAACTCCTTCATGTCACATTAAAACAAGAAAACGTTATATCATTTCGAAAGGACAGCAATTTTGTACCCACTGTAAGCCACCGAAAGAAGTGGCGAAAAACAAAACTATACATGAGTGCTGATAATGGAAGTGTAGCGGCTTCCGAAAACCGCTGTTCTGCTCTGCTGTGTTAGTTGGCTAGTTAAAGTTTGCTCTTTTTTCTTAAATTACGAATATTTATCAGCTCTTCCTGTTGGAAGTAGTAACTGTTGGCTGAAGTAGTAAGACACAAGACTACGAAGCCTTAGGTCCCGAGTTCGATTTAGCACTCAGTCGAATTTTTCTGATCTGCATTATTGCAGGATTGTGTTAATTGTTGTCGGCTTGCCTCACTGACGAAGGCATAGCACTGGTCGGCTGAATATTTCCGACAGCGATTAATACCGCCAGGTACTAAAAGATCAGAATACAGCACCCTTCCTTCGTCGGTGCCTGTAACAAAAATATTCAGCGGCGTATTAAAAAAGTAAAAATAGCTGCAACGAAATTCTCTATCCTCTCTCTTCATCTGTCCTCTCAAGACCATCCCCTTTTTTCCCAGTGCCAGCGCTATGACCTGCATTTATCCTACTCATAAAAAAACTATGACACGTTCCGAACCATGGCCTGCAATCTTCATTAAATTTAATCCTACCGAAATCAATCTGGAAAGAATTCAATTTATGTGATTTCAAAATTTGTTACTTCCAGAACCGGTTAACTGACAGGATAGATGCGATTTTTAAGGCCTTTTAATTTCATGCAAGAGAACAACCTGTTGTCCGGTTTTTAAATAAACCACTCGGCTGCCTTCGCATTTTTTGTGGAATGGATGTTTTAAAGCTGAAATTTGTCTTGTGCCTCCAACTGTGTTGCCAATTATTGGCAACTGTCTTCAATTCACAGCTCAACTTGACAGTTGTAACAAATTTATTTCGTTATGCGAAGAAAAAAACAAAAATAAAGAACAGAAAACTATTTAATTTATTTTAATTAAATTGGCTTTATCTTCTGCTGGTCTGCTTTTCTACAATGCAAGTCAATTCGCATTAAAATTGTTAAGAGTTTTCATATGAAAATTTTTAGTTTAAATTACGCTTAAATCATCGTATCCTGATCTCATTTACTTCACTTTTTCCCCCGGTCTTTCAATTTGTGTTTTAGTTTTATTTGCAACAACAATTTCCTTCTTCATACTGACATTTATTTAATGGTTTGTTTTGTTTCATTATTATTGGGACGATATGGAAGGCATGGCAGGCAGGCAGGAAGGCAGGCAGCGTGGCATGGTTGAGATGCGCAACAACAGCAACAACAATAAAAAAAAAGAAGAAGAAGACTAGCAATTTGCTATATTTTTTGTTTGACTACACAAACTCATTTCAAGTTGAAGAGAAAGAAACTCATACGCGAACTGAACATTTTATATGTAATTAGTGAAGACACATCACTACTGGTTTTTTAATTCTTTTTATTATTTATTTTTTAATTTTTTCGTTTTTTTTTTTGGTTTTTGAGCGGCCACTAGCAAGAGAATGGAAGGAAGGTAGTTCCTCTTCGCCAACATTATTATCATAATCATCATCGCAGGCTCATTATTATGTTCTGCTTCTTTTGGTTCGTTTATGTCACTCGAGGAATTTTAATGATCTCCAATTGTGTGCTGCTGTTTCTTTTTCTGCGGCTGCGGCTGAAGATGCACCGCTCGGTGTTGTGTGTAGGAAGAAGCTAAAATGACATTGATGTTTTGCTCGCTTTTCTTCAGTTTAGTTTTATCCTACGACGTTTCGTTTCGTTTCGTTTGGTTTAGTTTTATAAAGTCTTGTTTAGTTTTGGAAATTAAAAAGAAATAAAAAAATAAGAAAAAATTGCATATGTCTTGTACTCACTCGTAAGCAGGGGAGAGTATTTTACGTGTATGTGAAGCAAAAAGGCAATTTATATTTGTAATTTGATGTTAAAAAAAGCGGAACATACAATTGGCACTATGGGATGCTAATTAAAACTTTATGGAATTTTATTTCTCAAAATAAAACAAAAAAAAATTTAATTAAAAGAAAACTAATCAAGTAGATGAATCCGTTTTGTGGTCCCAGATCAGATCCCAGACAGACTTTTACAATTTTTAATAGTTCATTATAAAACGCACTAGTAGTTTCCACATTTAGCTCGTATACATATTTACTGTCATATTCATAAAAAATATTTTAGGAATAAACTGTGAATAAGACAACTGATTTCACGAACTTTTCAACTTCGCAGCTTTCGTGCATTCGATTGGTAATTTTTGAATGTTCATACAGTCGTTATCATAATTAGAAGTCTTTTGTACGAGTACAGCATTAAACACAATAACGACAGCAGGCTACAGGCTACAACTTGTCAAAAATAGAATACATGTGCGTTTATACGAATGATTATTTTTACTACTACAGGCAACACGACTACTGGTTGTTGTCCCTGCTGTTTTTGTGATTGTAGCCACTGTAGTACAATTGAACAAAAAATTGTTGTTTTTTTACGTTTGGTTCGCTGGTTCTTTTTTTTTTTCTTTTATGAAAAGTTAACGATTATAATACAAACAAATTTTGAAAGTTTTATCGTTGTATTTACGAAAATTATTACTCTTCACATAAAGTGAAAGATTTGATTCGTTTATAACACTTGATAGTAATCCATTATTACCTACCCACAGTAGTAAATCAAAAAGCTATATTGGCAACACTGATCTATTGTTACTTTTTTTTTACCAGTCAGAAATTGACAATTTGACTTCAGTGTAAAAAGTATTGTATTATGCTATATTATAATAAAATTGAAAAAATTTGTTCTCTTTTTTTTATTTTGGTTCTTTTTTTTATGGATTTTGGTCCCGAAGAAAAATTTAGAGTGGCAACCGTGGTTGTAGCCAAATTAAACTAATTTCTATTTTGCTGAGCGACAATGAGTAGATGCAGTGTTGCCAGTACAATATAAATAAACTCAATTATTATAAACTTAAAAATATTTTATTTTATTTTACAAAAAGAAACAACAAACAATATTTGCAAGCTAATGAAATGATTTCTTGCCATATATTGTGAACTTTAAATATATTTTATTGGAGTAACGCTATTTAAGAGCGTTAAATATATGAAAGCGGCTACACTGGCGTTTGAAGAGAATCCTACTACAAACAACAGCACATGGTTATTGATTTGGTGGTGTCGTTCTAAAAATAATTAAGCAGCTGACTACGAGGCGGCGATTGCAGCCAACGACTTTTGCAGTCGGTGTTCGTGTAGCCTGCTGTCGTTATTGTGTTTAATGCTTATGCCTTTTCATTGCTGTCGAATATTACGCATAAAAATATAATCATAAAATTTTGTATAAAGAATGGGAATTAAGTGTTCAAATGGGGTTGAAATGCTGATGGTGGCATACGGTGATTGTACCCTGAGTCACAAAAAATTTTGCAGAAGCTGGACAAGATATCAATGACCACTCTCGTCTTACTCCAGTCTAGTAATTAGAGAACTTGTCGAGGATGTTGGCGTGTTGGCTCCTATCATGCAATTTTTAAGGAAATTTTTAATCTGAAACGTGTACTACTGAATTTCGTTTCAAAATCGCTACCTGATGACCATAAACAATTTTACTTTTTCGGCCAAAAATAAAACCATCATCATAATTTAGACTACAGATTTTGTTCTGCTCTCAAGATTCAAGGGATCAATGAAACAACGAGCATAGCAAGAGCTGTTAAGGCATCCCGAAAAAAGTTTTGTCTGGTGTGGATTATGGGCCGGTGGCATCTTTGGATGGCAATTTTTCAAGGAAGGACGACGAAGGCAAGAACACTACTGTGCTACCATGCGATATTCAAAACTTTATTTTTTTTGTCCAAAATGGAAGAAGTGGACTTGGCTGAGATTTGGTTTCAACAAGAGGGTGCCTTATACCACACAGCGCGCTAAACAATGGCCCAATGGAGAGGCGAATGCGCTGAACAATTCATTTCACGTTTGGTGCTGGACAATTGGTCTTCTGGAGGGTGCGATTTAACGCTTCAAACTATCTACCTCAAGGCGCATGTCTATTGGAACAAGCACGTAACGGTTGACGCACCGAACGCCAGGGAATAAGTGGAGCATTAAAGGCATAGTCGGGGTCATCTTTTTTTTTATTTTGTTTCGTTCTATCGACTCAAATAATGATTTCAAAAATGTCTCTAAATTTTCTTTTTTCAATTGAATCCGGAAGCTCTTAAAAATCACTACTCAATATATTAAAATAATACAAAAGGAGTATTTATTTAAACATCAGTTGGGGCGTTAAAAATATTTCTTCATATTTGAAAGAGAGTGGATTCGTATCGCTAGTGTTCACAAAAAAGATTTAGTGGTCAAATAATTTGAATTATATTTTACATGTAAATTTTTTATATAAAAATTGCATCTTGTCAATATTTCCATCAAATAGATATTATTTTCTACTGCCTTCCCCACTGTGCGATTATATAAAGGATTCTGATTTATTTCTCATTTTGTTCTAATCTTACTTACGCTTTAGAAAATCGTAAAACAACAGAGTGCTTAATGAGTTTAAAAATGTTCATTCGGAGTCGGATTAGTTTCCTATTTAGTTAATGTCAACAGTATGTGTTAGCAGAGATTATTGTGGCTGTGGCTGCATGTTTTCTTAACTCATTAAATCTTTCTTTTTCTATCCATGTCTTTTTTTATTTATTTATATTTATTTCTATTTTTTATTTTTTCAGAAGTGAGTATGTGTTTATTTCTGTTTTTAACTACAATACCCAAAAGAATAATGATCAATTTTATGGCTATGAAAAAAACAATTAAAATATTTAATTTGCATCATTCTGCATTGCAGGCAGCAGTAGCAACAACAACAACAATAATAATAACAACAACAGCTACAGCCAGCCAATAAACTGAATAGATACCAAAAACAAACTAAAAACTTATAAATTAATTAAAAGATTTGCCATCGTTGGCAGTAGAGATTTTTAACATACTCGTCATTGCACCAAACATATTTATTTTATATTAAACATTTCTATATACAAATATATTTTCATATAATTAAAATAGAAAAACTAACTAATTAGCGTTTCTTTTTTTCTTCTTGTGTAAATGTTGTTAAAAAGCGCACGACTTGCAAACGATCGAGTAAGTCCAACCACTCTGTCACACACTATCCATAAACATCATACACACACATTCACACATGCACACACGTGAGTGAACACACATGCCCACACTTGCACAATGGATGTCAGTCTGTTTCTCTGTCTGTCCGTCCGTCTGTCTGTCTGTCCGTCTGTCTGTCTTTGCTGTTTCTCTGTCCTTTTTGAGACTCTGCCTACGTTCATACGTACGTTTGGCGTTAAGTGTTGTAGTATTTTTTCATTAAAATAATTTTAATTAAAATGTTTTTATATTTATTTTTTTTTCTTCATTTGCTTTTGTATGTACTACGAGTGTGTTTGTGTGTTGCGCTTATACAACTGAAGGCAGAAAATGAAACAAACTGCAACGACCACGGCAAAAAGATTGATTTATTAATTCATCGAAGGAAAACACCACATTGATCAGAGTTGCCACGTCCATTGAAATCATTGTGGGGAAGGACAAACATCAAAACTATTACAAACATATATTTTGCTACCCTATGAGTTGGGAAGACGAATAAGGGACGTCAGTCGGTACATATACAGGGGAAAGTATTCGCATTATCTCCAAGAGTACACTGATGGATTTACTTTTTTATATGATTTTTATAGAGAAACTGTTGACTCCCTCATTATAAATGGCGATTTGCTATGAATCTTTAGGATTCTTTAGCAGAGCTATTAAAAAAATTGCTAACGTCCAAGGCTATATATAAGAAAAAAATTCTATATATTTGATATAAAACACTTTATCACAAACATTTAAAATATTGGCAAAGAGAGCAGAACAATAGCGCTGGTCAAACATCAAACGCAAAGCCCAGGACTGTTACAAATAGAAAAATAAAGAAGTTTTTTTTTGTGAACATTTTCCGATTTTTACCCGCGAGACGCCGAACAGTGCGCACTGAAGAATCTATAGCCGCTGTACAGAAAAGCGTCAATTCGTCGCCGTTTTCAGCAACTGGGGTTGTGTCCTTCCACTTTATGGAAGATTTTACGCAAAGATCTAGGCTTAAAAGCTTTCAAGATTCAACCTGTGCAGGAATTAATAAAGCCAAACGACCATGGTATGCGCCGCCAATTCGGCGAATGGGCTGAAGCACAAATTGATATTGATTTTTAATTTCATTTTCCGTTGAAGCCCATTTTTGGTTGAATGGGTACGTAAATAAACAGAATTGTCGCATTTGGCGAGAGGAGAATCCACAAGCTTTATGGGGTGACGGAGTCATTGGCCCATATGTCTTCAAAAACGATGATGATCAGAATGTTACTGTCAATGGTGAACAGTGTAGGAACATGATTCGAAGTTTTTTCGTACCTCAATTAGCTTGCTGATATGTGGTTCCAAGAGGACGGAGCCACATGCCACACAGTTGGCGCTACAATTGATTTTCGCAAGAAAACTTTTGAAGAAAAAATAATTTCACGAAATGGCCTAATTAATTGGCCCCCTAAGATCGTGTGATTCAACCCCATTGGGTTGTTTTATTTGGGATTATGTAAAGTCACTTGGGTACGGCGATAAACCACAAACAATTAAACACCTGGAAATCAACAATCGAAGAGTTATCGGCGAGATACGATCGTAAATATTGCGAAAAGTTTGTGAAAATTCGTGTTCCAGATTGGGCCTTGTACGCGCCAGCCATGGCGGCCACATGGCCGAAATCATATTTAAACATTAATGTCATAAAATTTTCTATCCAACAAAGACCGTTTCATTGATATCAAAAATATGTTACTATGTTTTATTGTGATTTAAACTTGTATCACTCTATAAAAAACACCCGATAGTTTTTCATAATATCGCAAGAATAGGCACATTCGTAATTCCAAAAATTGTTGTTTGTAATTTTTATACAAAATTTTGCAACTCTGTTACATCATTTCTATCAAATTGTATAACAATTTTTTACATTTTTGATAATTTTTTATTATTAAAAGCAATTTAAACTCATGCAACTTTTAATTAATGAATTTTCTAAATTTATATTTTGTGCCCGAATATTTTTCAAAGAATGCCTGCTATTAAATAGAAGCAAAACGGTAAAATTTAATTATATTCCGGAGTACCTTTTGTAATTTTATCGCAAATTTTATTGCTGACACTTGACATTTCATTTCAGGATTAGTTATTATTTTGGGGATTTCTCATGATATGTATTCATAACAATTGGCAACACTGCTTTCTTAATAAACAATTATCAATCCCAGTTTAGGGGGTGCATTCCCGAATCGGAGAGTTTTCCTCTGTCTGGAGATAACACACGAGTATATATTTTTCCTTGCCCCTGCGATAAATAAATAAACTGTTACAACAGCTGTTTGCGGCATTTGAAGTCGTGCAGTCTGCTGCCGTCTAATGCAGATTTCTTTTCTCGAAAAAAGTGCAACATTTTTTACACTTTTCTGTGAATTGAAAATAAGGAATTTATTACAACTTAATCCAATATTCATAACGAAAAATAATTTCGGTTTTACAGCTTCTTTATGTTGCCTATTTTTAGAAAAATAGTGAAAAAATGTTGCGCTTTTTCTAGAAAAGAAAACGCCGTAAGTATTTATGTCTAAATCTAAAAATTTTCGACTTGTTTGCGGCACAGTCAATGTTAGCCAATTAAAAGTTATACGGACGAGTACGCAATTAAGAACGTATTCGAATTCAATCGAGAAAATCGCGGTGTTTTTGGGGAGGAACATTTCAAAAATGGGTATGCAGTAAGAGTAAGAGAAATGGTGGCCCTGCATACCGTAAACAATATTTGAGCAACTAAAAATCAAAAACAACCCACAACGGCAACAACAATGTAAGACTGTGATTTTGTTGTTGGCAGCGCTTAAAATGATTATGAATTTAGCGAGACGCAGCAAGTGAGGTGTGATCACACCGAGATCATTCATATTAATATATTTTCAGTTTTTATTTGTTAATTAAAAAAAAACTTTATTTTTTTTGTTGCAACAAATAAATTAATTTGAAAACAAAAAATCCATTAAAATTACTTTTTAGTAAATTTAATAGTAAAAAGTCGAATATAAAAATACAATTGCATTTGCTTAAGCCAAATTTCAAAATAAGCGAAGAGAATAAAATTTAATTAATTAATATGAAAATTGTAGTGCAACAAACAAAATAGAGATTAATAAAAAGAGGTTTTTAAATAAATAATTAATTGTTGAATATTCGCAACGCCAGATCAATTAAGGAATTGAGAAAAAAAAACTATTATTAAAACGTAAACAAACTTGTAAATATTTTATTTTATTTTTATTTATTTATTATTTTTTTTTTTTTGCTCGTTTGCAAATACTTGAACATTGCGGCCAACCAGACAGCCAGCCAGACCTACAGACGATAATTATTATTTTTTAATTGCATTTTAAATTGAATATTCAACATTATACGAGTGTACGAATTCATAATTTGAGTTTCGGATTTCAGCTTTATTGATCGCATTTGGTGGTGCCCCACCACCAACCAACCAGTGGCAATTAATTAAGCATCTTGTTGTTGTTGTTGTTGTTGTCTGATGTATTTCATTATAGATTTAATAAGAAGAAAAATAAATATCTCACAATCGTTTTTGCACGTTAATAAATAAATAATTAAATTTAATAAGAAACATGATTTTTTCGCTGCCGTGTTTGTTTATTTAATTTATTAATTAAAATATGTTTAAAATAAACAATTTCAAAATTATAAATAAAACGCCAGCAAAGTGGGTACGCCGTTGCTTAACTAATTTTAATGAAATAATTTCTATGTTTTTGTTTGCAATTAAAAAAAGAAAAAAAAAACAAGAGATCAGTCGTTCGTTACTCGATGATCGATGAAGCGCAGTTACCAAAAAAAACTTATTGTGTCAGTTGAGCAAACAAAATATGTTGTCTTGGTGTTTTAATTATTTATTTTTAATTAGGCCAGCAACCAAGAATAATGAATGATGAACACTTGATCAAGTATTATGGAGAGTGGCTGAGAGTGGCTGAGAATAGCGGAGAGTGGGTGAGAGTGGGTAAGAGTGGCTGAGATTGGGTGAGAGTGGGTGAGAGTGGGTAAGAGTTGCTAAGAGTGGGTGAGAGTGGCTGAGATTGGGTGAGAGTGGGTGAGAGTGGCTGAGAGTAGCTGAGAGTGGCTGAGAGTGGGTTGTAGCACTCTATAAAAAACACCCTATATTATTAATTTAATTTTATTTTTATTTCTTCTATTGTTTTATGACGCTGCTTTAGTCTTTAAACAGGGACCTACAATCTTTGACAGTTAATAACAGTCATCTTTTTGATGACGCATCATCTGTCAAATTAGTTCGCATCTATTCAGTCTGTTTTGTGAAATCACCAGCAGCTTGTGCCCATAGTGATATTATTTTATAAAATTGGTGTTGTGTTCGACCGACGCATCGCGCTTAATCGTCCTACCGTATGGACTATTCGCAATGTGGTAGGTAAATTTGAGTCGACTAATTCAATAAACGATCGACCAACTTCCCTACGTGCGCGAAACGCAAGATCGGTTGAGAACATCACCGGTGGCTGTAAAAGTGTGCAGGAGAATCCGTGGCAGTCGATTTAGCGTCGCTCACAGGAATTCTGCCTTCCGCAGCTTGGGGAATTTGAAGTCGTGATGTGCCACCGCGAAAATTCTACTAATCCGGGAAGTGAAGGTAAACGATCATAGACAACTACTTGTGTTCGCTAAATGGTTACTGGAGCAGTCGGAAATCAAGCTTAAGCAAATTTAATCGAATCTGAATTCGTTTTGGTGATCGAAGGAATAATACTCTTTATTCCATAACTATTTGTCGACGTCAACGTCAAGACAATACCAAAAACGGAACACTTGCGCAACCGTTGCTTAAAATCATTGACTGTTGCTGACAGTCTCTGACTTTATCGTAACGCCTAGAAAATAACAAGTGATGAAGAAGTGCAATTAATTGTCTAATTTTTGATATTGTCTTGACGTTGATGTCGACAAGTAGTTATGGAATAGGGGTAAATACCACTGAACTGGTGACCTAAGCCTTGCAGGATGCTCCAGCTTGCAGAGAGTAGCGTAACCCGTGTTGGGAGTTCTCTATTCAGTGTTTCTTGTTCTTTTGTTTACATAATAAAACTTCATCTAATTTATCCACTTTTTTGACAACGTTTCTACACGATTTGCTTTGCAAGGAAAAGCCATTAAAAATTTGCGAGCAGAATAACAAAATCAACATTTTCGTTGTCAATGAGAAGTAACAATTCAAACACACATACAAGAGGCTCTTGCAGAATACGCTAACGATGAACTCAAAGCAATTAATTAAAAGCTAAAATGCAAATTATGAATAAGAAATAAAAAATAAATTTGAATTAAAACCAAATGCATCGCATCTAGTGATAATGAGCAGTCAGCGGCAGGGGGTTGACGGCACACCCCTGCCTCCAAATAGACAGACAGACAGACAGACGGGACGGAAATTGTGTAGTCTTCAGCATGTGTACGTTTTAAATGTCAAGCAACAAGTGCAACATGTTGTTGCTGTGCTGCCGTTTGTCATTGTTGTTGTCTTGTCTGGTGGTTAATTAATTCTTGAGATTTTTAATTAGACAAAATCTCACAAGTACAGTACAGTTCCACCCACTTAACCTTTATATTCGTATTTCTGAAAAAGTCTTCCAAGCTGCCAGTGAGAGGGCAACTGAAAAAGGAATTTGTTTTTTTTTATTTAACAGGAGCAAAAAAAACTTGTGTTGATTTGAAATTCCTGGTCTTTTGTTTATTTTTTCCATAGTTGTGCTGCTGTATTTTTGGAATTTTAACAAGCTTGACTTGAGTTTAAGTTGGGAGTTTTTTTCAACTGAATATTCCCACAAGAATTCATAAAAATCACTGTGATAACATGGACATCATTAAAACACATTCATACGTAATTAGCTTTGGGGAGTGGAGCAAGAGGAGGAACACCGAACGGAAAGAATATAATGAAGAGTAAAAGGTAGACTTCTTTTTTCCTTAATTTTAAATAAGGGCAAAATGAAATAACAAGAAACGAAATAACCGACCAAAAATAAAAATAAAAAACAACGTGGAAATAAAACAATTTCTAGAAGTGTACAAGATCATGTAGCAAAGGATCTGTAGCAAGAAAAAAAAATAGCTCATTAAAAAATACCAACAACCTAAAACGAAAATGTGACAAAATTTTTAAATCATCATCGGTGTTGTCGTCACAGACACAACAGCAGCGTTATTGAATTGCGGCCACAAGGAACTGTTTAGTGAGAGAGTGCCTATTAAACCGCAGTTGAACCTTCATCCTTTATTGCTGTTTAACAACATTTATTCATCCATCCGTCCATCTATCCCTCCGTTCTATATACATTTTCTTTAGTTGTTTATTCATTCTAAGCGGCTTTAAAGCTCGTTTCAGAGCAATTTCAACTGATTGCAATGAGCAGTGGTGTGCTTATGGTTTTAATGAGGCTCTAATTGACATCTGCATTTATTTGAGCGCGCGCGCGCACACTTTAACTTTAACATACTCGTACTCCAATACATTTAAAATAAACTACCAAGTAGTGCCGTTTTAACAGGCCAAACACAAATACACACACACAAGCAACAACAACATGTTATAAGAAAAAAGAAATCAACCATGGCTCAGAAGAAAAGCTTAGTTAGTCAAAATCTTGCAGCCCATCCAGCCAGCCACTCAGTCGGTCGGTCTAAGAATAATAATAATAATAACAATACAAAAATACAAAGAGAAAAAACAAGCAAAAACGACAGACACGAAAGATACTCATTGAACACAACAGCTCATCGATCACCCAACACAACGAACGGTTGAGTTCAGTTCCCAAAACTCTTAATATAAAAACCAGCAGAGCAGAGCAGAGCCAAAAGGCATAAACACTTGGCCGCGACTAATTGTGGTTAGCCCTACACCAAATATCGGAGATTTGAATTTCAGCCAGTTATCAGAAATAAAGCATTTTCACGCTTTCATTTACTTCAGTGAATTTTTTCTCAATTGCAGAGGAAGTGAAATGACATCAAGCAATCCGGTAACCCTTGTTTAATATCTGCACAGAACTTTCAGTTTCTGTAGGTTATGCTGGCAACTTCGTGGTGCTAAATCAATTAATCCACCCACTCTACACCAAAATAATTTGCAATGATGCCACCTTAGATGATTAAAAAAACACGCAAGACTTGGCACCACTGCAATGCCTTTCAATGCTTTGGAGAACAGCCTGTCAAAAATGTATGCACAGTTCTCGATTTGGATCTATTTTGATTAGTGTCACTTAATATGTTATTTGTAAAAAAAAGGATTTCGGCTCTTCTCTTCTTTTCTAATTTGGAAAATCTATTTCACTTTTACAATTTACCGTGAGATTCTTGGGCACAAAAATTAAGCAACGATCTTCAGCTAATGAATGAAATTTTAAACAGCTGCATTTCAGCTTTCAGCAAAATGGAGCAGGTTTCGAAGTATTCCAAGCGGAACTCTATGCCATAATTTGTACTACAGAGGCCCTCATTGATCAAGGTTGCCAGATTTGGATTTGCAATACTCTAGCCATTCACCATAAAAAAAATAATAATAATAATAATCTTGGATTGAACTTGTTTGTCAATAATTAAGTTATATATTATTATTCAGACTCCAGTTCATATAAGTTTTGGGTTACCTTACTTTTAGTTAATACGAAATTCCTCAACACTGATTCCTATTATTTTAAATATTCTTTATATCCAGCAATTGAATTTTTATTTTAGTTTAGGCCGTTATTTATTATCCTAGACGATCATGCGATCTGCCAAATATGACATGTTTGCAAAAAAGTATGGTATTGTGGCATGAAAATGTAACTGTTTGACAGATTTTTATAATTTTTTTTTTTTTGGCGAGTCGTGTGCGATTTGGAAGATTTTATGAAAATTTTAATAAAATTATAACTGTAGTATTGTTTGTAAGCCATCAAATATTCTTGTAAATCAAGACATATTAAGACAGTGTGGCAACCCTGTCGTAGACAGTTTTTCCCCCATTAAAAATGCATGCCGGGAAACAAAGTGTTCCGCAAAGAACTTTGAAATATGACAAACAAGTTGGCAGCATTCATGTGATCTACGCTCATCATTTGCAAGACATCTAACAGTCTTTGGCCTTCACATGATGCCAGATGGAGCAAAATTAATTAAGTGTTACACATCAGTGACGAAAAATAAATTTTAATTGAAGTATTTATTATTCGCTGCTTATAAAAACTTCCGCTATTTCAAATGAACAATTAACATTTTCCATAATTTGTTCAAAATGAAACCCCGTGTAATTAATTGTGAACAAACCGTTGCAAGTTTTGGATCGATCTTAATATTTTCTAGAGGATTCGTAGTGTTCTTTCAAAATTCAAAAGACGAAGAGCCGAGATGAGAAGTGATGTGGTTTGCTTTCTATTTTTTGCTTTATGGGATTGAGAAGAGGGAGAATGAATACGGTCGTCGTTTACTGACGATGATGACGATGATGCTGCTGCCGTAGTTGTTGTTTATATACTTTTTTTAATATTATTTTTTTTATTTTTTGTGGCACACAGAAATATTTTAATTGGCTTCTTAACTGAAAGTGTTTAGGCCGCAGTTAAAATCGTATAATGACGCGAATAAGCATCATTAGTAGTACGACTCGTCGTCGTTATTTCCAAGCAAATAGTGGTGGTAGTCCATTTAAAACAAAAAGATCGTGTACGTTCAACCCAATTAACAGAAATGTTTATGCTACAATTTGCGGTTAGAATTAAGAGAAGAAAAAGTAAATGTAATAAAAAAGAAATATAAACTACATATTCTTTATTATGCTAAAGATTTTTTTTCATGTGCCGTTCTCCAAAAATCAAAAACAAAAAAAAACCGGCCAGTGCACTTGGCAGCCACGTGAAGCGATCGGGAGAGGAGAGGAGCCAGTTCGATTTGTGTGCGTAGCTAAAAAATGCATGCATGCTTGCATTTCGGGCTCTTAAGTTACGAAAACTAAAATCTAAAATCGCAAAATATATACGCGATTTTGCTTCAAGTTGAACGTACCACATGGTGTGGCAAATCAATTAAATAAAAGGTTGATTTTTATAACGGAGCGATGCAATTGATACGACACCAGGCAGCCACGACTACAGACTATTAAAAAAGCTCAATCACTTCCAGTCGCGCGCGCACACACACACACACACACATACACTTATACAAATTAAGTACAGAGAGTAAAAAGAACGTCAATAATTTGAGATATATTCTGCGGGGAAGGTGGAAGACTAATAGACATTGAACAGTTAACATTTAAGGATGAGAAAGTGTTGACGCTGGGAAGATCAATGCCATGATTTGATATCTTTTGACTGAGCAAATTATATTGAAATTGTTTGCGAAACTCTTGTCTTTCGGTTTGACATGGGTCATTCCAGCTAAAGTTTCATATGAATGGAAGCATTAAGAGGAAATATTTCAATTGAAATATAAATTTTCTTTGGTCCAGGTGAGTGGAATTAATATCTCAACTAGGCAATAACAGACGAGCTAGTTTTAATAGAACTATGGTCTGGGGCACAATTGATTTAGAATTTCAAAGTGTGAAAATGGCTGGAGAGACTTACAAGACCATGCTGATTCACACACATCAGGTTTGGCTCGACAAGTTTTGATCTTTTAAGAGAGAGAGAGAGAGAGGGATGCGGAGAATGAAAAGGGTTACAAACCTGATCGTGCAGCTTGACAGCATGAATCATTATACTTGAAGTTGGCTGCAGATTAGTAATTCGGGATTTCGGGTTGAAGAAAAGTTGAACTGGGAAGTGCCACAAAATAAATTTTTCATTCATAATGCTTGAGTTGTAAAGAATTGACTGAAGCTAAAAGTAATTGAAAATGTTTGAAGCCCAGAGGCGATACATTTGACGATAAGCAACAACTAATTGAAGCCATTCAAAACTCCCGCTATAATATTTCTTTACATTGTGAAAACTCACTTTATGACTCATTTAAAAAAAAAAATCACATTTAAATTATTTTATACCGATTATTAAAATATTATCAATAAACATAATGTGAATTGTTCTTATTGTTAAATAGTAAAATAATAAAGTTTTAATTAAAATTAGTTAATTGGCTCATTCAATGTGCCCCAGTCAATTTTTTAAATATGCATGTGCTTTGTTTGTTGTACTTAACCCAACAACAACAACAACAACAAAACATATTTTTATTAATTAATTGATTCATATGATTGACAGTGTATGTGTGTATACCAGCTGTTCAGTAGGAGTACATCTTCTTTTGGCAATATAACAAGTTTTTGTTGTTCCACAACAAAATAATGTTAATCCCCCCAAAAGTAAACAGTCCGTGGAATTTCCCAACTACGATTTTTGTAAAATTAGGTACAGACTATAAAATTCGATTTTACTGACATAAAAAAATATATAATTAGAAAATTTGTTTATCAACTTCTGTTACAAACAAATAAAAATAATTTTATGTGATTTTATTTTTATTGAATATTTTTATTTTGCTATATTAATATTTATATAGGCTAATTGTTCTAACTTAAATAAAATCTCAGAAAGACATGATGATAAATATTCCTAGGCACAAAGGAAGTCAACTGGTAACACAGGTATCATAACACACAAGTGTTAACATCAGGTTGATACAATTCTCGGATTGTTTTTCACAATAAAATTTGTGTAAATAGAAAACTGTTATCACATTCAACTAAGCCACCTAAACAGTGGTGATAAACACTCTATACACATGAGCACTGAAGATGAATGTGTAGCGACTTTCGAAAACAGCTGTTCTGCTTTGCTGTGTAAGTTGAATAAAACTGATGTTGACTTTCCTGTGTGCCTAGGAATATTTATCATCATGTCTTTCTGAGATTTTAAATAAGTTAGAACAATTAGCCTATATAAATATTAATATAGAAAAATAATTTTAGTTTTTGAAATATATATTTGCTTAGTGTTGTTGTATTGTGGGGCTGCTTACAAAACAGAATGCAAATACCGAACTTTTTACTCTGATTCTTTTTACATGAATCTCCTCATGATTGTTATAGTCGTGGCGACAGCGAGAAAATGTGGCAACTCTTGGCATATGTTTGCAGTCATTTTTTATTGCAACATTAAATATTTTATAAAAACAAATCGAAAAATCTAGCATCTGTTATAGAATGAGATTTTTTAATGCGGACACCTTCCCCACACAGCATGAAGTCTTTCTGACAAACCATTCAAGAAAAAGGCGATCCACGCAGTTTTGGCAGCAGTAACTAAAACCAAAGGAAACTCCAATTAAATTGTGCAATCGTGTAATTCGCAAATTAATTTCAATGCAATTATAAAATTGAACACAAACCCACAAAAAAGAAAATAATCTACAACAATAACAAAACAAGAATAAACGGCATAACAACCAGAAGAAAAGCACGGACAAAAGAGAAGCACAATAAGGCAAAACATGAAGTTACATGTAAAATATTTCTTACTTATGTGCGGACTAGAATGCCAGCTGATGATGGTTAAAGGAAAAAAATATCACGTGTATTTTATTACAAGAGCAGAAAAAGTAGAGCAGCAGCAACCACCATCGACCGCCAAGTTGCCCTTAGAACCAGAACAGTCAATGCTTGCAGTGCCGTGTGTTTGGGTTATTTTTTTATTCTAATTTTTAATTTTTTTGGCATATAGTGCCTTAATGCGTATTAAAAATTAATTCCCATATTGTTAGCTGGTACAAATAGTGAAATAGAAATACAAATTTGAACCACCATTAAATCAAAATCCAAAAAAACAACCCCAGTTGAATTCACTCTGATGCAGAGGAACAACTTTGCCAATATTGCACTGCTGAAGATGACAGACGCCGCCACCACCATCAGCACATCTCTTCTGCGATAACCACCACAATAATGGACTAGATTTTAATTATTTAAATTGAACAACAAAAAAAAAAATAAAAAATAGGGAAGGAGGATGATGTTGCTCATTTCATTAAGAGGAATCATGTGAATATTATAATTAAATAAATCTGAAAATTGATTAATAGGCACTAAATTTCGACAATTATGTTCTTTTTATTGTAGAATGTTTTAGTCAAACCAACAGTAAGTATTTTTGTTTACATACACAATATATAGTTTGCATATTTTTATACACATACATACATACAACACCATGCTTGAAGGTATGAACGCTCACAAAAATTCTTCACATTATTTCGAACTGTGGGAATACACTTTATTTAACTTTTTAAACTGCATAAATTTCTCTCAAAAGATTCTTTAAGAATTCTTTCAGTTTTAACATAAAAAGCACAATTAATGATGTTGCTTTTAAATATTTGGCAGATACATATTTTGTCTGGCTTATAAAATTAACATTTAAAACAATAAATTAGAAAAAACAAGCGCGAAATAAATGAGATGAAAATATTTAAATTTTTGCTTGTAGCTGGAGATGTGGGGAACCATTGGCGATTATGTCTGGTAGCTCTGCCATTAGGGTCTGGCATCTCAAGAATCACAACATTCGCATATTGGCTGCATTGAAACTGAAAATATGGGGCAGAAAAAAAGCTACAAACTGTCAATAAATAAATGGGATTTTATCAATCAGCTAATTGCAGATATTTATTCAAATGTTTTGCTTAAATTTAAAGCGTTTTTCTTTTTATTTTATCGATTATATGGACGTTGTGCTATTAATCGGGACCTAAGTAGAGAAGAGATGTTCATACAAGCGGGAATTACAAACGATTAATTTTTTAACAGCAGCATAAGTCCCCTTCATTTGATTCTTTTGTCGTGCTCTCGCTAATCGGCATAATTTTATATCTTATGTCGATTTCTTTTCTAGAAAATAATGCAACATTTTTCACACTTTTTAACAGAAAATGGCAACATTTTGCCATTTCAAAACAACGAGTTTATTAGAAATGACTCCGACATCCCTCACGAAAAATCATATGTGGTTGAAAACTTTTCCAAACCGCCAATTCTTGGAAAATAAGTGGAAAAATGTTACACCTTTTCTGGAAAAGAAAACGCCATTAATAATTGTAAGTTAATATTAAGAAAGTTTTCCTTTATATAAACTAAATTTCTAGTAAGAAGAGCGAAAAAATCATAGAAATGGAATCTAAAAATTATGGAAAATAATTTCAGTTTAAAGTGGTATCCTGGCGTTTCCTGTTTAATTGGCATCTTGGAGTATTTAACGACGAAGCGGTTCATGGCTGGAAGTTTTAAAACTTGTAGTGTTCTTAATCTGAAAGTTCAAACCTGATTTTAACGTAAAAACCATAAAGATTAGATTTTTCATTCGCACTGCAAGTTTATTAGATGTTGGTTGGGTTATCGCATTATTTGACATGCATATTCTGTAACCCTGCAGCCACACGATCAAGTTTTTCACACATACTGCTCGTCAAAATTCATTTAAATTGACAACTGTGACGTAGGCTGCACGCAACTTTAAAGCAGTTTAGTTTCAAGATGGCATCACCAAGAAAACAATAGATTCATAGGCCTTTACTTTTAAATTGTTTCGCGTTTATGATGAGAGATTCATGTTCTATAGGATATCATGACTTCTGTACAGGTCTATGAACCGCAACACACAAATATATATATATATATATATATATATATATATAGTATTTTTATTCACAAACATATTTCACTCTTTTATAATTTTGCCCTTAAATGTTAAAATTGTGGCAGAATATATACATAAAGGAAATACAAAAACTCATGGCGGCAATATTAACAAGAAAGATAATACTAAAGAATTTTAATCAGCTGTTTTCTTGAACGCATACTGAAACACTCAGCTGGAAAGAGAAATTGGAAGCAAGCTCGTTTCAATTTTTAAAAGTATGGGTGTATTGGTAAAAAAGTGTGAGTGTATTAAAAATTTAAAGGCAAAACTTGATCGTGTAAGCCCCAAGTAAGATAAATGCAGATGTGGTGGATTTATCTGGGCATTCTTCACACATTGTCAAATGTCTTCAAAATTTAACTTGGCAGCACCCAACTTAGCACAGACAAAAATATAGTTTGAATTTCATAAAACCTACGTAAAAATGGTTTAAAGTTTGTTTTCGCATTAAAATCTGTGTGGGAACACTATCAGAGGGCACATTATGAACTTATAGTGTAAAAGTTGTAAATTTTCTTAACCAGTTTTAAGAGAGAGCGTTGAAAAGAATGGAAAGGGCTACAAATCCGATCGTACCGTTAAAATTAGAAATTATTGTACTTGAAGTTGGCTGCAGAACAGTTGTTTGGTGTTTCTTATATAAAATCAAAGACAAAAAACATAAAAATGGATGAAACAAATTTTTTGTATGATCGTAAATGTGGCTTTAAAATAAAATTTAGGAAAAGCTAACCAACTCTGAGCTGGCACCAACTCACAAACTCCCCCTTCGTTTCATAGTAAGTAGTTTTTGAAAAGCACTTAACTTTAATATAATTGAAATACCTTTTCAATAAAACGTTTTCTAAAAACAACTTTTTCAATAGCACCTTTCACATTCTTTTTTGTTTTTGTTTGTTTGTTTTGTTGTTAACCAATTAAATTTGTCTACCACAAATATCAGCTACACTTCCGTTGTAACCTTGAAGATATTTCAATCATATTTTCTAAAAAAAAACTAAATTAAGAATAAAAGCTATTTGTGACTAAATTAGCATCATATAAATGTCTAGTTAATTACTTTCCTAATGATTTCTATATTATAGACTTGAGTTTTTTATGTAAAACCTATTTCCTAAGAAGCAAATAAATCATTATTCACTAATTAATTTTTATTTTTACTTTAACATTTTTTCTCTCTCCCAACAATTCACGTAAGATGTTTAGCCGTTTTTGTTATTGTTGTTGTTCTTGTTTGTGCATTTTCAATTTTGTATGTTTATGAATAATTTAATTATTGTTTAAATGTTAATTAATACACCTCGTTGCAGTAGAAGTTATACGTTTTGCAGTTGTATGCACCAACAGACACGAGAACAGCAACAGCGGCGCTGAGTGCAAGAGAGCCGTCCAGCTACACCACGAAGAACACAAAGTTTGAGGGCAAACAAAAACAAAAACAAACTTCGCAATAAACAGTTCGAAAAGCAGCAAAGCCAAAATGGTGGGGAGCAAAAGAAGTGAATTGAGAGAAATAGAGGCAACAGCAAAAGATACTTTATAACTTGACAGACACGCATTTGGCACTAATTGCATAAAAATATAATAAAAAAAATTAAATTAAAAAAAGAAGCAAGAAAACACAAACACAATTTAAAAGAACGTGCATTGTTGAGGCTCTACACATGATAAACAACAACAACAACAACAACAACTATTGAGACTTAATTTAGTAAAACAGAGGAAAAAAGTTAATGTAACGTGTCTTTGTTGTTGGTGTTCGTTCGCTTTTTATTTTTCAAGTTAAAGAAAAGTCGTTAATTAGTGGAAAAGGCTTGCTTAAGCGTTAATTAAGTTTTAGTTTCACAAAAATAAAAAATAAAAAAAATACTGCTGCTGCTTTTGTTGCTGATAGTATTTGTTTGCTATTTCAGCCAAACTCAACAACAATTTATTTATTTGGTTTTTGCCGGCCAAGTAAACGGAAAATACCAACGAATGCATGTTGTATGCAGCAACTGAAACAGCAACAACAACAATAACAAAAGCCACCACACAAACTAACATTTTTAAGAAAATAATTATACATTCAAAACGTACATATGCAGAGATGATGAGTGGCCTAATTGCGAATTAGCTAAAATATCACACTTTGAATTTTAATAAACTTTTGGGAAAAAAGAATCAGCACGAAAATAAAAATTAAAGAGTATTAAAACGACAATTCCCAAAAACATGTACTATCGCACTTTGCGTTGAACGAAGTAGGAGTCATAAATGGCTTTCTTTTGTACAGCAGCTGCTCTACTAATAGGCCACTGACCCAATCCGAGGGACGTTTTTTTTTTTTTTTTTTTTTTTTAATAAATGGAAACATGCTTCCACAAAATCCCACTCGATATCCATCCAATTTTCTTTACAATTTGTGTTCGTGTGCCGAAATTTGCCCCAGACCACTGCTGGAACTAAAACAAAACTTTGTACTGCCAAATGCCGCAAAAACTGGAGCGACACTTCATATTTGCGGTGCTTCCCATGAATTTTTTTCCCCCTCCAAGAGAAAAATTCTGTCGTAAATCTACCGTAAAAAATTGTTCAGTCGATCAGTTTATATATTAAATAATAAAGTTTATATATTAAAAATCGAAGATATTTTTATTAAAAATATAAAATAAATAAATGAATCATTCAAGATCAGGGCAGTTTTATTTAAACATGAAATTATTCACGGGAAGTCAACGATTTATTATCGTTACTATAAATTTAATCAAAAGGGGAAAATTTTCGAGAAAAAAAGTTCTTAAAATACGGGTGATTCAGATTTAAGCCAGAACAAATTGAAGGCAAAGCTCCCAGAAGGATTTGAAGCACGTAAATATTTTATGGGTGTACATGTAAATGGAGTTCATTTGAGGGCGATTGCAAGGACCGATTGCGTGCTGCTTTTTTCGCCGTAAGTAAAAATAGATATTTTTTAACTTGAAAAAATATAATATCACCAAATTTGTTTAAGCAAGAACTTATTTTTTTGTCTTGGACTTATGCTGTTTTCTTTTCTAAAAAATAATGCAACATTTCTCACACTTTTTTAATAGAAAATGGCAGCATTATGTGATTTGAATAGCGAATTTATTAGAAATTTATCCAACATGTTTTACGAAATACTATTTCTTATTAAGAACTCCTCTAAACTGTTGCTTTCTAGAGAAAAAGCGGAAAAGTGTTACACCTTTTCGAGGAAAGAAAATGCCATAACACTCAGGAGATGGAACCCTACATATGCAGTGCATTGTTTCAGAACTAGAATGGAGGGGATAATTTTCAAGAGGACAGATGAAGACAGATTAAAAGAATTTTCACTATTTTTAATTTTTATTTGGTCGGTAAATTTTATTCTGCTACGGGTAGCGATTTAGTATATGACGTAGTTAATCGCTATGCTATGCCTCTGTCATTGAGACCAGCCAATAACATTTTTGCACTATAACAGATCAGCAAATTTTTACACCATTTCCATGACTGAGAGTGGAGAGTCGATCTCGGGATCTAAGGAAATGTAGCATTGAGTTCACTTTGCAGCCAACAGCAATTGATTTTGAATTGTTAAAGTGTCTAATTGTCATTATTTTTATTTTTATTATTATTGTTATTATTGTTATTATTATTATTATTATTATTATTATTATTATTATTATTATTATTATTATTATTATTATTATTATTATTATTATTATTATTATTATTATTATTATTATTATTATTATTATTATTATTATTATTATTATTATTATTATTATTGCTACTAACATCATTGTTATTATTAAAATTTTTAATTATTATTTTCAATTATTATTATTATTTTCAATTATTATTATGAATTTATAAAACCTATTAGAAGTGGACTCAAACATTTAATTTAATCACTGGCTGCAATCATCGTTTAACAATTATTAATTTGAATATTTGATAAACGAAATTGACTTGAGAAATGCTCAAATATTTATTTATTTATTTATTTATTTAAAGTAATATATTTTATAAATTAATTTATAAAATACAAAAATATTAAAGGCGCAGGGATGCTCAAATATTTATTTATTATTTATAAATTTAAACAAATAAAAAGTGTTTCATTCAAGTTGAGTTGAATTTCTTATTATTGTCCTGCTGCCGCAACAGAGTTGTATAATCGCGCTAAAACAGCGTAGCCAGACTTTTGTGATAAAACGTTGCCACTCTTTTTATTGCTGATTTATAAGAAGAGATGACGGTACTAGAAATTCTTCTCAAATTTTAAATAGAGCTTTTTGCTGCCGTTATAATTATCTAAAAATTATTTTTATTCCCTCGTTATTGAAAACAACACTTATTCCACGCCAGGGAAGGAGTTCGCATATTCATATGCTTTTTTTTATATCTCTTTGTGTTTTTAATTAAAATGCAATTCTTTGTAAGTTGAAATATAGTTGTTGTACATGTTCCTGGTATATCAATAAATTGTTTTTTTTTTTCTTCTCTTTATTCATGCAACACGAGCACTATCGTACAGACATAAATCCAGTTTAGTTAATTTGTTTTCTAATTAATCATTTGGTGAGTAAAAAATAAAAAAATAAAAATAAGTTCAATACATTTGTGTGCCTCAAACATCCTTTCATTATGCGACATGCATAAATGGACACGGCGATACTGAGAAATATTATCTTAAAACATGATATAATGGAAAAGCATTTGATATTAATTGAAATCAATGCAACGGAAACAGTAAACGATCATGTTTGAAAAAATATGGTGGCTAGAAATGAGAGTTCTTTCGATATGCAGATTAATTATGAAAGCATGTACTTTTCAAATAGTGTGTGGAAGTTGCAGAGCTTTAATAAATAACTACCTGAAATAGATGTGGCTAAGAAGTAAATTATTTATTTGTAGGCTTGGAAGCCTGGTAGCCATTCTCGTGTGATTTAAAACAGTGTTAATGGAAGTTACCTCATATTTAAACTGAATAAATATTAAACAGACAGTAAAAACTGTTAATACTTCTAAAACAAAAATCACCAAAATATTGCCCACGATCAGATACTTAGGGCCGCTTAATTAGCTGATTTTGATGCGCCACATCAGTTTAAATTTTGCGCTGCTGGAAAAAACTTTTATGGCATTGGAAAGGCAATTTTCTTCATGTAACAAAATAGGGCACAAAGGCCCCACCCCCGCCTTTTTTCATAATAATATGTGCTCAAATTTTGGTTCCTTATTGATTTTAGCTAATTTCAAAATTTATTTCTAAGTTTCCGCTTCGATTTTTTGCGTTTCTTATCTTCTTACAATTTTTTTATTTTAATGTACTTCGAAAGCGTGTAAAAATACTTGCACATAATGAGGAGATAAGAACATGAGATACACCAACAATTTTGTACGGTTACAATGTGGCGTATGAGTAACATTATTAATAATATTGAGTATACGTTTGGAAATCCAATACAAAGAAAAAAGTGGAAATGAAGTTAATAAAATGCGTGTAAAATTTGAGCTGAAATTTGAATTTGAAGAAACTCTAATTTGGCACTGAATAAAATACGCCATTAAAATCGAGTTCTTTTCGAAGATTCTTTTTCTGCGAAATATATTTTGCTATTGTCTTTCTTATCCAACTATTTATTTTTATATTAAATTAAAATTTAATAAGTTATTTATTTGAAAAGAGCTTTTAATTCGGAAAGACATTAAAAATTATTATCCAAAGAAAAGTCATCATCGGTTTTAAATATTCCAGCAGAGCAGAACAGCTTAACAAAAATTCAAATCAGTACTGATAATGAAAGTGAAGCGGCTTTCGAAAACACTTAACAAAACAGTGTTGCCAGTGGCTTTATACAGTTCTCGCAACCTTTTCCCTAATGAAATTTGTACAAAATAAGACTCTGCGTCTCGTTTCTGTAACGGAAGTGAGAACTTCTCGCATCGAGAAAATTGTCGCCACTCTGTGAAACTCAGAATGTGGCAGAATATATTTCTTAATGCACTTAAAATTTTGTTGGTCTTTTTAAATAATAAATATATTATTCTATGGATAACCCTATAATAAAGAGCATGACAACAGTAATTATTTTGTTTTTCGATGTGAGAACTTCTCACTTCAGTTACAGAAACGAGGCACTGGTCAATGATCAACGTGGTTTTTAAATATCAAGAGTTTATTAGTCTGTGAAATATATCCGATCGATATTAAAAAAAACGCATTTAAAAATAAGTTTTTTCGTGTTTTTTTTTTTTGAGATTTTAAATGTGTCGATCGGTTGACACAAAATTTTAGTCTGATAGAACTCTTTGCAACGTTAGATTCGATTCGGTCAAGCCGTTGTAAAGTTATAACCGGTTCATATATTTACCTACACACACACACACGTTCATAGTGTTACTTTCTCAGGGGCAGTCAGGGAAGTTTCCTAAAAACTCAAAACATCGAGATCTAATGAGAACTTTTATTTTTTGCAAAAGGGGTTGAACCCAATATCTTTCCGATTCTTTTAAATTTTCCAAGAGTGAAGTCAAAAATTAAAATTTTTGAAATGTCAAACTTTAGGATCGCAAGCTTAATTTTTAAGTTCGGGAAAATTGCACTAAATAAGAATTATAATTATTCCAAGAGAAGAATATAACAATCGGAATGACGACGTCGCCATCACATCAACACGACAGCGAAAAATTGTCATTTGTCTAGTCTTTGTCGACAGAAATTGACTTAGGGAATCCCAAAACGCTGTTAATAATAATTAATTATTGTCGACACTTAAATGACAAGTGACAAGTTTTTGCTGTCGTGTTGATGTGACATCGACGTCGTCATTCACAATACGGGCGAATAGCAAAATTTCGATAAAGAAGATTGTTCTCCTTCCAAAAGCAGCTCCGGTCTACGGATATGGCAACTAGTTTAGATGGGACTGTGATCAGACTAAGACGGAGCAGAGGTACAGAAATATATTTTAGACCACGTCATTCATATTTAGCAGGCGGACAGAACATTATTTTTTTCTAATTTTTTTTAATTAAGACCGAAAAACAGCACTTTTGGCCTTATTTTAGTTTTGTGTTAACTTAAAAGTGAGTAAATAGTTTTAAATAAGAGATTTTTTTTACTTACATAGAAAAATTGGATCTCTTGAGCAGACTTTTTCAAACGATTGGTGATATCGATTTCTCAAAGACGAAATGATCCGTTGGATGTCAAACGTAGTTTTAACTGCCTTAACTTTATTTGCTCCTGATATTAATAAAGAATTAATTTATTTGCGTATTTACACTATTCAGCACAATTTGCAATTTATTTCTTCCCCTTTTCGCTCATTTGCAAAAAGTTACGGTTTCTATATTATTTTTCAAATTATTACAAATATTTTGTATTCTTGGTACTGCTCGCGAGATGCTTTGAAAGCTTTTGCTTACATGCTAGACAAATCAATGACTGGATGAATGCACATAAATAGATGCCTACACACACACACACACACACACACACACGTCCAGACGTACTTGCCTATGATTGTGTGTATGAGAATGTAGTTGTGCAGTTTTATTGTGTTTCTAACGCACGTTAATTGAGTTGTTGTTTATTTGCTTTTTCAACTTTGATTTGCAGACAATTTGAAAGAAAACCTGATGATGTAGCGGTAACAGAAGCTGGCAATGGCCACTGCGAGGTAAACAAGATTGTATATGGTAACGTCAATCAGTGTCGGCCAATTACCGGAGGGAAGGAAGTAACGTACACAAATTTATGTGTACGTACGTATTTATCGCTCAAGTGTTAACAGCAAAATAACACACAAATAACATGAGAATATTTTTGAGGTTTTTTTTTTGCTTAATTTGTTGGTTTTCAAAATTTTTTCCTACGAATGTAATTCAATTAATTTTTTATTTTTCTTAAAACAATTCGCAAGACTTTGTTGGTGTTTTTGTTTTTTCTTTTTTTCTTTTTTGCCACTAATCTTTTCACACTTTTAAATGCACACTCTCACGTACACAAACACACCAGCAAACATAAATTCACGAAAACTTATATCACTTTAGGCGATTTTATTTGATGATGGATCACTAATGACTTTGAATTGTTGTTCTTTTTTTGTTGTTGTTGTTGTTTAGAACAAGTGAGTGAGATAATGAATGACACTTTCTTAGCAACACTGAACAAAACTGTCAATTTCAATTAATTCTTTTTTTGTTGTTGTTTGTGTTTGTTAACTCTTAACGTGCTTGCATGTGATTTTCATAAATTCCTTTTCTCGCTTCAATTCTTATTGGTTTAAAGAATGATATTTTTATTTTTATGCACAAAATGTTCACCGTTAACTGCCGCTCAAACGTCCGTTGGCGCCGACAATGCTTCGACGAATGAATTGAATGTGTTTATAAAAATATTTATGTTGCCAATGCAGTTTTCATTCATTCTACGTTACACTTCAAAGAGAATCTGATATGGAAAAAAAAATTATTTTATATATAAACAAACTGCAGAGACCATTTTCTCGTTGCCAGAGCATGTTCGTACATGAGACCGGCTTTTCATGTGCATGTGTGTGTTTGTGTGTGTTTCTTTGTTTTGTTCTCTTTTAAATTTTTACTTTATTTACACGCCTGCACAGTGTTGCCAATTGCTTAAAGAATAAAGTTGAGTTTTTCACACTTTTTTAGACCGCAATTAGAAGCCAATAAGAGAACACTCTACTCTTCTGCAGTGCTCCAGCTTCGGGTGGGTTTTCACTATTTTTCGATGGGCCAGAGGGCCACTTTACTTTTAGACATTTCAAGCGATAGACCCAAGACAATAGAAAATCGTGGTCGACATTCTAGTTAACAACAGCTGCAACAAAAAGCTGAGATTATAACCAGCGACAGCATTGTCCCTCTAGTCGTTGGTGAATATATGCGGCATTATGGGCATTTAATTCCTAGCGATTGTTCATGATGTAAGTTTCAGTCCCGAAATCTCTGAGAATTTTTCACAGCATGTGCCCACCGACATGCCGAAATCCTGCGCAACTTCTCCAATACTGATTCCACGATTATCCATAACAAGTTTGTCACCCTTTCCACCGCTTGATAACAAAAAGTAATATGTACACAAATGGAAGGAGCGATAGAAATTGATTAAAGTAGTTTTGCGCTCATTTCAAAAACGATTCTTTTAATATTTTAGGACATCCGTCTGATTGTTGGTAATTTGGTAAAGTCAATTGTTGTCGGCTCGTCTCAATGACGGAGTCATAGCACGGTTCATTTCCGATAGCGATTAGCACCGTTTTCTATCTTTTAATCTGTCTTCATCTCTCCTCCTTCTAGTTCTGATACAAGTCGCTGAATATGCCACAGTCATCCCCTGGGTTATGGTCCAAGGCCAGTTGAAAAAATAGCTTAACAGTGACATGTAAATTTAATTAAAAAAATTAACGTTTTCGTGGGTAGTTTTTCTTTCAACATGGGATTTGGAGGATAAATATTTTTGTCTAATTTGGGAAGCCAATGAAAAGTATCTGGCAGGTGGTGCAACGAAAAATGTCGGCAAAACAACAGATCGTGTTTTGGTTGGTTGCTTTACCTAAATGCTTTCAGACATTCAAGTAGAACGTAGATGATCCCTTTCTGACAGATCTCTTCAATCTTCAGTGCCAACCCTTGCAGAACCGAATCCAAGTACATGAAATCGGGTCTAGATCTAACCCGTTGCATTGAGTTATCTAATCAAGTGAGTCAGACCGATATCTGATATAAATATCATAAAGTGCCTGGCTGCCTTATCAAAAGAGATGTCGACAGTATAGAGACAAAGTGCGATGATCCAAATGCTAAGAAATATGTTTCCGATTTGCTAATAATTCTCTAAAAATTATATATTGTAAATACAACACAAACAATAATAAAATTATTTCTGAAAATGTTACGGGGAGCGCAGGAGTAAAACATAATGCGTATTATCACGACAATTGGCTACGGATCTGCCAGATGGTTGGATACTGGGATTCTTACGAAAAAATTATTCGCAAAGGATTTTCAGTTTGTGTTGAAAGCGAATATGGATGGGATCAAAGAGATCATTTCCGTATGTTCCTCCATCTCTGTTGTTGTGTCAAAGCACTGCTTATGTGTGGGGCTTTGGCATATCCCTATACTTGTATACAAACAAACTCATGTATGTATGAGTGTTGTTGGTTCCAAACCGCCGCTCATCTAGAATTTCGGCAAATATTCAATATTTTAATTTCGATTAAATGCAAGACGTGTTTATTCAATGGTAACAATGAATTTCCTAAACACAACCTCTGCTTCTTTCTCTTTCACATTGTTATGATGCACTAGAGAGTTGCGTTACATTTTCCAGTTGAGAAAATGAACGGTCAACACGTGTTAAATGAACACTCTGCATTCTCTCAAAAGAAACGGTATTTATATCTCTCAGCAAATTTGAAATCAAGTCATCCACTCCCTCGCTCTCTCCTACAACAACAAAATCATTCTTATAAGGGCTTTTTAAGGGTAGTTGGATGGTATTAAAATTGTTCAAACAAGTGTGTGTGTGTGTGGATGTGTTGGAATATGAAACATTTGCTTGTGCTAATCACATGTGTGTGAGTGAAAGGAAATGAAACTTCATTGGTTGTTGATGAAAAGGAAAACAACAATATAATTATATATTTGACAACAAAAGAGCCTACACACAGGAGCACACACACACACACACAAAAGAGATGCGCACCTAAATGTGTAGGAGGAGCAACACGGTAATCACACAAGTCAAGTATATAAAACATAACGCTGTGATATAACAATGACAATCAATGTACATAAACGTGGGTGTGTATGTGTACGTGTGGAGTTGAGCTAAAAGGTGACATGTAGCAAAATATGGATGACAAATACATAAACAGGACAGGTACGAACTCAGTTGGAAGAAAAAAAAAGAGAACAAACAGTTTCACCGCTTTTTTCCATTTACTTTCAGAGGATTCCTTAAAAGAGATGGTTTGTTATTGCAGTGCTTTAATAAATCATTCATTTAAGCTTTTAATTAATGACTTTTAAACAACATTAAGAGGAGACATTACAAACAACAATGAACTTCGTGCTTTGCAAGTTTGTAGTTTCTATTTGAAAAGAACGGTTTATGAAATTAGAATTTAACCCTTATATTAAATACAAAAGTAACAAAAACAACAAACAAAACCCATGGACAGTGCCACAAGGGTGGTTGAGGTGTTTGTTATCAGCGTACAATTTATCACTTCCAAAGGGGTACAAAAAATCCGTGCAACATCAAGTTACATGTTTATGTGTGTGTGTGTGCACATAAATAGAATATCTAATTGCATTAGCCGGCTTTCTTTGCTGCTGTTGTCAGTTTGCGGTTTGACTTTTCTAATGATCTGCCAAAACGATGTACGTACCGGTCCCATAACCGCCAAATAATTAAATTTTACAGAAGAATTATTTTTTAATTAATTTTGGTTTCAATCCACGTAGAAACTAAATCTGGGAGAGAAGTGGACTGTTGTATTTAACATTAATAGTTTTAATGAATTTCATTTAAGACGACGTTTGTTTTGTGGCAGTTAATTTAATGAAAAATGTAAGGAAAAGGTGGACTCTAAAGCCATCCCTGTAAGTGCCCGCTTTTTACCTCTTCGAGCTAAAACAGTTCACAGTTCTGTGAGATATCTTGAAATTTTGCAATTCAAATCGCTTCAAATTCACCGTGATCGCTCTCAACGCCATCACGGTTCACACCTTCAAAAGTTATAAGCGGGTCGCATGCTTACACACACACATACATGCATACATTGTGACAGGTTCCCGGAATTAGTCAGGGAAGCTTCCTACTGCATCAAAACATGGAGACCCGAGGAGACCTCTATTTTTTCAAAACTCTTTAACCATTTCGTTGATATTTTTCCCGTTTTTTTACAATATTTTTGTTGTACCTTTTGAGAACAAACTCCCGCAAACTAAACACTTACAGGACAACAGTACACTTTAGATCAAATTTCTTTTGTTGTATTTCGGTAACGATACTTGATACGACTTTAACTGCCTGGCCCACAATGCCCCTAGACATTATTCTGTCGACAAAATACATACATTTACGAACTATTTCACAATTTCGAAAGGGTTAATTCTTTTATACAATTACATATGAAATAAAAACATAATTTTATAGTTTGCTTTTTGCTTTAAAATATATTTTGTCGACTGGACGATATCGAGTGATATCGTAGGCCTGGCAGCAATTCTTTGACAGGTTATCGTAAATAAAAAATTTTCTTAAAAGAAACCCATTTTAGAACAAGCAGTCCCTTAAGAATTTTTTTGAAGGTTATGGCTCGTCATATGCTCTTTTTTCATCCAGGCCCACGGTGGTGTGTTCGGCATGCCGTCTTATTTTAAACTTTTGCTTCAATCAAAATTTATAACTAAATTAAATATTTTGTATCATTTATTTTGTATCATTCATTTTTATATCAAACACTAAATAGATAATGCTTTTGTAATAAGTATAAAGAGAATATATAGAATTTATTGTATAAAGTCCGCCGGGCCAATACACACAGTGTGTGTATGCTGCACGAACTATGCACCCTGTTTTTAACCTCCCCATTACTTTGGGATGTAATCACCGGCACACTCTTCAATAATATGGGGCACTTCCATTATAACTTTCATAAAACTTTCTTCAAAATATTATGTTCATGTATATTTTTCAACAAAAAATTTTTTAACTCTCTTTTTTGACATTCAGTGAGATTTGATGGAGAGGAAATCGTTCAAGGGAAACTCACGATAGCATTTGCAAATAAAAATAATATACACTAATATTTTAAGCTTAAGGTCTCTTTATTTTTATAAAATTGTAAATCGTTTCCTTTAATATTTCGTCACTCTTTTATGTGACTTCTTCAGGAAATAAATTTTTTATTTTGCAAATAAATTTAGAAAGCATCGGTGCGCGGATGCTGATCATTGATTAGAATTTAAATATTTCGTGTGAACCCCGAAACTCTCGAAACAGAGTAAACGATCAGTGGTCTGGCAGCACTTAAAAAATTATTGCCAACGAGGTTTGTTGTTGACTGAACCAGAGTTGCTTTGCGCCTGTCACAATAACATTTTTTCCCTTCAATGGGAATAAAAATTTCAGGGAAATAAAAATTCCACTCGTTATTCGCGATAGGAGTGATTCCATTCGAATTCCATAGTTTAGAACAGATGTGAAGAAGAATTTTTGAGACGGGGAGCGTTAACCATTAAAGTAATTTCAACTGAGTTGCCTTTACATGGCAACACAAATAGCATGCAAATGCAAACAGTTTTTCATTATAATCCTCCAGGATATACTCATCGCTTTGGTTCTGTTGTGCTCAATCAAGTTACGTGTACCCCGCTTATTTGAAAAACAGGATGAAGTAACTGGGAGAATTCACTGCAGACTCTGGAATTGTCTAACCGATTTTAATCAAAATTAAAACCAAAATATAGGTCACGAGTCCTTTATTCTTCTTTAAAAACTATTGGGAGGTACAACAATATCTGGCTCTCCGAAAATATCCAACCAATTTTTTACATCCGTAAGCATTTTTGTGCAATTTCGCTAAACTGATATAAATCTGTAAGAATTTGTTAATGCCACGGGGAGACAAAATGAAAAATATGGCACTTCTGTAAACAGATAGGCGTGGATATTTACATCGGGGGCCAGGTTTCCCCCTTATTTATGCTCAAGCATGGAGAACTTCTACTGCAGCTGGAGAGCCAAAAATCTAAAACTGGAACTTTTCTTTCGGGGGGTGTAGATTTCCCTTGATTGTATTTAAATCCGTCCGCAATATAAGGCCCTTGTACAAGAGGAGTTAAGCCGAAGCTTTGGCGAATGTCCAATGAAAAATATTTTTCATCTGTGATAGGTACCCTACTGTTAAGGGTAAACAAAACTGTTAACCCTTAAACCAACTGAATAAAAAGCCATCCCATGAGCGAAAAGCCTACATGTGATATATAAGGTCAAGGGTTAGGGTTCCTGATAGTGAAAATAATATTTTACTTGTAGCCAAACTTCACTTTTTTAATCCAAAAATTCATTGTGATTTTTAATAGTTTTGCCTTTCTAATATCGGGGACCGAATTACCGCATTCGATATCGATCGAAATTTCTATTCAAATTTCATTGAAATTTCAATCGATATTGAAAATTTGTAATTCAAATTTCATTGAAATTTCGATCGATATGAGTGCCATAGTTTGCCCCCGGGAAAAAGCTTTGAAAAAAAATTTGCCACGTTAGAAGTTGGCCTCAAAATTATATGCTGCTTCCACCATCAAGAACTTTGTTCTCGTGTTGAGCTCAATACTTTTAATGCCCGACCGATGTTTTTCGATAGGAACTTCACATTTATGATTTAGGGTGGATTTCTAAAATTAAAAATATAATAAACTAAAAAAGTAACTTGTTTGTCGTTTTCGTTTATTCTTATACTTCGGATATATCGCGATTCGGGAAGCAGGGAAATGAGCAAATTATTTGAAAGTTTTCAATTAATTATGAATAATTGTTATTTCGAAGATTTTATTTAATGTTTTCTTTTTCAAATTATATTTTCGAAGAATTATTCAATGTCCATGTGTACGTATGAATTCATTACATGTGAAATTTTTCACAAGTGAATTTGATTGTTCGTTTGCGCCGCGTATTTAAAATCATTCTTTTGACTGCTTCGCTGGCTGCTTGGATAAGTGAATAGAAGAACGTGTAGCGTATAAGTGAACAAATGTATGGATGGTTGGCCAAAATAGCTGTGGCAGTATCCCATCAGTTTTCAAAACCATCATTTATCTTACTAATTTGCCACAATCTAGTGCATTAAATGATCATCATCATTATAAAGAACATTTCAATTAAAATAATTAGCAAAAGAAAATAAAAACACCCAAATAGACGTAGTTATGTGTATGTGTGTAGAATGCACAATGGGTGGTTGTACCATAAAATAAAATAAAAGTTTTTACTCTTGCGAAGGCGTATGTAACTCTAAAGAGAAACGATTCGCCATATTAGGGAATTATGTCCCTGTATACAGAAAGTCATTATATTTAATTTCTTTCAGATATATTTTTAGTATTCTTGCGATTGCTTTTTGAGTTTTTTTAATTTGCGAAATTTATTTTCGAGTGTACCGCAGTCGGCAGTAGCGACAATAATTTTGCGAATAATACGTCGAAAAATTCTACTGTTATTGGGAGCTCATTCGCTAGTCTCCTGGTGTACATTTTCAACTTTGAATAATTCCGATATTTCCAATATTCCGAAAATAGATATTTTGCTGTGTCCGGAACGTACTCATCCTCCACAACATTTTAAAGTTCTAAAATATGTTTACACTCAGCCCTTTTACGGAATCAATTCCGTGTACGAATAGAGCTGAATTGGTTCCGTATTTTGCTTCCTCAATCACGTCAAAAGAAAGAGCTTTTCGGAATGAACGAATTTTAAATATCATGAATGGACTTAATACAACGACACTTTTTCGTTTTCTGAGGAATCAAGATACGCAAGAAAGGGAATGGAATACTGTAACGTGTCTGCTTAAGCCGTGTTACCATAACTTTCACCCACATCATGAATACTTTTTCGCTCGAAATGTTTCATGCTAAAATGAAATAATTTGTTCACGCGATTTTTTTCTCAGCTTTCCCTTTCATTTAGTAATTTATTTTTACTGAGGAACAATTAATTAGATCTTCTTATATTCGATTATTATTGATTTTAAAGGCAAAGTCCTTTATCAAGGATGCAACTGTTGTACAATTCGTACACTTTAATTTGCAATAATTCATTCAAACTGTCACTCCAATTCTAGCCCCCACATTCATAATATTTAAAATTAGTTTAAAATTTAATTTATTTAATATTTTTATAAAAAACTTTGCTATAATTGATTCTTATATTTATATTTTAAAGAAGTTTCAGGTGTATTTTACCCAAAATTGCAAATATTCAAAAATTGTTTTAAAATAGATTTGAAATAGATTTCATTTCTTTGTGAATATCGCCGGGTATATGTAAAAATGTTTATTTTGGAGAAAAAAGTGGATGATTTAATTTTTTCAGAATTCTTTCTGTTTTTATATTCACTGAGAACTGAAGATTTACGACTGTAATTTTCTAATCGAGAGGAACTGAAATTCCTCCCTCCCTTAACAAATACATTAACGCAGCGAAATGTTTACAATAGTTTTGAATTAAAAACCCACTAAATTTATTTCTTTTCAAAACTCCAGCGACTGTTTCTGCCAGGAATTTAGCATTTAACGAACCCAGTGTATCATTTGCTTAACAAGCATTTTAAATGAAGCCTTTTGAGAACAAACGCATTTGAGCACTCAATTAAGCGCAATATATAATTATCTTTTAACCCAAAGTAACAAGCAGCAACCAGCTACAAAACAAAATACACATCCACTCCATTTCAGATGCAGAACAAGAAATTTATGCCCGATACTTGTCTTAATAATACATTCATATACAATATATTTTACTTGTAATGAAAATGATAATGATAACTTCAATCGGAATGATGCTGATGGTGATGGCGATGATGATGATTTGGTTGGTGGTGGTTGGTGGCATGAATACAAGAAAACATTGTAAAATGAAAACAAAATCATTTCTAATTATAATTAAACATGCGAACAAATAAGCTTGGAAAATATTGTATGTTAGTATTTATGTATGTGTGTGTGTATAAATATTAGAGGAATAAACTTCTGAAAGCAACAACTCTCAGAAAATAAAAACGCATTATTTTAATTCATCCGCGTGTAAAGAAAAAGATGCAGAAAAATATTAGATATACATATAATGAAACATTACGACCACAAGTTGACTACTTCAATGTATGTGTGTAGCTCCCGAATGTTGACAAGAAGGGCGAGTATGGGAGGGTAAAAGACAACAACACAAGTCCACATAAAAATTGAAACATTTAAAAATTAATTCCAAATCAAGTACGAGTGATATTTTTTGCAATCGCTCATGCACGTGCCAGCATGTAATCAAGCTCATCACATAATTAAATATTTTTCTTTTTCTGCTTTTTTACTGCCGCTTAAAAAATCGTCTGCTAATTCTTCTGCATATACATAATTATTATTTCTATACTACAAACTTTTTTCAATTAAAACAGCATCCCCCTTTTCGTTATAAGAGCCAAGCAAGAAGCAATTAATTTAGAAACTAATTAAATGGCATCATTTCATTCCGTTGCTTTAATTTTTTTATGCTGTCGAACTTGTGCAATTTGCTTGGCATGAAGCACGTGGTTGTTTCAAATTAATTATTAGATTATATTAAGAAATTAATTACTAATCCATTTAAATAAAACTCACAATTACATTTAATTATGTTGAAGTGTGTCAAATGTTTTGCAGCCACTTCGTTTTTGAAAATGGAAAGATGGGAATAATTCGATATGTGTACATTTAGAAGCTGGATATTTATTTGTATTTCAATAGTTCAGTTGCCCATTTTCATTCATTTCTGTTGTGAATTTTATTTAGTCATAATTTAAATCTCAAGATTAAATTAATATCTGTTGATCTCCATTTGCAACACAATAACATTTTTCATTATTTTTAATATATAAAAACTTTAGGTGCGTTTAACTTTGATGTTGTGTTCTTAGGTCATTTGAATATACCGAATTTATAGTTCACTTTTGTTTTCAACTGCAATTCTTGGAAAATATTTTTTTAAATGTTTCATATTTTCTAGATATTAAATCGCCAAAAATTTTCTATTATTTTGATCACATCTTACAAAAGTTTTATTAACACGTGAAACACGTGTATTTTTATTTCAAGAGTTTTATAACTTTATGGTACATAATTTTCTTTGCTATAATGGCCCTACGCAAAAAGTTTTATTTTATGAAATGAATTTTGTATGTGGAAAGCAAATATATTTTGTATAAATAATGCTTTTATTTTATTATTATTATTATTCTATATATATATATATATATATATATATATATATATATATGTATATATATATATATATATATATATATATATATATATATATTTATATATATATATATATATATATATATATATATATGTATATATAGATTTTTGTATAATCTTTTATATTTTTCTCGGATTGACGTATTGCAAACAGTCCTAAATAGATTTTTATTGAAAATCAGCTAAATCCTAAATACGTCCTAAATAGTGCTGGGAAATTTAAGCTTATTTTTGCTATACAAAAAAATAGATTTTGCTATACAAAAAAAAAAAATAAAACAAAAAGCAGAACACGTTCTTTTTTCTTATATAGAACTTGATATTTTTGAAAAAAAAAATTTTAGAAAGTAGCAAGGCGGAAAATACAGCCCCAGTTGACAAAAGTCAACTTTTTTTCTTTGATAACCAATTTGGACCAACTTTACCACCCACACAACCAAATAAACGCTTCATTTCAAACTAAGTACAATATTTTAATAGAAACTAAAAAATTAGAAGCCAATAGTTGTTAGCAATTCTTTATTTTTAGTTTATTGCAGTCTAACTTTCTACCTACAAGCTTAAAACAATAAACTAGAGAATTAACTTGAAAGGATTATCTAAAAAATTTGTTCTTTTTGAGTCTCAAGCGGCATAGTTTCAAGTTTTTTTTATGACTAACTAAGTATGTTAAATTTGAAATTAGTATACTCTCATGTAAGAAGATTTCGATGTATGTATGTACAAATTTATTTTTATAAAAAAATTAATATGCATCAATTTCATTTACAAAGAAGTGACATTTAAAAAACTTAAATTCATGACCTTATACGCTTGTTGATATATAACAGCTTATTTCAAGAACATATTCATCTTTAAATTCAAAAATTTTATGAGCATACCATTATTCTTGAATTTTAACAATTACCAAACCTCTAATCTTCATTTACAATCTATTCATCATCATCCTCCATCTCATCATCGTCGATTTCTTCGTCGGAAGCATCTAGCAACATACTAAGAAATTCTTCCTGATTTTCATTAATTAAGCTTAACAGAGCAGGATTTGATTCAGCGACTCTTTGAATGCCAGCATCTAACAGTTCTGGGTGTTGTTGCAAAGCATAACGCAAACTTCGAAACCTGGGGTCGGCACGAAACATTTCAAAAGGAGTCATAGATAAATTTGCATCGGTATCAGAATTACTTTCTCCTTCAGGAGTGGGTGGTGAAGTTGGAATTCCTTCAATTAAATATTCTACAGCACGTTCTGGATTATAAAAGCTGGCCGCTAAGGCCCTACGCACGTCAGCCTCGGGATAACCCATGCCGACAATCTGTGAAACCAATTCATCCTTTTTACTTTCACCTGGTGCTGGAGGAGTTTTAAATTCAGATTCGGTTGTACGACTTGCCGGCGATGATGTGACATCAGTTAGTTTAGCAGGTTCTTCTTTCTCTTTCTCCTTCGTGTCAACTGTTTCTTTAACGATTTCTTCTTTTGGTTTGGATGTATTTGGTGGTTCTACTAATGGCTGCTTTAATATCATTATAACTAAAAACTTCTTCACATCTATGTTGTAAGTGCTTAATGTGTCTTCATTTGCAAGTATTTTGCCCGCATATATAAGTTTCTGCAATTCTGGTTTCACACCTATATCAGGATATAATGACAATTCCTTCTTCAAGTCATAAACAGTTTTTGTTTCCTCTATATCAACCACTAAAGATTTTTGGTTCAATGTTTTGATTTGTAATTTCATTTTGTTTATATTCTTTGGATTAATTTATTAAATACTATTCAAAAATTTCACAATGTTTAAACCACAAAGTGCTTATGTTATATCGGTATTTTAAGTGAGTAAATAAAAGAAAAACATGCGTATGGGTATATAACACACACATACGCATACATGTATTTATTTTGACATTTTAGCCAGCACGTTTTGTATTTGGAAGAGTTGTAATTAATATGAGAGTAATCAGGTACCCAGTGTGGTGGAATGTGGTAAGTATGGATTATATGAACAATTGTGCATAACGGTAAGCAAGCGAACGAGTAACTTTGGTAAATTTTACATTTTCATATAAATATTAAAATAACAACAAATTTTGTAATGGAATTGCAATTTTCAGCGTGAATAACATGTTAAAGCTCTATGCCGGTGCAGAATAATTTGAAACACTTCTCTACATTTTATAATCAATTATTTCATACACACATATTGAGGCACAAATATTCTTGCCTATTTTATATGATCAAAATCAAAACTATAGATACAAATTTTACAATAATCCTACACTTTTTGAATATTTATTAAGAAAATTTTGTTTTAAGTAAGATTTATTAGCCCAAAGAAAAAGAAATACAAGTTATAATATTAGCTTTAAGAGCAAATTTCTAATTCCAAGTTCTCTAATAAATAAATGAAGAAATAACATTCATTAATGGGACTTTGGTATGAATTTTATTTCGGCTGCTTACAATTTTAACTTATCACTCCTTTGGGAAATTCACATCGAAACCCTTTTACTATCATTTCGCTAAAATGTTCACACAAAAATGTAAAATCAAAACAAGAGCAAAACAACACAAACACTGATTTATTGCTGTTGGTCACTTTCTATAACCATAATAAATAGCAGACGTGACTTACGATGTTAGAAAAATATATTAGTGTTGATATTAAGGGCAACCCTTTACTTCTTGCTGCCATCAAAAGAAAATGCAATAGTTTTGTTCTTTGGGAATTCTTTGCTCATTCATTAATTAACATATTAGTTAGACCCTAGTCGAGGAGAAATGGAGAGAAGGAGAAAAAGGAAAAAAGGGTCTTATGATTAGAGAAAACATGTACATGTAAGTATGTATTAAGATATATGGCTAAATATATGTATGTATATAACAACAAAAAACTTTTGATGCAGGATATGCTATAAAATATCCCGTTGAAATCGCTAAACAATAACAACCGTTGAAGGATTTATTTAAAATTTTTTCCACATAAAAGCAGCCAGAAATGGAACGGAAATTAGTTAACTTTTTTTGTAAATTCAATTTAAAACTTTAAACCGGAAATCAAAAGCAGTTTATGAAGCACGTGCTTTATTGAATTCCTTATTTTGCTTAATCATTTATTTGCGCGAATGCGTTTTCTATTGAGTGAGTGTTAGTCATGTGAGATATATGAATGAATTTAGCGTGTGTTAGATGTTTATCTAAAAGCACTTTAGGATGAATGCTTCAACACCCAGTGTCGATGCTCATAATAAAAATGTGGTATTAAATACTATTAATAAAATTATTTTTTTTTCTCATATCAAACAGCCGATGTTCGAGTTTCTGCCTAATGCACATTGGAAATGTTGCTACATTCACAGTTGCGTGTGTCGTTCAACCCTTATATGCAGTAACGCTGCTCCGGTAATCAGAGCTGTAAAGGAACCTTTTCGTGCAAATATTATATTGCATTCATCATATTTTGAATTCTATGATCTCATGCGCTGAAAAACGCAATATTTTTAAATTACTTACGAGTTCAAAAAACCAAACACCCATTTTGTTTCTGAAGATCACCCGTTTTGGGCGCATCATTAATTAATTTGCAGCATTTGCACGAAAAAAAATTTGATTAAATTCCAAATTTTGGTATTTAAATAAACAAATTTTAGATGTACTAAATTATTTTTATTAAAATTCATTGGTTGTTTACTATAAAAAGAAATCATAGTTTTAAGCGACTGCTGTAGACTTTTTTCCACTCTCTTTTCAATAATTAAAAATTGTCAAAACTGATTGTTAAGCATTAAATTGTCACTGGCGAAAGAATAGATTTAGCGTAATGGAAAAGTTGACAAACAAAAATAATGGAAGAACAAGTATGCGTTTCTAAAATATTTTGAACAAAAAATTTACTTGCAATATTTATAGTACATATAAAATATATTTATGTGTGTATGCATGTATGGATGTGTGAACGCTGTAATAATTTACGACAAAATTTTCACTGCGAAAAGTCTCACTTTGACACGTGTCATGAGAACTGCTAACTTTGGTCAACCGAGATAAGATGAGAAAATTATTCCAGATACACTTTAAGAACATTTTATTCTACTATTAAGATAACGGTATCATTTCAATAACACGATTATCGATATAAATATTTTATTAACAAGGCAATCATATATGATATTAGAGAGTATACAAAATAATAACACCTTCCATTTAAGGGCCACTAATACCTTTTCGCTGTCTTCATAAATTGCTGGCTTATGCAATAGACTTTTTTAATGTATATTTTCTATTTAAGTTTATTCATGGCAGTTATCGTGTAATTTCTTATCAACCCCTAATTAAAACAAATGTCGGATTCAAGGTTTTTTTATGAGAAGGGGAGAATTTTTTTTGTAATAAATGCAGCGGTTTGTCAACGATAAACATTTAACAAAATAAATGTCTAAATTGAGATTAAACGTTAACTCTGCAGGGCCAGTTTACGTTCGTACTGTTATTGTTTAATATTTAGTTTTGGAATGTCACAAATGCACACATTTTGTTTTTGTATGTGTTTAGAAATAAAACTGGTATTACTGGCGAAAACTTGGAATTAAATTTATTTACTAGGATTTAAAATTTTCCACATCTTTTGAAATAAGTTTTGAGCTTCCATGAACATGTCCATACTTCTCATTAAGTCAAGCTACAGGTTTAACTTATTTCTTGTTTACATAATTAAGAGATTGCAGCAATTGGCGAACCAAGGCGGAAGGAGGTTAGCACAACACAATTATACCTCCAGAACTATTTTTTTATGTTACAACTGGTGTTCCTTAATATTTATTTTATTTATGTGTGCTTGAGATATAGTTGTGCAAAATAGCTGTGTAATTTGTGAGCATTTTAGCATGTTAAACTGTATATATCGTGTCCATAGAACGTTTTATGTGTTTATATAAGAAGTTTAATGAAAATAAATACGGGAACTAATATAATAAGAGATTATTATTCAGCATTTCCAAATATATTATGTTCTATGTTCCCAATATAAACATAAGTCCTGCAAATATATCCATCTGAATAAGAAAATCTGCAAATTTATATCAAACACTATTGGGGAATTCACACTGTTGTCCTAAAGTCATAAGTCAAAAATAATAGCACAAAATATATGACTAGTGTGAATAACTCGTCATAACTTAGTCGGCTAAATAAAACAGCTGCTGCCTTGATAGGAGCTAAATAAATTTTGTTTTGGCGGCGGCAAATGGAAAAACGTTCAGTGACTGCCAGTTACACAAGTTAAACGAGAAAAAGTTTTAACTTGCTTATATTTAGATGTTGCGATTAATTTTCTTTTACTTATTTTTGTGTTATAAAAATGTGATTAAATGCAGACATGACGGTATAAATAATTGTTTACATGTTTTTTATTCATGATTCGATTTTCATCCGTTCGACTTTTATGACAAAACAACAACATACCTCAAAGAGTGCTATTATTTTATGAATTTTTTTTTAATGCAGCAGAACAACAACTTTTTTAAACTGGTCTAAAATATTATGACAATATGACTTAATGGCACACAGTGTGAATACCTCATATATATTTAAATGGCTTTTCTATTGCATTTCATTCTGCCACTAAAATCGTTAAGAACATGAGGTAGCACTGATTACTGTTACAGCCCCGATAATAACCAAGTCTTGATATTTCCGGACATATTAATCCATCTTATAGAACACGAGATATTTTTATTGGATATCTGTTATTATCCATTATTGCAATAATATGAGTTCATTTAAATTGTATTTCTTTCAGTGTCACGAATTCTCACCATACACACATTATTCCGATATGGCAGTGCTGCACAAGTATTCATTAAACAACACAGCGTTGTTGAGACTGGTTATTTAAGTAGTTGTATGGAAAAAATCGATATTCACACGCCAAATATTTAAGTATTCATGTTGGTGAATGTTTATGTGCATACAAAAACAACAAGAACATTGTCAAAAACATATGTTTTCAAACATTTGCTGACACATCGTCCCTATTTTAAGCTGCCGTCATTTTTTAGTGAAAAATCTTTGGAAAAAATTATTTTTCTGTGAAAGTTACGATAAATAATTTATGATAGACTGAAACGACGGTATTAACTCAATTGGATACCGCTTCTTCGATAGATAGAAAACAACAACGGACAGGAAGAAAAAGTATAAAAATTTAAAGAAAAATAAGCAATCATGAAATTGACTATCAAAACACTCGACCAGAAAACATTTTATGTGGAATTCGATGATTCCCAAACAGTTTGGGAGCTTAAGGCGCATTTGCAAAAAATGCCAGAAGTTGCTGTGCAACCAGAACTACAGCAATTAATTTATGCCGGACGTGTGCTAGACAATGATAATGTCCTAAAAACTTATAGTATCGATGAGCGAAAATTTTTGGTGGTTATGGCGAAAAAGATACCACCTACATCTACAGCCGCATCAGCACCAGTTGCGACACCGCAGCCAGAAGCAAAAACCGCTGAACCAGATGCGGTAAAAACTACTACATCATCTAGCTCGAAATCAAGTGAACAGAGTACAGCATCAACAACGGAAGCTTCTGCATCACAACCAAAGACTGAAGATAAACCCCAGGAGAAGGAAAAGGATACATCGGCCGCTACAGTTACTGCTGCTAGTACTGGATCTGCAACCGACAGTGGAAGCCCTCAACCAATACAAGGAATTGGCAATGTTTTAGATGTGTTGGATATTTCTCCCACGGCAGCTGCTAACGAAGATATGGTCCGAGAAATTATGAGCATGGGATATCCAGAATCCGAAGTTCGACGTGCCCTAATGGCCAGTTTCAATAATCCAGATCGCGCCATTGAGTATCTTATTGAAGGCATACCCGATATACCAGACATGATAGGTATACCACAGCCAACTGCACAGCCAGCCGCTACTGCACCAGCTGCCGGCGCACCAACAGGCGGTGCAAATCCTCTAAACTTTTTACGTGAAGACCCACGTTTTAACCAAATGCGTCGTGTTATTCGTCAACGCCCAGAATTACTAAGCAGCGTTCTAGCTCGCATTGAAGAAACTAACCCCGCTTTATTAGCCGTAATACGTGAACACCAAGATGAATTCGTCGCCATGATCAATGAGGAAGCTGGAGTAGAAGCTACAGAAGGTGGCGGCGGAGAAACCAGAGAAGATTCTGTAGAAATAGTGCTGACCGAAAATGAAAGACAAGCTGTTGATCGTTTGGTGGCCTTAGGTTTTCCCAGAGAGATAGTATTACAAGCCTATATCGCCTGCGAAAAGAATGAAGAACAGACCGCAGACTTTTTGTGCCGACACATGGAAGATTAAATAAAGGTCTGTTAGGCTACTGAAGAGATGGAGCGAAGTAATGAAAAGTAAAACAGCAAAAGTGTGCACAACAAACATTTGTTGGCTTTACAAAAAAAAATATATATACATATTCTTACATACATTGTAAAAATAGAATAAAAGATACAAATTACTGAAGATTTAATTAAAAATCAAACAAATGATAAAATTCTTAATAATTCTTAAAATTACAATTAAACTGACTAGTTAATGAAACAAGAGTAATCACTTTACGTTTTCAATAAATAATTTTGACTCACCTTTGTAATGCCGGCTATATCTTCGTATCCTATACTATATTGTGTTGCAATTTGATATGGTATTTGTTGTTGTTGTCGGTATTCGTTAACATAGTCGTTGTACAGTTGTGTAGGTTGCGGCGGCAATTGATTTTGATTAACAGAAGTTTCACATGCAGGATCGTACATTACCGCTGTGGGCTGTTTTTTTGCTTTAGGTTTTCTGCCTCTAGGTTTACCACGCTTTTTAGGCGGGTTCAAAAGCCTTGAAGCATTTACAAATGTATTTACAAATAAGTCTGGCATTTTTCTATCTCAACAAATATTAAATTGCGAACAAAATCAACAATTAACTAAAAATAGAATAATATAAAAAAATGTTGCTGCGTTAGAAAATATACGTATATTCGTGTTAATTTGCAAAGACATTTTAGAAAATATGTATAATAGTAGTTTCAGATTTTCTTGGGTTTATGAGGTGATTCTACAATTGAGTATTTTGATCAAAAATATATTTTTCTGATTAATTAACGAACCTTAATTTTTACACCTTTGACTTTAAATAAAACTCAGATTTTATGTTTTCCGTTGTATTTGATTATAAATTTATTTCACAATATTCTTGTGATTTTTCTACTTTGGAGAATGGTTCAATTTCGAATAATCTTGAGATTTTAAGAACTTAAAGCGATTACTGCAGTAACCCATCATTACACTTTCGGACAGTATAACAATAATTAAAAACAAAATAAATATTATGACGAATGGAATTAATTTATTTATAAGTGATTTTCAGTTTAATTTCTCAATCTCTTTTTAATTTCGGTAGCCAGTTCCGTCAATGCAATTTCTTCTTCTTTGCGGCTGCTAACTTCACGTAACTTTACAATGCCTTTCTCCAATTCGGAATCACCAAATACAACCGCCAAAGGAATTTGCTGTTCTTCGCAGTGTTGCAATTGGGCCAAAAGTTTGGGATTCAATTTATAAGAATGCTCAGCCTGAAAAGGAGGATATGGAAATATATGTATCTAAACAATTTAATTAACTCACCTTAACACCTTGATCCCATAAATCGTTTAAAATGCACAAACGCTTCTCGTGCAAACCTTTATGAGCAGAAGCAACATAAACTTCTACTTCATTAGTACGTTGCTTTACACCAGCTGCTGCTGCTTTAGCTTCAACTATAGAGAAAATACGCTCTACTCCAATGGATACGCCAACACAAGGAACATTTTTGCCTTTGGTATCAAACATGCCCACCAAGTTGTCATAGCGACCACCTCCTGCTACAGAGCCAACTGTTCCTTGTTCATCAGAGGAGCCATTGGTTTGAATTTTTGGTTCAGCTTTAAGAACACACTCATAAATTACACCTGTATAATAGTCCAAACCACGTGCCAAACTAAGATCAAAACTAATTTTATTCGAAAGACCCATAGCATTGCAGTACCGCAGTAATAGCTGCATGCTTTCAAGGCCGTTAACGGCAGCATTAACAGATTTTAATTTGGGATCATTCAAAAGTTTTACAACTAAATCGGTACCGCCATTCAGCTGAACATATTCACCAATTTTATCGGCAGCAGTCTCATCCAAACCTTTCTCATCGATCATTTCACGACGCACCTCGGCCCATGGGGACTGTTGAAATTACGAAATATTAAGGCAAATAAAATTTAACTCTTAAAATGTTTTTACTTTGTCTAGTTTATCAACAGCGGAGCAAATTGAACGGAATTTGTCAGCTGGTACACCACAAGCTTCAAACATGCCGTCTAGTAATTGTCTATGATTTAACTTAATCACATAATCCCCAATATCAAGACCATCCAAAACTTCGGAAACAATTTTGACACATTCAGCATCAGGTAACATGGGATCATAGGTGCCGGCTATATCAAAATCCTGTAAAACACACACACACACTTATTTGCATTTATAATAATTAAACTTAACATATAATTCGGACAGTTTTTGGGAAGAAGAGACAACAATATCCGTATTAAACCAAATATTCATATATGTATTTAAAACCACCAAAATAATTATATTTTTGTACTTTTAATATTTTCTGCATGTGTTTGTAATACTCTTGTTAATATCCTTCAAACTTTCTATTATTTTTGTACGTCTTTATCTTATAATATGAATATAAAAATCGTATATGCGTTTGTAATGGCTGTTTTTATAAACAAAATGAACTTTTTCGTTTCGGACTTGGAAAATAAATATTATTTCTATATAAATTCCTTCTATTTTTTTAAATTTCTATATAAATTCCCTCCAAATGTTTTTTACGGATACATGCATGTTTCCACACTGATATAGTGTTGATAAATATGATAGTTTGACGTCCCAGATAGCAGAAAAACGTTCAACATGTGTACCAAAAGTAAAAAAATCGTTTCAAACATGTTTCAAATATTTATATAAACAGGTAAGCATAAACTATGCCATTTGTTTGTAAAATATCCGTATATTTGCCATATTTCATGTCTAGTCTATTTGAACCCAAAAATTGATTCTATGCTCTAATTAGCTAATTTGAAAATAATTTTAACCTAATATCAAATAGACTTCATGGCTTTTTGACTCTTTCGCACTATAAACTCAAAATTGGCCACTTAAACTCCCTCATAAGCTTAAGCTGCAAATACAGTTGTTCAGTCACAGTTAATTTCATCTCTGCTTGAGCTGAAGGGTTACCTTCTTTTCCTACTTTTACCTTACAATTTTAAGCTAAAATAAATAAACATATCTAGATATATATTTATTCTCAATCTTCAAAGTCAAAAAGTTGCCCCAAACTGCTGAAAATTATCTTAAAAATGTAAACCGTGAATGATATATTAACTGAACTTGATGATGGAGAAATTTTCGCTTTAGGTAAATACAATTATCACGCAAATAATATATTCATAGAAACTCTGTTCACTACACGTTAATGATTTAAGAAAATTCATAAGCTATATACTCACACATTGATAAAATTCCCGATAACGACCCCGCGTCATGGAGGGATTATCTCGCCGATAAACCTTGGCAATGTGATAACGTTTGATATTCGATATCTTATTCATGGCTAAATATCTGGCCAAAGGAACAGTCAGATCATAACGAAGGGAAAGTATTTCACCTCCTTGATCTTTGAGATCATAAATTAACTTGGAATCTTCACCATACTTGCCAGTCAAAACATCCTAAATAACATCATTATAATATATGAAAACAATGATCATAACAACTCATACAAATATTAAAGGGAAGCCCCTATTACCTTTAACTCAAACACTGGAGTATCTATGGCTTCACCGCCGTGTTTTTTGAAAACAGTAATAATTTTGTCCAAGACACTTTGACGCAACATCATTTGTTGGGGACCATAATCCCGTGTACCCTTAGGTGTCTTCAAGATAAATTTTTGATTTTGTTGAGGTTCATCACCCAACTTGGCTTTAAGAGCCAACAGGCGAGTGACTTCTTCATCGATCTGCAATAAAAAGAAAAAGAAAATAAACTTCTTTTATCAAGCTCTTTAGCGGAGAACCCTTATTAAAGGTAATTTAATGCTAACCTTGTCCAATTCCAGAAGCCGATGGTTTGTGATACCACTAACACCATTACCAACTCCATCATCAGGATCATTATTATTGTTCATGTAAACTTTTGAAGACAATGAGCGACACTTCAACCGATTTTTTAAAATACTTTTAAAATTGCTAAAACGCCCCGTGGTTTCAGCAAATGTTCGCAACATTTCTTTAAATTTAATATATCAATATTCTATTGCATTAAAAACTTTCTGTTGAACTTTGTTATTTTAGATCTAAATGACACCAACAATAATGAAACTGAGTTAGAAGTGGCTTGAGATTTCTTTTTATTTATTTTTTTGTGGGGTATTTGGGTTTTTGTTTCGAATATTAGTAGAAAAAGTTTTAAATGATTTTTTTAGTTTATAATATTATGAGCACAACACTATTGATATAAATGCACAGTAATAATAAGAATTGAAATTAATGCAAATGCTGGACATAATTCAATAAAAAACAAATACAATTGGTTAAGTTGTTAGTAAATAAACATTTCTAATTTCTTTATGTTTTGAGCAATATGTGAAAAGCATAAGCAAAAATTACTAAAATGAATTTATATATTTATATACAATGACATTATCTAAAAGGTTGTAGCCCTAAAATGTCTCTCTTTCTCCTAAAGAAGTGCAAATAAACTAGCTAGTCGCATCTAATCTCTTTTTTAAGTCTGATGTTTAACAAAGAAGTATGTGGGAATACTCTTTCGTCATCCCACAAAAAGCTCTTGTTTACCTTCTGCAAATTAAACTTTTTTGCATATGTATGTATTGGAGAATTTTTCAAAAACAAAGTTCGAAATAGAAGGTGTTTTTAATGTCTACATCTTTAGGTTTTTATAACTGCTTTGTTTATATATAATTTATGAATAATTTTTTTTACCTATTAGAAATCATGCTCTGTTCACATTTGGCATTCGAATTATCATTTCGTGGTGTTATTTCCAAGCATGCCATGTGTTGTGACAACAGTCTTCATTAGCTGAGTGAACAGTTTGTGAGACAATGACACACAGTGAACAAAGCACACACAGCAGTGTACAAATTGTAGGACAATGACCACAAAACTGCGAATATGCACATGATTGTAATATAAATATCAAGTAATATATCTACATATACTTCAATATAAAAACAGACAGTCATTGTAATTCTTTGATATTATTTGTTTTACGTTTGACTCGCAGGTTACCAAGTTATATATGTACATACATATATATATGTTCTTTACCACATGGGCATTTTGGTTTCGCATTTGTACATATTATGAATAAAAAAACTTAGTACTTTTCAATTTATAGGTAAAACAAGAAATCAAAAATAGTTTTATATCAATTTTAGACTAGAAAGAAATATAAATAGAAAACTAAAGTAGGTGTTAAAAATAAAAAGTCAGCAGACGAAGCTCATTTATATGATTGCAATCTGAATTTTGACATCTTATGAAATTTCTTTTTTTTATTGATGATGCGGAAATGCGATGCATTTGTGTTGAATAGTGCCGTTAAGGGTTGAAAATAATTACAAATTTGCAGATTCTTCTTGTGGTAAATAGCTGTCGTATAACAAACTGTTCTACTACTATATAACTAGATGGAAAATAGATTTATTATTAGAATTTTTTATTTTTAGTGATAGTTCAGACATCCTATTGAAGAAAGCGTACAACAACCATATTTTTACTTTCAGCCATGATATGCAATATATGTCTCCCAAATCTTAGTTTTTGATCCAGAATGACATAAGATTAATTTTGTGCTGTGTAACAGTAGTCACGCTACCTTGATGACACTACTCCAAGGTGATATTTATGTTACCATAATATAAATTCAAACTTAAAACAGGATTTAAGTGAATTAAATTCGCTTAGAAAATAATTACAAATTACTTATTGATGTTAAAAGTAGGGCATTGTAACAAAGTTTGTAATTAATATTTTAAATACTTAATTTACTACTATAGGGCAAGATATAATATACAAAAACATTTTGATGCACACATAGTCAAGAACATCAAAATGCAATACGTCGGTAGGATCAACACTCTCTTTTGCGTTGCGTGCATGCAAATTAAGCCAATAGTAAAAAAATTGGCATCATAAAATATATTTTTGTCCTTTTTGTTTATTTTCATTTTGTCAATAGTTACAACAAAAACATCTCAATGTAAAATTAATTTGTATGCCCAAGTTATACCTGACGGATAGATAATATTCACACATTTGCACAACATACCGTTAGTATCCGGAAGTAGACACCCTAACATTTTACAAAAATTATTAAAGTAATGATGTGAAGTATCTATTGCATTGAAAAAAAAAATATTTTTAATAATATTTCAAATAGACATTAAAACAATAACAAAAATATATTCCTTAGATATGAAATTTATTTCGTGTCAGTTTGACATGTTTATTTGAAATTTGTTTTTTAATATCGCGCGAATGTTTTTCAACAAAAGCTTTTTGTGCTTAAAAATAAAATGTGAAAGTAGGTATAAAATATAAGTATATACATACATATGTATGTTTGTTTTTTTGCATGCGTAATGTTTAAACTGCACTGAAATAAGGAACAAAAAATGGAAAATGTCTAGTGGACATTCGTACATATGTCCATATGCAACTGCCTACAAAAGTTTTAAGGCTAAATTTACTTGAACATATGTATGTGTATACATTTAAGCGTAATAATAATGATAATATATATAGTACAATATGTGCATGATGGATGTTGTTGAGTTACGATGATGAAATCGTTTAACGATGTTGCAATTAGTTGCCCAAACTTTGTGATACACACATTTTTCACATTGTACCAAGAAACAATTGCTGGGCAAAAGGTGAAAGGGTTAGTTATGTTAATATGCACACTGGGAAAACATCACCACACCAACACTAATGCACCACCCCCACTATTGAACAATTCATTTTAATCTTTTTGCTAGCCATTGCATGCTTATTGGTCATATATTTCATTCACTTAAAAATGTCTTAGCCCAAAACCAACCTTTTCCTTGGGTTCCTTGGCCGCTTTCAACTTTCGTACCAAATCACCTTGTATTTTTACTGCTTCCAAAATTTGTTCACGCGTTTCACTCATTCCTATAAACCTATTCACAAGACACAATATACAATTCTTTTTATTCACTGATATTACACTTTATTTTTTCCACGCAGGGCTTTATAGTTAAATTTGTTTAATTTAGCTCTATTTAAAAAAAATTGTTTTAAAAGTTTTAGACAATCTACGGAAAAACTTCACACGCGGCGCAGCGAATAAAAAATTGTCTAGAAAATGACATCTATGAATAACCAAGAGAGCTGCCAGACTTTGCACGATTATGTGAAACACTGATGCAAGTTTTGGTACTTGCCAATATGTAACAGTAATCTACATTTGAACTAAAGAGCATAAGTGCCGTATGGACTATACGAGGATCGAAAACTGCCGAAATTGTTGAAGTTTTTATGATATCTAATATATTTATTTAAAATAATATGTTTTATAAATTAATTTATAAAATACAAAAATATTAAAGGCGCAGGGTGTCTAGACCATATTGCGCGCAAATTACAAAAAACTTTTTAGCAAATTCTTATTAATTTTGTGCAAATAAAATTGATTAATATATAAAATAGCAATATTATGAAAATAATCTCTCAGTAATTCTTCTAATTTGTGGAATGGTTTCATTAGCGGCTTTTCTGACAATTCTTTTTATTTGGGCAGATTCTTTGTTGATGTTGGTTGATACAGGGAACTCCGTCATAATACTAGAAATTTTTAATGAAAAGGCAGACCAATCAGATTTATTATCCAAAAATCTTGGCTAAAAATGTTTTTATATGTCGTTTTGTCATTATTTATTAAAAGTTCAAGTGAACATAACGCCAAGATGCAAGATTTCATACGACATCTTTCCTCTTTTTTATTTAAAAACCATTACCAAATGGTACCCAACGTCCGTAAGCCCTATACCGATCAGAATCATCAGATATAACGAAACAAATACACAATGACAATAATAGTCCATCTATAAAATAGCATCATAATGTATTTACAAATGAAGCTTAAGAATTTTTCCTTCCATATACATAATCAAGTGTGTGAAGTTATATATTTTTATATAAGTATATTGCAAGATTATTTTATAAAATATATTTATAAGTAGGTTTTAAGCTATGCAAGATAATTGTAACTACATAACATTGTAATATATTAAATAATATATATAGAGTTTAATGCATAATTTGAGAAAAGCATAGACCAAGATAAAACACAAAATTATAGACCTAAAGAAACAATAATTGGAATTTAGTTCAGTCGTCGTTTTTTCATCATCATTTTCCTTTTCTTTTCCATAGCTTCCAGTTTCATATCTTCTAAATCTTCTTTAATCCCTATAAAAGTATTAAGAAATCAGTTTAGTACAAATGTCTATTATCTTACTGTTGGTTGGCAATATTACCAATTTTTTTACTTATGTACTCTTCCCTCTGAACTTGAGCGAAATTTGATTCCATGCATCGATCATCAAAATCTTCATCCCGATATCTGAAATTACAATAAGAACATTATATAAAATTTTACTTTCTCAAAGACTTAAATAAATTCAACGTACTTTGATTTATCATAACCAAATATGGCTTTGATATGGGAAGAATAATCCTCCTCCGCGTCTCCATCATCAATAAAGTCATCCAATTCAGAATCATATTCTGAATCATCATCATCCAAAATTCGCCCTGTTGTAAGAAATATTTAAGACTTCGTTAAATTCGTTAAACAAGTTTTTTAACCATATATACTTGCTTTTAGAAGTAGCAGTTTTTTTAATATCACCATTTTTACTGATAGAAGGTCCAGGACCTCTGCGTACATCTGGTGGAGGAAATTGCCTAGTTTTTTGCACATCTCGCGGTGCAAATTCTCTAGATTTAGCTGAAAGATTATCGCGAGGTGGAAATTCTCTAGTAGAAGCATTATAAGGTTGTTTATTTGAGCTGCTATAGTTATTAGCAGTTTTACTAGGTGCTGAGCTACTGGCACTGCTAGATGAGGAAGATGCAGGTAATTTACTACTAGATTTAGCACTTGACGATTGTGGCAAGTACGACGAAGAATTTTTATTTGACGCCGACGAAATGGTGGGAGTTGAAGGTTTGGCGAAATTGTTAGAGGAAGATGGGTTTTTTCTATCTAAAGAATTGAGTGATGACTTTTTATCTGAGTATGATGTTGTAATAGATGTTTTACTACTAGCACTATTACTGGAATTATTTGATTGACTAAGTTTAGGTATTCTACCATTGGGTTCCATACGTTGTGTTGCTGACGAACTAGTTGAATATCCTTTTTCCCGATCTGGCTTTTTACCTTTGGCAAGCTCTTCATTACGTTCTCTCTCTCTGCGCTCTCGGGCTTCTTTAGCTCTCTGACGCTCTTCCATTTCTTGTTTTTCCTTCAATGTCATTAATCTTTCAGGCTCTTTTTTCTTCTTAATCTCTACCGGCACTTCAATAGGTTCATGCTGTTTTTTCTCAGCCAATTTTAATAAAGCTTGAAAATCCATGGGGGGTGGTGGGGGTTTACGACTTTTTAGCTTTTTCTTTTCGGCTTCGCGTTTTCTTCGCTCCTCTTCTTCTTGTTGCTTTTCAGCTTCTGCATCATATAATGGCTTCGATGCTGTATATGTGCGTGCTACACTTGAGCCACTGGTAGTTGAAGAGGATTCTTTGACTTGACTTGTCCGATGTCTCGTATGGTTATTTTTCTCTTCAATCTCTCGAGTTATAGCAGCTTTAACACGCTCTTTTGTCCCTGTAAGATCTTTCAGAGATTGAGGTCTACTGGGAGCAAAACCTTTGTCTTCTTTAACGTCTTTAACCTACAATCAGTTAAATTGGAATTATTCGTTTAATATGTTTTACTCCATACACAAAGATTCTCAAAACTTTTTTATAAATAGGCTAGTCAATCTAGCAATCATATACTTTTTCTCTTTCGTAATTTTACTTGCCTTTTCTATGTATTTCTGGTAAAAGGAGTTGGCCTCAGTTGATACATAACCATAATCATCTTGATCCGGTTGTTCCGGTCCTTGCATTGTAACGGCTGTATGCTCCGTGTTAACGGCGTCCTCCAATACAGAACGATTGGCCGACTTAGTTACTTTTAACATTTTTCGAATTTTATTTTTCGACTTTTCATCTCTCATTGATAAGAGCTGATTGAGCTTTTCTTGTTGTTCCTGTTGTTTCCTTTTTTCTTCTTGTTCTTTCTTCTGCAAGAACTTTTGTATGTTTTCTGATAACTTTTTTTCCTTTGACTCTTTCTTTGGTGGAGCAAATTTTGTACTGTAGTACTTGGCCTTTGGAATGCATGAATAAAAATATCAAGACAGCATTTAATAAATTAACCTGTTAACTCCACATATGGAAGCACAAGTGCAATGACTTCTCCAGTCAGTGTTATTCTATAAAGTTCTAAGGTAAAAATGTTTATACTTACATTATTTTTAGAGTCCTGGCTGTTTTTCTTTGCCATGTGCAGTAAAGTACCGAAATCCATTGCTAATGTGTTTTGCTTAAAATTAACTAATGATGCAAAAATATATGTTTTTTATAAATTATAATGTCTGTAAATAAAATCACTACGTATTTCCACAGTTCATCCAAATTGAGTACGTGCAGCCATATTGAAATATTAATAGAAACTGAACTCAGCTGATAAGCTATGTAAGCAATTTAGCGACTTTTTTTTAAAATGCTGCGTGTCTTAGCCGCAGAGTCTTTCCCGTGCTTATTCAAATTCATGGAGCAGTAGTCACACCACTTATATATATATATATATATATATATATATATATATATATTCATATATAACAACTGGATCTTCATCCATTCACCGTTTGGCTCTGAAGAAAAGTCTATATCTCTAGCGGTTTTCCACAATTTCGCTACCCAAGCTATTACAACAAAATGTATGGCTGATTGATTGTGTCAGCAAAAAGATTTAATTGTAGCCTTAACACATAATAAGGAATTAGACAATGTTTTTTTATATAATCCATTTTAGTTTATTTTTATTGGTAAATTGTTTCTATGAAGGTTTGAGAGTCGAACATGATCGATAATGTGGTTAATCATAAGTATCCTCACTCATGTTCGATGTTTACTCCACCTGAGATATGTGAAGTTTTTTTCTGCAAAGCTTGGAACGTAGGTGTTTACAATTTCATTACTGAATTAGCAGCACTGGCAGTTTGTTTGGTGGTATTTTTTCTTGCATTCGGGTGAACTGACAAAACTCTTTCAGAAAAAGAGGACAATTAAGTCATTAAGTTTGTGTACCCCATACAAAGGGCGTTGTTCAGTTTATAAAAAAGATCTCAAGTAGTTCTATTGCAATAAACAAATTAGGTGAATTGATTGAAAAGATGTCTCTAAGGCCTCATGCAACTAATGAGTCTGATTATGAGGCCCTAATGCAACGTTTGCACATAAGTGGCAACAGTAATGGTAACAATAGTGTGGCAACTAGTGCCTCTCCAACAATACATAATGACTCCCGACAAAGGTTTCAAAGGCAACAAGCCCAACAGCAGCAGCAAATTGGAGAAGAATATCGGATGTATGAACGTAACAATATAATAGCAGCATCAAAATATGCCACACCTAAGCAAATCGAACAATTGCATTTGCAACAACACCAACAACATATATCCCGGTTAAATGCAGAAATTCCTTTGAATGGTATGAATAGTAGTGCTAACGATCATTATGAGCTAACAACAATAAAACGTCATTCACCAGTTTATGAGAACTTGGATTTCTATCAGAGTTCCTCGACAGGTACTTTAGGTGCTTCTTCAAAACATTTTGATTCTATAAATAGACGAGCGCAGCCTCAATGTCCAGCTACAATGGCCCAACCAACAGCTATTCAACGTGGTCATTATATTGTAATGCAATCGCCACTTCCACCTCATGCTAATGTCCTTTCTGGATCTGGCCATGTCTTGAGATATGCTCATACACCAGTGCCTGATACGGACTCTGCGCCCATTTACGAAAATATGCGCATCATTCCAAATTCGGGCCAAAGAGCTCAACCTCAGGCGTCACCAGCCACTGCCACTATATACCAACATCATAGTATTGATGTTTTATCTTCTCCGCAACATCACAACAACCTTGCACCGCGTGCTCTACAACAGCAACAACAAAAATCTCAAGTTATTCCTGATCATTCCAGTGATTTTCATAGTAATAGTCCAAATTTGGATGTTTTGGCTTCCCCCATGCATCGTCGTAGTACTTCGAATTCGTCATTGAGGAGTGCTGCTAGTAGTGGGCTTTGCGGTAGCGGATTAGTCGTTATGTGCGAACCAAATTCACCTACGCAACGTTATCGCAATCCTTCACAATCCAATAATATGATTAACACACCTATATCACCTTCAAAATCTTACGCAAGTTCAATATCTAGTACCAATGACTACAAATTGCATCAGCATACCCCACTCAAAACTATGGTAAGTAATAGTTAATTCATATAATCTTCGAGAAGAGTACTCTAAGAATAGCGAAGTAAATGAAGTTGGCTTTATGTATTCATTATACACATCAAAATAAATATCACATAATTATTTTGTTTAGCACCATGTTGCCGGTATTAATGTTTCAGTCAATCCTAATTATATTGAAGAGATAAATAGCTCTGATTATGTATGCATGACAGCTAATTTAAACAATACGTCCATAACGAAACCTCAAAAACCACTACCATCATATTGTGTTGAAAATCCACAACAAAAATCAAGCTTAGCGGCTGCTATCGAGTCCCGAAGAATATCACCAACTGGGTCTGCAAATAATAGTAAATTATTTACACCGATACAACAAGTCAATAATAATAATAATGCTACAGGAAATAATGCTATTTCTCCAACTCCATCACAAGCAAGTAGCACAGGCATGTTTTTTTATTCATATGTTTGTTATTCAGAATATTTGTAATGAAATTGAATTTTGTAGGAGGCATGGCCAAAAATCTATTGCCGTATAGTGTGACACCACCACGTCCGGCCGGCCCATCTGAAGCTCAACGCAAAATTGAAGAATTGACAAGACAACTTGAAGAAGAAATTGAACAAAGCGAAGAACAGGGTGAATACTTTGGTATGTTCTTAGTTTAATTACTTTCAATGAGGCAAGATCTCTATTATTAAGCTTATCTTCTCTTTAGGTATATGCCACACTTGCGGCGAAAAAGTAAAGGGCGCCGGCCAAGCTTGTCAAGCTATGGGAAATTTGTATCATACGAATTGTTTTATTTGCTGCTCCTGTGGACGAGCATTGCGTGGAAAAGCATTTTATAACGTTCATGGCCGTGTTTACTGCGAAGAGGATTATATGGTATTTCAAAATAATTATATATGAGTTTAAACTTTTGAAGCAGTGAAATGCATTAATTTTTTATTTTATAGTACTCTGGATTTCAGCAAACAGCCGAAAAGTGTGCTATTTGTGGGCATTTGATAATGGAAATGGTAAGTTTAGATAAGTAATCGCTTAAATTTCGTAGCAAGGCTTAGTGAATTCAATGGTAAGCTCGATTGTGTTAACAAGCGAGGGAAATTATCCAGTTTTATTGTGATTAATTACATGAATAATTATTGCATATGTTTGGTGTAGAATTTCCCAATTGCAGCTAATGCTGCAAATTTTATTAGGTCTTATGAATATGTGCTAATACAACGAATTTATTTTCTTAGATTCTTCAAGCTATGGGAAAATCATATCATCCAGGGTGCTTCCGTTGTTGTATTTGTAATGAATGTTTAGACGGCGTCCCTTTCACTGTCGATGTTGATCATAAAATTTACTGTGTTAATGATTACCATCGTATGTTTGCACCAAAATGTGCTAGCTGTGGCAAGGGTATGTTATTAATTGTTACAAATATTTTTGTACACATGCATACATACTAAAATGAATGATTTTATTACCGTGTTATTCAGGTATAACACCCGTAGAAGGTACAGATGAAACAGTACGTGTTGTTTCAATGGATAAAGATTTCCATGTTGATTGTTATATTTGCGAAGATTGTGGCATGCAATTAACTGATGAACCAGACAAACGTTGTTATCCTCTGGATGGTCGTCTACTATGCCGTTCCTGTCATTTGCAATGCTTATCATTACAAACATCACCACATTCTGGACATCAGGAGCCCGTATGTGCTTCCTATCAATATATGGGCTAAAAACTTAATTCGCTCATTCATAAACATTCGCAATAACTACCTTTAAATGGTTTATATAATATACAACATACATGACAAAGATATTCATACTTTAGCTGGGAATAATAGCAGATTACGTATACTATTTAACAAATATAGAATTTTTTGTTGTACTAAGCGCATCCTTAATCAATATAAAGGAATAATAGCAATAATGATAATGCGGTTTTGCTAAATTCATATTTCTGTTTCATGTTAATTTTAAGCTTTAAGTCTATTTGACAAATACGAAAAACTGACTGCATTTATTTCAGTGCATTTTGATACAAATAAAAGACACATTTTGTTTTGAATGACTACTGTAGCATTAAATTTGTTTTAAGAAATTCTTTTTTCTAACGCTTTATTGAAGCTATATATATATACGTTATGTATGTTTAATTGATGCTTGCAAATAAAGTCATACATTTAATAAACTAATAAACGTTTTTCTATGTTGGGACTTCTACAGTTTGTCCGGTTTAACCTATATATTTATCCTCGACTAGGGGATTTGGTTAGATGGTTGGTTATAAAGCAGTTGTATTAAGATACATGTTTCACAATTTATTAAAACAAAACCTTCCCAATTAAAGGACTCGTAGTCAATAAGAAACGACTCCATTATTAAACATATGACAAGTATTGTCGCATTTAATCGATTTCGATTTTCGTTTGGATACCAAAATCTGCCAGTTTCCAATTACTAAGAGTTTTGATTTATGAGCGCTTAATACTATATGTCCTAACAATAGCTAAAAATCTATCGCAAAAATAATATCTAGTATATGATAACTATTTTATAAATAGCATCGATATGATATAAATAGTGAAATAAAACTAATTAAGTCATTGTATTTAGTTTTATTGCAAATTGTTCTTTTAGAATATTCATTCGATTCGAAATTAGTTCAAAATTACACATTTGGGCCATGGACTTTGGCTGATGGTAAAAAAATGTTCTAGAATATTTGTTTATATTATACCCAATGTTGCACAATTTCTATTTGAATTGTGTAATTACTGAAACTTAGAATTATATTTCAGAATAATTACCTCAAGAATTAGCCACGTTTCTTGTGAATTTAGAAATCTTCAAGTTTTTTTTTTTTGAAGTTTAGGAACATTCGAAAGAAGTCCTTGGATAGGTCTAATCCAGCGGTATGAATATATATAAAAAAACACTTTGATTTTTAAATATTTTTTATATCAAATGAGACTTTTAGTGCATTAAAATTTCAGTTTGCACCAGTCGTTTATTTGTGTCCCCGGGCATACGATATGGTACAGTGGCAGCCATATTTGTTAAGGCTTTAGCTTTTTGGCGTAAATGTTGTAGTTGCTGAGAAGATAAGTTGTACAGAATATATATAGGATTAAGGAACACACTAAAAAACAAAATGTCTTCGACTTACACTATCTCTTCCGGTATCCAACATTCCCGTATCCTTACTTTTAACAGTTTTATATTGTGAATACAAAATATCCATCGCTGCTAATAGAATATCTGGGTAAACTTTGCATATTTCACCACCCAGTCGCTTAAAGTTATTAATACATTCCTCTAAATCATTCATTGACATGGGGACCAGTTTTGTATTTGCCAATACTTCCAAAGCAATTTGATATTTCCGATCATGATAGTAATCAAAAAAAGCTACTAATTCAGTTAATAGGTTAAAGTTAGCCAGCACTTGAGGTTCACAATCAATGCGACTGCCTCTTAATCGCTCAACAAAATCTGACGCCAAAATAGAAAGACGTTCACGTAAAGAGCCTTTTTTCGAGCATTGGTGAACCACTTGTGAGAGCAACAGAGAGAGATACCGCAGCGATTGACTTTGCATCTGAATGTATTGTAAAGTTCATTGAAAAAATAATTCTTATTAAAGAAGGTACATTAAATTTTTGGACTTACATTTGCAATATCAAATAATTTAATGGCATCTTCAAACATTCCTTTCCTTACTAGTTCCTCAGCCACCATCCCAGCAGCAGTTCTGGTGTCAAACTCAACACAATCAAACTGCTGGAATAAGCCGCTAAAACAATAAAGAAATATGAGTGAAATAAAGAAATATATATATATATATATATATATATATATATATATATACTTATACATATACACATGTATATAAATACTTACCCGCAAACCATGCCGGTGGGCATAATTTTACCAAATATTAAATCATAGTCTCTACATTCTACAGCCAAATCGCTAACACATACTAAAAACAGATTTCGACCTTCAGGATCTTTAAGATTACGCAAAAAGAAGAAGTATTGTAGAGCCTCGGCAGGATCAGTTATTTCAAACTTCTTTACATATAGCATAACTAAACGAGCTATATTTAAACGACGCATTGGAATAGGGTCCTCAATGTCGACAGAAACTAAGAAAACACGTATCAAAGTATAAAAAATCATATTTAGAACATTTCTGAAATTTAACTCACTTAAAGGTTCCTGTACATTTCGTGGCCCAGCTATTAAACACATTTCATTCAAGGCCAATGCTATGTGCACAGCATGTACCCTATACTTTTCAGTGCGCGATAGAAACTCTATACCTGCTTCGAATTGCCCGGTTAATGCCAAAACTTGAAAATATAAATGTTGTTGTTCGCCAGCATTGAAGTGTTTTTCTCCATATTTCTCCAAGATCATAGTTTGAAGACCGGAATATGTTAAAGTTTCTGAGCTGTTAGTAACATCAGTACGTAGAATGGACAATTGAATCCATAAGAAATCATCAGTAGTCTTGGCCACTTCCAAATGTTGTTCATTGGGATCACAACCAGCAATAATACAATATACCTAATACGGATATATTCTTCATATTATAACTACAATTACAATTATTCTTACCGCTTTCTTATAAGGATCTGTGGAGTTTTTTATTTTATTACAGTAGTGCAACTTAAGTTGCCCTTCTAATTTGGAATTAATTTTTTGTTCCGGTTTGTTTACTTTATCCTCTATGACTTGAATAAAATCCTCATGTCCAGCTCTATTTATGTATTTTAAAGATTTTTCAATATTGATCATTCTAATTTTTTTAATTTTCTTACCCTCCCATTTGCATGCATTTTAGAGCAGATTGCAAGTCTCCTGCTCTAAGGCAATAATAAACCATAGGCCACAATGGTTTGCCATCTATTGTAACATCTTGCAGGCCAAAACAATTGCCCTGATTAAATGTTAAACCTACAAATGATGATACCAAATTGAATATGCTAGGCACACCACCCCTCTGTGCTTCACGCAAATTTCCACTGATAATTGTAGTCATATAAACTTTGTATCGGTTTTCCAAATATTTCTTAGCTTGCATCACATATTGCGCGATTTGTTGATGACTTTGCATAGGATCACGATTACGAGCAACTGGTGTAACGTCTACCATGTACTTCATTATTTCCCATATTTCATTAACTTTTGGATCTTCAAAACTTTGCGCCACTTTGGCAAATTTTTGTACCAAATTAGGGCGAAAAGCTCCCTTGATAACAATTGCATTGTAGTCATATACTTCGCCAGCATATGCCATTTCCTTTAATAAATATTATTTTTATATATTAAATAAATAATTTATAATAATTATAAAACTAGAAGAATTAATAATTAAACACATCATCCCAAAATACGTACAATGCGATTCAAGCAGGAACGTGTTCCAAATCTTTCATTGATTATTGTTTGTTCCGGAACCTTTTGTATGTCAATCCAATTTTGCGAGGGACCCACTAAGGCATTCATAAGCTTAACTTTTTCTTGACGCCACTCTGATTTTATGTGTTCCCACTTACGTTTTTGAGCATTCAAGAACGACTAAAGAAAATTATTAAATAAATGGCTTATAATAATATCCATTTTTCAAACCCACATTCTTATGAACTTCCTCAATAACTGATAGTATAGCATTTTCCTTCTCGTTTTTTAAAAAACTTTGTATATCGGTATCCGCGATAGGGTCCAGTGGCTCAAAAGTTTTTCTAGCACTCAATGATTCTAACTTTTGTGATATTTTGGGCAAATCAATGCCTTTAGATCCTAGCAATATGTGACTAGGGAAGAATATTATTATAACTATAGACATGCTGCTAATAAAAAAAAGTACAACTTACGCCTGTATGTCTTGTGCTCCAGTTTGTGTCACACGAGAATGCAATTCCTTTGTAGCTTCTAAAACTTGAGATATTGTACGCTCTACACGAGGTAGTTCTTCGGAGGTTTGAGTTTCATTTGTCAAGCGTTGTGCCTGCTGCAATAATGTATTAAAATCCATTTTGTTATGGTTACCTTCTGCTTTTTTATAAATTATGTACGCAATTTCTTTCAGAAATTCGTGTAAGTTTACAATTTCTTTGATTATATTACAAATATAAAAATAAACACTGTTGCAGCCTGTATTATGTTTTGGCGGTTCTAGTGTTATTAAGTAGTCGGTAATCTGAGATATATGTAAAAAGGCACACGGAAAGTTGCCAGACGAGGGTTTTGATAATCTGGCATTGATCAAGTCTGCATATTTTAATTATAACAATATTAAAAACTCCGCGGTTTTTGATATATTGTGATCCCAATAAGTGTTCAAGCACATATTTGCCAAATAATATATAAATCTACATCATACTATTACTTAAATAGAGAGAAACACACATGTTGTTGCTGGATACGCCACAGGTACGAAATATATTGCACTGTTATCGATTTAATGATGCACAAGTCTATATCAAAATGGAAACTCGTACAATGAACATCAACATCATGGTTTGATTCACGCTCTATTCCACCGTGAGTTCACTTTACAAAAGATTTCATTAACACAGTTAAACCCTTTTATATAGAATTCGAAACACATACGCAAAATGTGCATATGTTTACATATAATCAGACCTTAATATCTCTATACTAAGGACTTGGTGAAGAACAATCAGCATCTAAAGTTAGTTCCAATTATTTTGTCCCAGAAAATTTACTTGACACATATCAATGTGTTAATTGCGATGCGAAGCTCCATTGGTCGATTTTGAACAATACATTAAAAACAGTAGTGCAACTACATATAAATAAAACAACTTGGGAAGATTCTTCATATTGTAAATTATTTAATATTTTCAAACCAAATGAGTACCTTTGCATATATATGTCACATTACATGAAACTTAATAGTGAATGTGGGCAGTAAAAAATTAAATAGAAATTAGTTAATTAAATTTTTAGTACATATTAAGTATTTGTTATCCTAGTGCGGGAGAAAATTTCAAAAATATTATCCCTTTAGGAACAATAGACAAGTGAGTTTTGTTTAAAATAGTAACTATACTATGTTAAATTCATTGAAATAATGTGGAAATAAAGTTATATCGTTTAAGCTTTATAAACTTTTAAGAAAATTACGTCGTCGAATGAGTTCATGTTTTGGAAACGTTATCTATAGCGCCTACAAGTTCCATTTGTTTCTCTTCACACTCGGTAGAGCAATAAAACTTTTTTCCAACCAAACTAAGATAAGTGGCTTCAGACTCACAATAACGACACCAATTTTTTCGCTTAATGCTAATAAATTCGTTCTGAATCTGATTGTAAAGATTTTTGCAATGAATAATTTCTTCTATGTTTCGACGTTCTCTTTCTTGTTCTGTCTGGATAACTGCATTATAAATCAGAGCCAGACGTTTGTAATCCTTTTTGATTGTTTTCATAAATAAATAAGACTGCTTATGATAATATTCTACATCTTGCTGCTGATGTGTTTTTAGCTTTGAATAATCCATGTCCTTTCCATTAGACTGATCGTCCCATATGTTGCAGGAATTTTGTTTACTTTTAAATTTTTTACTTAAAATTTTCTTCTTTGTACCACTCATATTGGTAATAAGAAAACTATTTTAAAAATTTTAGATTAAATTATTGTTCAATAAATAACTAACTAATAAAGTTAACTTAATAAATATGAAATTTATCAAGAAAAAAATAAATTATTTCTAATGGATGCCATATTAAATAAATTTTATTCAAATATGGCGCTCGTTTCTATCCTTTACAATAGCGCACCAGACTGAAATTACGTGCAGTAAATTTTTGTGGGAGAATTGTTTTGTATATAGTGTCAAGGATTTAAGTGAATACGTTATGAGAGCTGTCCAAGACGTATTTATTTTGCGACCTTGCAGATATTGTTGTCATTTCCATTTCCATTGCTCTGCTTTATCATGCCCCCTGTTTATTCTTTACATATATATATATATATATATATATATATATATATATATTGGCTAATTCTAATATGAATAACATTATGGCTTGAGGGACTGATTAATAACACATATGTATATAATATGATCTTCAAGTTTGTACTATTGTGTACTTTAAAACATAATATATATGTTAAAGGTTTCTTCAAGTTAAGTCTTAATAATATTAATATATCAACTTCCATAATATGGCTAGAATTAATTCTCAACTCTGTTTATAGATTACCTGCAGTACACTTAGGTGATATATAAACGAAAATATATGTGTTATTAGAAACTTGTGTAATTCCAGTTGGAGTCTGGCTTTTAGGTGTTTGTGAGTTTATTTTTGTAATCTTGCTAAAACCCGCTTTTGTATAAATACCTTTCGACTTGGCAGCTCATTATTTCTCTCAACCGCTCTCTGGATTATCCCTATAATTATTCGGTCGGCCACTTTGTTTACAGCGGTAGTGGTTGCAATCTGCATTATTTCATTCATAAATTTTATTTATTGATTCGGGGTTGTTTCGTGGATACACAACTAAAATTTTAGTCGCGTGAAAATTGAACTTGTGCGAAATATTTTATTTTTAAAATACAAAAAATTTTATAATATAACTAGTATAGACCAAAAAAAATTATTTGATGATATAAATATTGGACTATATATACACAAATATAGAGCTTTGAATAAATGAAGGACAGTTTTACATAAGAGATATTTGGGTATTAGCACAGTGGCTGTAAGAAGAAATCAAAGAAAATAATGGTTGGATTACTAAATCCTGTAAAATATGGTGGAAATTTTTATGACTTATACACAATAAACACAAGAAGGTAACTGATTGATGTAAATAATTGCGGTTTAGCTAAAATTTTTCCGAAAATAACCTTAAAAGTGAAAAAATTAAACTAATAGAAGCAGTCTGAATGACAGCAGACGTTATTGATTTTTCTAACTGGAAATTGCTTCGTAGTGTTAGTTGTTGGTGAAATATATTCAAGCACACTCTAGGTACTGAAAAGCTGTTTATACATCATGCATAAATATATGTATGTATTTATATACACATTTGTGCCATTGGAAATAAGTAAATATGTAAATGCAGAAAAATTATTAAAAATAATTTATTGCCCAAAAAAGGATATACATACAAACGATTATATGTATGTATGTATAGAGCGTGCTCATGAGCAAAACTGTAAACATAAGCCAGCATACACACAGAACTTTTAATTTTCGTTGTGTCAAACTATTTGGTCGGTTGGTTTGTTTACGGGTTCGGCTTATTGCCCGCTGTTGTCTCAACTGATAAATCGCATGCAAGGAATCCGTGAATGTGCTTGTTTGTTTGTTATCATATTTTCTAGGTCAATGAACTGTTATTCATTGATAAAATTGTCGGCCTAAAAATCTTGCGTACAAATTGCATTTTGTATTATAAGATCATAAAATGGGTCAAGCACCTGTTGCCGTTTGTTATTTTGGTAAAATATACATACTTACATGCTTATATATTTTCTATCTAGTTAGGCTCTGCAAATAAAGGGCTCATACTATTGGTGAATACAAGTAGCTAGACTGCATACATATTAAACTTCATATAAAAAGATTTGAACTAAATTTACAATTGTAAGTAATTTGTATTGATCTATTTCTTGCTATATTAAATTTAGTTTTGATAGGCTAATTGTTCAGAAAGACGTGATAAATTGACAAGTTTTGTATTATCTAGTTAAACAACAGCCATTTAGTAGGAGATATGTACCAGCGTTATAACAGAATTAATTTTAAAGTTATTTGACAACAATTTTGATTTTTGATGAACCTGTTTAATTAAGTATTTGTGTGCGTGCATCTTACATTTAAAAAGTTTACTGCCTGTTCGGCGATGTCGAAAGCTATCGTTCGTTCAACTAAATAATATTTAAAACAAAATCAAATTTTAAAAATTGTTTTTGTTTTAAATGTTATTTATTCGTACGATAGCTTTCGACATCGGCGAACAGGCAGTTAGTGTAATATAAACAATTTTGTGTTATGTTCTTCTTTAAGGAAGTTGCAAACGGATCGAAAAATAGTTGGTAAACGTAAAAGCAAAGACAAAAAGGCACCCATTGCTATTTTAGAAGGCAATCCTGATTTACGAGTTGTTAATCCATTGGATCCTCCAATAATAAAAGAACAACTGCTGTCATGTCCAGCATTTCCTTTGGCACATATAGAATTACAGTCAAATGCTTCGCAATTTGCGGTTTTCTCTGCCATCCGTTCCACAGTATTGGAAGCAGAGACGAGACGTTTATTATTCTATGAGCTTAGTGGCAATGTAAAAAATTTAGCTTATATAAATTCAACATGTTGTCTACTCTGTGTAGGCATTTGTTTGACTGGCAATCAAACAGAATGTTCTTGCCACACAATTAACGGTCTACAGCAGAGTAATGTTGCAGCTGGAGTAGTACAACAAGGTGTTGCTGTCGAAAAAAGATCCAGGCAGGATTCAGCTAACAGTGATGTAGAATCGGAGTCAGAAGAATGTAGTGAAAAAGAATGTAAAGTTATTTCGGTACCCTTAATTGTGGGCGCTGGCTTACGTAGTTTATTTGAATTGATATCAGAAGCCAGACATATACAGCCTCTGCTATGCTCGAAAGCCTTAAAAGCTTTATTGGATGTTATACAAGGACAACAGCCAGAATCTTTTAAAAATGAACCAGAGGACTTGATAAATCCATTGTATGACTTGTTGTTGGATTTGGCAACTATGGCATCGGCTGAAAGTGTGGTAACTACACCAGAAGGCGATTGGTCTTCTATAGCTTGTTCGGCTTTAGTGGGTCTCTGTATTGCCAGAGGAGATACAGGGAAAATGCTTAAGGCAATAGCGGCATTAATAATGTCACCCCGTCACTTGTCGTCACAACGCATACAAATGCCAGGTGTTTTGGGCATGTTGCAACGTACTGTGATAAGTGCTGCCTTGGCCAAACCTATTTGTCCCGATTTTCATACCAAGGGTGTACCACATAACTCTTTAGTGGATGAGGTATGTTTTTTTAACTTCTGCATGTGCTTGTGATGTTGTAGAATTTTTTTTCACTATGTTAGTTTACTATAAAAGCTCCTTTGGGAGGCTTAAGCGAACCTGCTTTAGCTTCGGATGGTACTTACTTGTATCTGCTCCTTTCTGGCGTTTTGTTGAAAATCGGCACTGGTTATAATGGCTCTTACAAGGGACACATTTATATGCAAAATGATGAGTTTACTAAGGAAAAGACCGGTTGGCTGGGTTTTAGCAATGGTCAGCTTTACTACAGACGCAATTCAAAACGCAACGCTGATCATTTACATTTGGTTAATACCGAATCGCTGACTATTAAAAGCATGAATCCTGTTAATATGTTACCCATAAGAGAGGGTTTTAATTATACTCTTTTTACGGATGAGGACTCGTTGAATGCCATTTGTACCAATCGAGACGTAAGTTTAATATTTTTTCTTGATACTCAAAGTAAACGATTTAAAATCGAAATTCTTTAAGGACACCTTGGTAGTGCGTCGCTTAAATATAAATCACCAAAATAGGTCTACTGATCGCGATAATTCCATACCTGTTGAATTGCCATTACAACTATCGCGAAAACGCTTTCGCACTTTGGGTTATGCAACCTTTGAAGAGGAAGTCTTAAATCAAAATCAGATCTTAAAAATACAAGCTTCTTATAATATCTTTGAGCCGAAAATCCCAAATGAGTTAGATCTTCAGGAAATAGTATGTGGTAAAGAGTTTGGTTTGGTGAATGCCTCTAATGGCAAAGTTTTCTACTATGGAAAGGCGGCTGCTTTGGGTTTGAAATCCGTAGGACGTACTCCCATAATGAAATTAACTGAACTGATAATATCAAAAGTTTCACGTATTACACATATTGCTGTGGGCCACGATGGCATACATGCTTTGCTGGTAAATGATGACGGTACAGTGTATTTTACGGGCACAGCTAGAAGGGGTGAAGATGGCGATATTTCTAAGAACCGTAGGCAACCAAAAGCGGTAAAGCCCAAAAAAATGACAAAAATTGAGGGGCATGTCGTTGTACAGGCAGCGTGTAATAACGGTACTTCTGCTTTTGTTACCAAAACGGGAAAATTAATCATGTTTGGCAAGGACACAGTGCATTGTGATGCTCAAGGTTTCGTCAGCGATTTCTCCGACCAACATATTCAAAAGGTGGCACTGGGTAAAGCCCATTGTGTGGCCTTAAATGCTAAGGGCCAAGTATTTACCTTCGGCCTTAATAACAAGGGGCAATGTGGTCATGTCTATAATAAATCAAAGGATTCAGGAATTTCCTCTTCTTTGGAATGTGCCACTGGAAAATCGTCTGCGACTTTCAAAAAAATTAAATTTGATTTTTCTAATCTCTGTGATTATGATGATCACAATGTTATACAGGGTCAATGTCGTGTTTGTGTGGTATGCCGTGAATGTACAGGCTACAATGTGTCCTGTGTTTCGGCTTTAAATGTACCATTGGAAGACAGAGCAGCTGGAGCGTAAGTTGTTTATGTACAAAGTGTAATATATTCATATGCATTTTCTGTTTAATTTAAAGACCTTGTGCTTGTGGCCATGGTGATGCTGGATGTTCTAAATGTGGTCTATGTGCATCATGCATTGCTGTGCAGGAGGCAGAAAATGGTAATTATTTATTTATTTTTTTCAATTATATTTTATAAATTTAATTTATAAAATATACTATACAGATGTGCCGAGTAACTAGGTCATATGCACATTTATTTATTATTAGATTTTCATTTATAAAAAGAGCATTATCTAATCCTCCCCATTGCAGATATTTTACTCTTATAAAAGAAATTTTTAGGGGCTCTTATCATTATTTAGTGTTGATATATTCTTATTTATTCGATTCTCTTCAAACTTAGTGAAACAATATTTTCTTATGCCATTAGGCATTACGCATAACGCGCGTCATAGGAAATAAGTTTTCATTTGCTTTTTAGCAAATAAAAAATTTAAATACTGGAATAAAAAATAAAAAAAAGCTTAAATACTGATATCTGTAGGGTGTCACGGTTATTTATTATGTTGTAAGTAGAATGTTATTCTTCCAACTGCTCTATAATACGAGCTTCTTAATTTTGTAGCTTAGTTTGCGTTAATGAAATTTATTCTTACACAAAAACAAAACGTTAAATATTTTTACTCTCTTTTCTTTCTTTTGCCATGGGATTGCCATGGGAAGCAACCTTTTAAATCCTACTAATTTGTTCTTGATTTCCTACACATTTCACTAAAGCAAAGCGATTTATTAAATTAGGACCTAAATTACTTTTCAGTGAATGAAAAATAGAACTGTAGAATAAGTATTTTGTAGTGTCTCTTATTAAAGTTACAACAAATTTTGTTTAGTTATTCAATATTTCGATAACAGTTTGTTAACATCATTAGAAAAAGCATTTCCTATTTGAATTTCAAATATATAAAAAATAGAGAATGTAACGTACCTCACGTATTATTAATTATATATTGCGAGCGTTAATATATAAAGTTCGTTAAAATTACGAAACCACATTTACACCTTCAAAGGTACTTCCATTTTTTTTTGTAGAACAGGTACACTTAAAAAATTTTGTTTAATAACATTCGAAAGTATACTAAAAGCCCATTGAGTTGTATGAGTTGAATGTATTTTATTTTAACCGAAAAATTATATTATAAAGTTACCTTAAACTTTTTCTTTATGTTGATTAAAGTTACGGATGCTAAGGATTCCAACAAACAACTTAATCGACAAAGGTCAAAGAGCCTCATTATGCGTCGCAAAGAAAAGAAAAATACTGATGAAACCGCCAGCCATATTGAAGAAAACCCCCCCAGAGTAGCACCCTTGGCACCACAGCTTCTAAGTATGTCATCAACATCGCCAGTAGTACAAGTATCGTGTGGCTTACATCATACCGTATTATTGACTCTATCCGGTGAAGTATATTCCTTTGGCAGTAATCAATTTGGTCAGTTGGGTACTGGAGATATGCAACCAGTTAGTGGGCCTGTACGCATAAATGTAGCTGGAAATGTATGCCAAGTTGCAGCGGGCAGTAACCACACTGTGCTGTTGACCTACAAAGGATTGGTCTATACATTTGGTAACTTTCAAAAAGGACAACTTGGGCGACTGCCTCATGATTTTCAACAAAAAAGCTCGAGTAATGCAGACAGAGAAAAGTCAAACCATTCTTCTAGCGTAAGGGAGTTGTTAACTAATACTGAGCCAGCGGCAGAAAAACCAACAGTAGCTCAATTGATAGCTCAAAGACAAAAAATTTTGTGGCATTGTTCCCCAGGGGCAGTGTTGTAAGTCTTTTAATATATTTTCTCCCATATCATAGAATCGCAATTTAATGGAAATATGTTCTAATAACTTTAATGTATAAAAGATAACCTATTCATTCAAAAAATATAAGTCGTTTAAGTTGCAATTTCTAGAAAATGCATTAATTATATCTTAACTAAAAAAAAAACTCCAAAACTACTTACTACTTCGTACAATTTTCTACAGGAAGTGAAAAATATTGCTCTCTCATTTGTTGTCTTGAACAATTTTCGGACTGAACAGACATTGTTTCGAAATAATATTTACATAAATAAAAACTGTTAATACATTCAATGAAGCCATTTGATAAGTAGTGTTAAGCTAAAATATACATGAGTACAAATGATGAGATTTTAACGGTTTTTATGAACTGCTACTTTGATCTGCACAGAATTAAAATACCAACTAACTGGAATCTAAAGAAGATTAAATAAGAATCATAAAAATTCTAAGCATATAATTATAACCATTCCATATAATTATAACCATTCAAATCGAATTATGTAACTGATATGTACAGATGTCAATGTATTTTATTACTTCTTCTAGCGGTGTTGGTCCCAGTTTTGGTAAAAAGGCCACTTGGATAGGAGCAAGTGGAGATCAAACATTCATCAAAATTGATGAGTCCCTTATAACGACGCAAATGTTGCCGAAAATGAATGTGGCGGCTAATAAAAAAACTATATGTAAGCAGTTAAATTTTTTCGAAATAAATTTAATCTTTGCACATGTTTGTATTCAATTCCAGTGATGATACCCACCATTCCTTTAACATTCCATATGATTTCTATCAACCGTCGCGATGGCAATTGCACGGCCCACTATTACAATCAAGTTGACTTTGTTAAAATGGAACACTCCAACAAACCGAAAATTCTACCCGAAGTCAATCAGAATGTTGACCAGAATATGGTGCATATGGGTCCATCCTCTTCGTCGAATGCGATTAATGAGCAAATGTCTCGTAGCATGCATGAGGCCAGAAATCAATTGTTTGATTTACAAGACAATCATATGCGCAATGCTTCTTCATCGCCACGCAAAGAAAGGCATCGCAGTTCTGTAAATACTATTTTGCCAGCGACGCTAAATACTGCCACAGCTTCGGTAGCCTTGGGGGAGAAAAGCTATTCGAAGCTCGCATTTACCATGGATCCCATGTACAATGTTTTGTGGGCTTATGATAGCAATCAGAAGAAAGTTTTAAGCTATAACGTATTGGCCAGTGAGATTTTGTCTACGGCTGCGGTAATTTCCTTTATAAGTCATTTCAACACGGAAGTAAATCATTACACTAAATGTTTTCGATTATCACTCTAGGATTTCTGATTAGCGGTCGTGTATGTATTTGTTTTTATTTTGTTTCTTAGTGTGTGTAAACACGATAAAAATCCTTTAAATAACTGACAAACTTGCTAAGTATGAAAATCTTCTCCTAAGATATTCAGTTTTTGCTAATATTAATTTTAATTAAATTTGTTGGCTATATAGCTGATATTGTTATTATCCGAAGAAATATATAAAAAATATAATGAAACAAACACATGATCGTACCTAAAAGAGTGCAGAACTGCTCGAAAAAAACTAAGTGTAATGATTTGATATAGTGTTGATAAAATTAAGCAAAATTTAAGTTAGCGTGTACAATTCACTACTTTACAACTTTTATTGTAGAATTTCTCTAATTATCATGCTTTGCTAACGCCAGAATTGTCTTTACCTAATAAGTTGGATTCTCGTATATCGCGTTTACATGCCTCATTAAACCTTTTAGCTAGTTTGGATGTTCTGACTTCCGCCCAGGATGTGATGTATGTGGTTTTGCAACTTTATTTTTAAGCTGTTAGTAATTTCACTTGCTTCTCTTAGACCTGGTTGCTTTGAAGATGTTTCTCCTAAAGAGGACAATCTAAACAAGGACACCAAAGATAATCAGTATCAAGTTGCTAATCGTTTCGACAATTTCGGTGGTGGTTGGGGCTATTCTGGGCATAGTGTGGAAGCTATACGATTTTCTGCTGATACAGATATTATGCTGTGTAAGTGAATTCTAAGCTATTTTAGTTATTATATATTCCTTGCTTAATATTTGCCCAATTCCCAAGCTTTGTTTTATCGGTTAAAGTTGTATTTGAAATGTTTTTCGAAATTAAAACAAATTTCATATAGATATATGCGTGAAATATTTTCAGACATCTTTTTTATAGTTGTCTTCTCAAGTAGAACTTTAAATGCAAACAATTCTACAAAACACACAAAAAATATTAATAAATAAATTTATATAAATAAATAATAATAAAAATTAAGACAAGAATTATTATTCAGGCTCAAGTTCAAATTCGCGAATTTAGAAATTTTTAAATTGTATTAAACTCGATTTTTTTAAAATTAAAGCGGAATATATGGAATACTTATTATAATCATCATACTAGCAGAATGTATCAGTACTGATATCCTTTTTGATATTGACAAAAAGTTCGAACTTTGCGTAATTCACCGACTATTGGTTTTAGTCTGGTAAAGCGCGTTCGGTCGGACATTAGTAGTTAACATATAAACTTAATTTTATCATGTAAGTTTTTTAGTTCATTTTCATCAAAATTTGAAGGAAAATTAAACATTTATGAAGATTCTAGAATTTTGGATAATATTATTGATCTGCCAAATGCCAAATGTTGTATTTTGTTATCGATTATTTAATTTTTCTTAAATACGGATTGCTTACATTTGCACGTCAGTTGAAATTTGTTCATTGATTTTAAGGCGAAATTTTTGGATTGGGAATAATTTTTCACCATCCCACTTGATTTTGAGACGAATAACCACTGACAAATGGAATATCTTTTATTAACATTTTATTAACAAAATAGAGTATGATAAATTAAATTATAACTTAAAACACATTTGCTTAGTATTATTTCAGGTATTTTTAGTATTATTTCATCTATTTTCCCCCTAAATTTCAGTACTTTGTCGTTTTTCACAATCCAGAAATTGAAACGCAGAAATTCTCTCAATTCTCATTTTGTTTTGCTTAAAGATTTGCGAGTATATTGCGAAAAGTAGCAAGGAGATAAGAAAAATGTCCAGTACAGATATTCGTGTATTACTTCTTTTGAATAACACTTCGCGTATCTGCCTTTCAATTTCATGCTCGTAAAATGAGACTTTCGCTGCCTTATGTAAGAATTTTTTTTCATTCTCGTAGATGGTTTTGGAATGTTTGGTGGCCGTGGAGAATACTCGTGCAAATTGAAACTTTATGATATGGGCCCTGATGGCGGTGGCTATGAAAAGGAGGGCGTTCTTATAAGTGAAACTAAAGAAGTACCATTTGAATGTCCAGCCCGTAGTAAATTCCATATATTGCTTCCGAAACCGATAAGCACTACAGCTGGACGATGGTATTTGGTATGGGCACGTATTGCAGGACCATCGTCAGATTGTGGCTCATGCGGCCAAGCCACAGTTACGACAGAGGATCAAGTTGTATTTACTTTTAAATCATCGAAGAAAGCGAATAACGGTACTGATGTCAACTCGGGCCAAATACCAGCAATAATGTATCGCTTAATAACACAAGAAACAAAACCTTCTGCTGCTCCGATAGATGTAGATCCTGTGAAGAAAGTTACCAAGGAGTTCGCCAATTCGGTAACCAAAGAATGTTTTGAGAGTTTAGTGTTAATGTTAAATTGGTCATGGGAAGCTTTCAAAGGTCATTTGCGTGAGCAGAGAGACATGTCTCATCAGTTACAAGTCAAACAATCATTGGAGTATTTAATACATGTTAATAAGTCCTGCTTGCGTTTGCTAAGGAAATATACTAATGAAATTTATCCGCAATATGGGCAAAGCGAAGAAATTGCTGAATATATTTCTTCCGGTTCACAAAAGTTTCTAAGTAACCGTTCGGATAAGGATATAAACAAGTTAAGCAAGTCAAATAATTCGGTAATAACGAAATATTTCAATGATAATAATATTGGAGGCAGTCAACCAACTATGAGAAAGTCCAACATGGAAAATATACAATTGGCCGAATGTATAGGCAATGTAAGAGCCATGTTAATTGGCATCTTTTGTGATGATCTATTCCAGGATATAACCAGTGAAGAGTCTTTGACTATGGCTTTAGAAATACTGGAAGAATGTCACATCAGCTTTGTGGCTTGCTTTGGTGTATTTTATCCCACCTCTACTCTAAAGTGGAATTGTTTGTGTGACTTGTTGTCGGAAATGGATAAGGTATTATGATTAAATATTTTATATATGTAATGAATTTATATAAATATTATTCTATTAATTTCCAGCAAGGAACTTTACATTCGCGCCTATTGAGTGCAATTTTAGCAGGTCTGTGCTCTCCCACAGTAAAGCTGCGTTCAACATTTGCATTGTTAAGTCAGGGTGGCGACCGCCAATCTATTATAAGTCCGAGTGACAATTCTGGTTTGCCAATGCTATCATCTACAGATTCCCATCAGTATCCTATTTTAGTGGAACAAATGATTTATCGCACACAGCAAGAGAAACGTGATTTCCTTAGCAATTCATGGACTTTTAAGGATGTCTTAATGCGTTTATTGGATATTATAGCCAATCCGATAAGAGATCGTTTGGAAAATATTTATAATCGCACCGCACACTACAATTATTCAAGTAGCAGCTTCTGTTTGAAAGATTTTAATCAGGGCCTTATAGATAATTGTTGCCATTTATTGGCTCGGGTATTGGCGGAAATTGTGTATCAGACGGCTATTGGAGATGTAAGTTAATGAAATTAATTTTATTAGACATAATTTAAGTTTACAATAAGCAAAATCTTCACAAAATCATAAATGCGAAAATGAGGCCAAGTTCTTAAAAAAAATATTTAAATATTTCTGCATATATTTTTTCTGTTTTTATATCCTTAACTAAAAGCTTAGGGATTCCCATTCCGTTTGTAATTTCCAGTTATATAAGATTCGGCAAATATAGCGCTTTTACTTCTTCATATAAGAAAAATAAAAGAATAATACCGAGTTAACAGGAGTATGCTTCTAATGTCATCCTGCAAATGAAATTTATTTTATTATTACAGTCAAAACTTTGTAAAAGAGGATGTAGGAAACATAATTTCCCTGTCTATTAGCAGAATTTCATCTTCGCAGCTATGCTGGGAATGCTTTATACAAATAAGAGGAAATTTAGTTCTGCACACATCCATAAAAAGATGTGCATGTATGTACATATGTATTACATGATTTACAATGATGAAAAGTGTGCGAACAAAGACAATTCTCTTCTAAAGCAAACCTTTGGATTCAGAATGTTATACTTGCAAATTCGAATTACTGATTTTTGTGAAATTTCTGGCAGTAATAATGATTTTTATGAAAAATGGCAGACGTTCTACTGGTTTGTATTTTTTGTTCACTTATTTTTGATCTGACACGACCTTTCCATAACCTTGCGACGCTTAAATACTTAATGAAGCTAAACTTGGAAAACGATTTTTAGTATTTACGCTTAAAGTAATTAATGAAATGACATATTTTCTTCCTATAGTATGACAAAATGTTCATACCGCCACGAACTCTTCATTCGTCAGGCTCACGATTTGCTCGCTGTGATCAAAGTCGTACTTGGAATACAGGCAGTTTTGGTCCTGATGCTATAGCATTTTCAGTAGATCGCTCTGGTATAGCCGTTGCTGGTTGTATGGTCTATTCGGGTTCAGGTAGCTACGAATATCAACTAGAGCTTTTATATGATAATTCGGGAGATCTACAGCAACCGTTGCAGCAGCAACAACATAAATGGGAAACATTAGAGTCTGCTTCAGGAACCTACGATCAGACGGTGGTGCAAAACGATATGGCTGAAATAAAATTCGAGAGAACCATTTTAATAAAGGTAGATAAATATGTCTTTAAAAAAGTTAATTATAATCACCACCAATCTTTTGAATTTTTCATTAGGAAAATACTCGCTATGCTTTGAGATTTTGCTCTCAGGGCCATCGTACCTGTTCGGGAGACGGTGGCATGCCCTCCATTAGAGGACCATGTGGGACAACGTTTCATTTTTATGCCTGTGATCTTAGTTTTAATGGCACAAATGCACATCGTGGCCAAATACCTTGCATACTGTACTACAGTACTCCCATCAAGAAGGACTCGAGTTCTGCAGGTAATGGCCTTGGTTCAACGTGTCCTATAAGTGGTAGCAACGATCCAAATTCGTCGAATGAAATTACAATGCGTGATACAGCTTTACAAATAGCTTCTGATATAACCAAAAAGTGTACAGAACTTTTAGTGTTGGCCCGCAACACTTTGGCCGCTTCTCTGTCGCCCTCAGATAATTCATCAAATCATTCGCAAACGATTGACTCGGAACACAATATAACGCCTATTGAAGAGCATATGGATATTAATTGGGCCAACAATTCCAGAACATCGAATCTTCCGGCAGAAGCCGGTGGCCTGTCTACGGCTAGAGATCTATCTAAACGCTTAGAGTCGTTTTCAAAGGGCATAATTGAAACTCTTAAGTTCGAGAAAAGATCTACAAATCCCTTCGAAATGGAAATAGAAATTGGGGCCACAGAAATACATCCTAAAGATTTAATGATTGAAGAGAGTTCTGCAATTCATGATTTGAATTTCCGTAACGGCCAAATAACTAAGTTTAATGGCAATGAGCGTATTGGTGCTGAAGCCGTAGAGGGACTATTAGGTTCTCAATATAATCCAGCTGCTATTGGCCGTGCTGAATCTGAGGATACGCCGATTCAAATGGCAGCTACTCAAATTTTGGATATATTCAATATGAGCTCTTCGAATTTGTTTCACACATTATTGCCGTTGGTTTATGCCCATGTAGCTAATTTGGCTTGCAGTGATGCGAAGGTGAGTGGATATTCATTAAGTGGCAGGTTTTTGAAATGTGTTCGATGCTGTTTTGTTTAATTACTTGAGTTGAAAATGACCGTGTTTGTTTTTAATTGCAAATACATATATTAAGGCTCTAATTTTTAAAATCACTTTATGCTAAATAAATTTTAAATTTAAAAGCAAAAGAAAATAATAAAAAAATTAAATATTTCTTGTATCTTAAGCTTATAAAGTTCAATTTTGTTTCCTTCGAATTCAGAGAAATTTAACTTTTTATATTGGTTTTTAAAAGAATGAGCAAAAACTAAATTTTTGGACATTTCGAGTTTTTGCGGAATGTTTGAAATATTTCTGTGATAGTTATTATTACACTTAAGAATTCGAATTTAATTTGAAAGTGTTCACAAAAAAAGTACAACGTTAAAATGTACGTCCCTAAGCGAAATCACAAATTATTTATCATTATTTGGCACTATCGAAATTAAGGCAAATAATGCTTTTAAATAAATATTTAAAATTATCTTAAACAAAATCAAGTTAACCTAATTTCAAAATTACAGAACAATAAAATTCATAAAATATCTTTTGTACCACAAATTAAAACTAATAATATACTTTGTTTTCGGGAATTCGAATTTAATGTCAAAGTTTAGAAAACTATTTCCAATATTATTTCTTGTTTTGGGAATTTTTGTAAAAAACGCAATACCTTGGAATAGTCTCTTCAAAAGAACATTCTCTACACGTGCATTTCCGATATTATTCAATAATCAATTATTTTATATATTTTTTAAGAGCTCCGTTCAAATATTAGGCCTTATCAAAGATATTCTGCCACACGTTGCCGCTCTCAATCAATTGAGTTCAACGAAAGATGGCGCCATTCCAGCCAATATCAGAGTACCACGTTTGCGGCCCATATTTGAGTCCTTGAACAAAAAGACAGAACAAGCGAATAATGTAGAATGTGCCGCCATCAATCAGCAACAGCTTTTAGCAGATAGTTCGCCTAGCGAAGTGCCTACAACCAGCAATCATTATTGTGTTGTCGAAAGTGAACATCCGTACAGAAGTGCATCTATTAATTGTTATCGCGTCGAATTTCCTCCATGTGTCCAATGGCTGACTGTTGAATTTGATGCTCAGTGTGGTACTGCTCAATTGGAAGATTATTTATTAGTGTCACTGCCCGTTAGACCCATGATGAGTACAGAAACGACTCCTGGTAATGAGGATTTTTATGATATTTTGGACAATAATGTCAAAACAAATAGAGGAATGCAAAGTAAAAGTGCCAATTTAATGACTGCTTGTTACAAATTATCGGCCCAAAAAGAGGGCTACAATAAAACCGAACCCGACTGGTTTGTGGTGAAGAAATTCAATACGTAAGCTATTTTTATTTGTTAACTGTTCAAAATTTCCTTACTTAAACATAAATTTAATTTTTATTTTGCAACAGCCCATCTAATTGGCTGCAAAACGTTATGATTTTACCCGGTAATTGTGTAGAGTTTTCTTTGGAAACTTCTTCATTGTATGCCCAAGATCCACATGTTAATCGTTATGGCTTCAAATGCTTGGTGGTGGGTTATGATAACCCTGTACTGGTAAGATTTAAAATTTTTTTTATATTAAAAAATTTTTAATCATTCTTTGTATGTGTAGTTAAATAGCAACAATTCTTGTTTGGTACGCATAGAACAGGAATTATCGTACTTAGGTGGCATGTGCAGTGCTAATTTAATGAAAAGGAACTTAAGCCTACCAGGTAATGTTTGAAATATAGCAATTTACAGGTCTTGTTGTACAATTTTAAGTTGTGTTTGAAAACACTATTTAGACGAAATCTTTGATAAAAATATTGCTTATTTTTGTTTGAAATCTCCTTTTGAAATACAATATTAAACGGAGGATCGATATTTGAGCACTTGAAAGCTTTTAACAGGATGTTTAATATATATTCCTTCAACTCTTTTTTGTTCCAGACGACAAAGATGTAGAGGAGTTAATAAGTATTAGCGAAACTATTAGCACACATTTTGCTTTACTTTCAAAAGGGTTGGCATTAGCAGAACCTGACTTAACTATACACCAAGCCTTGGAATCATATCTACCAATTGGGTAAGTCAAAATATTTTGTTTTACATTTAATCGTATCAAAATTGCAAAAGAAAAAGAAATATAAACCCTGCGTATAATAAAAATTCCCAATAAGGAAATCTGCGCAATTAAATCCCTAATAAGATCTATATATCTTACAGAAAATTTACTACATAAGTACGTAATTAATTGTTTCATATATTGAACGAAATACCCCATGCAACCTTTGCAAATTATGTTCAATGAGACCAAAAAAATAACGTGCTATTAAAATTGAATTAAAAAAGGTGTCAGCTAAAAGTATCACTAAGAAAATTTAATAGAAATAGGTTTCTTCACTTACTTTTATATCAGACAAGTTTTCTCTAAAATAATTAAAAGTTATGAGAGCTGCACTACCATCCGAAATTTGTGAATTAATAGTTAATTATTAATAGTCTCACGCGTCGAGCTTAATAACAAAATGCGCATTGCTCTTGCAAACACGTTATTGCTACAATTAAGATATGGGGAATTTAATGGCTACATCGTTTGTTGATACCCGTATTCGCGTCCTATATCTCCAAGATTTTTTTCTATTGTTAGAAATGGGCAATAATAAATCATTAAATTATTTTATTTTATAAACATACAGCTAGTTCTATTTACATCAGTTAACAATTAAATTATTTTTATAACATACAATACAAGTTGATATACATACATGAATTTACAATTGATTAAGGTCAACAACTAAAAACAATATAATTTGGCTTAAGTATTTAAAAAAATTTAAAAATATTTTAAAAACTATTACAAAATGTTTTTACAATTATTTGGTGGAATTATTCGGTGTTCTATAGCATCTTCGTTGAGGAAAAAGTGCGGGATCTTATTCCCATATTTGCGTTTTCTTTTGTTTGCGTTTTAAAAGTCAGTCTTTAAAAGTCCAGCATTTTCTATTTGATATACAATTTGTGTCTCCTTGTAAGTCCTTGGCTCCGGTTGTATTATATCCATTTTTCTTTGAGCTTTGCGTTTTTTAGCCCCATATAAATATACAACTATTGCTATAATGGCCACTAATATCAAAATGCATAGAACGCCCACAATTATATACAACCAATATGAATGCTGTTGACAATCTGTATTTATAATTTTACTTAAAGCTCTATAATCATTATTTTGGTTTTTGGCAAAGTTTTGCTTGAAATATATGAACTCTTTAAAGTGATTGAAGAATTCTTCTTTAGCTTTGGGTGGTTTTTGATTGTAGTCGATTTCATGGCAGGAATATGAATTGTCATAGTAAAGTTGTTTAAGATTCAGTGAAAATTTATCATTGAATTCGAGCGGCTGCACCAAGTTTGGCAAATGTATGGTGTTGTTGCTAAAACGCAACTCTAACTTTTCGCTGCCGACATAATCCCGGTGGACCATTATGCCTGCAAATGATATTTTATGGAAAACTCAAAATAATTTGATAACATTAATAACAATTCTGCTGAATACTGACCCTTGAAAGCTATTTGACTTGTGTTACCAAAATAATTATCTCTGATAACTGAGCTCTCTTTAACATAAACTTCTAACCATTCAGCATCAACACTTTCGAAATAGTTGTTTGCTAAAATTAATTTCGAGATCACTGAAAAAAGAATTATAAACAATAGACTGAATTTAAGAAAATCAAAACTATTTCATGACTTACATTTGAAAGAAAATGCCCTGGAGTGGACCTCTCTAAATCTAACATTGTTTAATAAAAGTGTCTGTGAAACTTCCACATCGTAGAAGGCTTTCGATGGCACATTTGATAAAAAGACACAATTTTGTAAATCAATTTTTTCCACCACAAACTTTTTGAAAGCCTGAAAATAATGTTGTTCAACAAAATTAATCAAATACCTTTGGGTGCATTAAAAAAGTACATGTTAAAAATTTTTCCATTTAAAAAAATCAAGTTTTCAAAAAATTATTGATCACAAAAACTATATGCATACATATTGCAAAAAGCCACTGCCTTGAAATAAGGACCTTTCAAAGAAATACATCAATACCCCCATATGTAAAAAAGTACTTTCTAAGAAACGTATATTTTGAAACAGTGAAATTATTTTTGTAAAGTACCTGCAAAAACTTTAATTTGACTCTTCGAAAAAGTAACTCTTATCACAGCTACCTTTCAAAATACTATATTCTGAAATATCTTGTTAATTAAAAAAGTACCTTTTTTTTATGATAAAAGTACCTTTTTAGGAAAGCACATTTCAACAAAGTACATTTTTAATACGTGTATTTCAAAAAGTACCTTTTAAGAAAGTGCCTGTTAAAATATATAACAAAATAACTTTTTGAGAAACGACATTTTGAAAAAGTACATATAAAAAGAGAACTTTAAAGAAATCGCATTAAAAAGGATCCTATTAAAAAATTATCTTTTACACAACCCAAATTTTAAAAAACATCTATTATCTTTTTAAAACTTCATTTTAAGAAATGATGTTTTAAGAAAGTCCCTTTCAAAAAAGTTACTAGTTTGAGTTCGTGTGAAAAAAAGTGAAGTGAATTTTTAGATTTCAATAAAAGTTTTCGAGTTCTTAACCGTTGTAACGCAATAAAATTTTAAAATTTATAACGAGCCGTTGCATTCAGTCAAAGTCACATTCACGCCATAATAAACAACCTCTTATCGCCGGAATTGAATCAGCGGGGCCTGGTTAAGAATTGGTTAGCATATGGCTTCAACAAGATGCGTCGCAACAGATCTTTTGAAGGAAGCGTTTCCTGGCCACTTATTCTCCCGTTTTGGCGATTTCTTATAAAAACCAGAATTCGCTGGTAATGCGAACAATACAAATATAATCACAGACCTTAAGGAAATTAGCCGAACTTTAGCGAAACGTGAGCGAAATTGACATGAAACGGGGACACTGGCGGCAGACTATTGACGGATTTTATCTTTTCCCCTCTACAGCAAAGATTAAGCTTCGAATAAAGTTTTTCATAATGCAAAATAAGATTTTTCTATTTAGTAGAAAAGTTATTCAAAAACCAAATTCAATTATTAATTTACGCCAGCCTGTATATTGTATGTGGACTTATTTCTATATCCCGCACTGTGCTATATGTATAAGAATATGAGTTGCATAATAAATGAATTTATTAAAAATAACAAATAAATTTACCTGTGATTCAATTCTATTTATTTGCACGTTTTCCATTTTAAGCAAAAGAGCATTTGATTTCAATATGGTGAAACCAAATGGATTTATTGTCTCGATCGAGCTGTCAAAAAATGTGATTTCTTCAATCTGACCATTAATGGCATGTGAATCGATTACTTTAACTTTAACCTGGAATAAAGGAAACAAATAAATTTAATAAATAGTGCAAAATATCTGCATGCATGTGTGCAAGCAAAACTTGACAGTGTACACGGTACAGTGAAATTTATGTACACATGCGTTCATACATGGACAAATATGTAGCGTGTGTATGGCCATAACTTTTGTGCACGACAATAAAAAAAAAAAATCAAGTTTTTAATTAAAATTCCTTCGTAAATTTCAAATTTAACCCACGCCTGAATAAATATAACGATTTTTGCATGATGCTTCAATTAATTAATTAAAACCGCAATTTCTCTTTAGATTCTTTTAAAACGGTTTCATTTACATTTAATTAATAATTATTAGAATGTGCGTGGCCCAGCTTGTTTAAGCGATAGAGTCAAATACCGACGGCTTTACGCTGTTTGCAGGAGAAAAAAAAATTTGCATGCACTGATACGAATAAAGTTGGATGTGTTTTGAAATGGCTTTTTGTTTGTTTGTTACCAGAGTTTAATTAATTGTTAGAAAATGAATTGAATTTTAGAAAAGAAAATGCAGCGGGAAAAAATGAAAGTTGTTCCAAAGGCGTAGCATATCCATTGTTTATCAATAATGCTTTGGAACAGTTCTTAGTCTCTTAACATGTTTTCTAGACATCCTTTTTAATTGCATATCCTTCAGGTTCTTGTATTATTTCCGTTCTATAACAACGACGTGTTAAACGCCTTGACGAATCACTAGAAATGTAACCGATTACAGAGTATTTTCAAACAACTACTTCTCTCATCTCATGGGCTAATAAAATATGTAATAAAAATTGACTTACTTTTTCAAATGAAATTATTAATGGTGTACTGCTGCTGTAAAGTGGAAACGATAAGGCATATTTGTTTAAAACTAAATTGTCCACATTCTTAAAGGTGATTTTACGCAAACCCTGAGTTTCTTCCAAAGCATATGAATTTATAGTCAAGGATTTGCAATTTCGTATCTCCATCTGAAAAGCTGAACCAATTAAATGGGGCAAGAACAGGTGCTGTAAAGAGATAAAAAAACCAAGAGATTTTTAACTTTATTAAATCAGGATATAAAATGTGCGTTTATGTTTTTATGAACGTTTTATACTCTTGAGTTTCCTTTAATATATTGTTTCGAGTTTCTATATTAAATTTGTAATACATCAAGACGTCACATTCAAAGTATTTGTACAAGTCAATCTCATTTAACTTTTTATAACTTTTTATAACTGTTTATGGGCATTTCTATAATATCGATAGCGGCCGTCGCACGTTGGGATTTTCCATATCACAAATAGGAATGAATGGAAGAAAAACTTTTTGTAGCCGCTCAAGGTACACAAAATTTCACTTCACTCTCAGAACAATTTTGTTTGTGGCAACTGCCGTTGTGGATTTAATACACTTTTTAAAGTTTGAGTTCTTTATTATGCTGTTCTTGCGCAATAAAAATTAAAATTAAAATTTTTACAGTGTTGAGAAATAGTTTTCGACAGTGAAAATATGACAAATATTGTAATGAAAAATTCAATCTCAGATAATTATATTATCAAATACGTTTCCGTGCTTATCGGTAGTTGATGTTATTTTTCTTAATTTGTTTCACCGATTTGAGTAAAATTTGAGTAAATTCTTTTCTTTAGACTACAAACATTTTGGAAAAAACTTGGAAAAATTTGCAAAATAATATTTTCAGCATGTTTGGGCATTTAAATATAGTTAGACTATTTTCCTATAATTGAATTGATTTTTAGCAATTTTTGGTTTTCTAAATATTTTAAAACAAAACTGCTGACAAAAAGAGAGAGATCTCATGTTTGCGGCCAACAATTAAATCGTTTATTTGAGCGAAACCTGAAGCAATATTTTGTTGTGTCTAATTTTAGGACTTTGTGCACCGATATCTCTTTAAAATGGGTTTGATATTTCTCATAAAGAATTTATAATATTAAAAAAAATTTAATTGTAATCACAGTCGCCAGCGTGACATGTCGCATGTAACATGTCGCACATGACAGTTTTCATTAGTTCTGAACTTACCCGATCAACATTGTGACAATCACATGTAAATTGCGTATCGAATGGTATGCATGTTACATTGGCTTCTTGGGAATCCTCTGTGACACCAGCTGCTGCTGCCTCTGTTACATGATGGCATCCTTGAATTAGTATGAGCAGCAAAGCGATTATGGCGAATGTGTAAAAATGTCTAGACGTTGTAATCTTATCGCTTTTGTAATTTCGCTTTATCGTTGACATTTTGCATTTTTTACACAATCCATTCAATTAATTTTCTTTTATTTTACATTTTCCAAAGTTGTAGAATTTTACAAAAACTAGTTGTCACTGCAAATGGCGAAGACAAACTGAAAAGGATTTTTCATAAATTATATTATTGTTGTGTACTTTATTTCATTAAGTTTTAAAGCAAACAATTGTTATCTTATTACAATGTTGGTATATTTTCTAGTAGAATTTTATTACGCGCACACGCACCCGCACACCGAAAGACAGGGGCATTTAGACTAACAGTTGGTTGTATAAAATTGAACAATAAAGCGACGGAGCTTTAAGTGCAAGTTTTCGTTATAGAGTCAGTCGTTCGTTCGTTGATTCTCCTACATTTGGCAATTTGATTGCATGTGCCACAAAGTTTTGAAATTATTAACTGCTCTAGAGGTGTTTTCAGTATGACTGAACCATTTCCTCCCTTCTTCTTTGTAACGATTTTGTATGAGTACAACACACATGCGTTAATTTATCTTATCAGTGGGCTTTTCTTGCTAATGTGTGTGAGTTATTAAACGGTCTGGTATAGCATTCTTTATCTAATTTCTAGATAAGAAGTGAACGCATGAAATAAGATCTCACATACAAACTTTAGTAATTTTATTTATTTTCCAACTACTGCTTATGAATAGATATTTAATGCATACAGACGTACACATGAATCACTTTTAAAAATGTTGCTGGTTTTTGGTTTTAAACTTTTGTGACAAATAATAAAAATATTTTACATATTTGGGATCAAATTACTTTACACTATAAATATTTCTTTTTTTTTCTTTGTTGTAAGTAAACTCATCCATTTGCTAAAGGGTAAAATTAGTCATCTGCCTGAAAAATTACTCCTCAGTATTTTCTGTAATTTCTTGTTTCTGTGATAAAAGTTCGGTTAATAAAACTTTAAATTGAATTAATTATATATTGACTGAAAAAATTTTAAATCCAATTCAACCAGTTTAAAAAACTGTTACAAAAAAAAAAAAAAAACAGTCTTTGAAAGCAGCTTTATATAGCGAATGTTTTTATAAAATCCTAAACCAACATCAACAATAGGGTGTTTGGTACTTCTAACATAAAGTACTTTTTTCTAAAAATAAATCTTCCAAAAAGCACCTTTTCCTTAAAAGTAGCTATTTAAAAAAAAGTGCATTTTAAAAAAGTACATTTTCAATAAAAGTAACTTTTGAATAAAGTTTTATATTCAATACAACAGTATCTTTTTCAATAACGTACCCTTTCAAAAGGCTGTCTTTGAAAAGTAATTAAAAACATTTTTTTTACTTAAAAATACTTTGGATAAAAAGAACTTTTTCGAAAAAACCAAATATAAAAGAAGGTATATTTTTAAAAATTTACCTCGTTGGAAGTACATACATTTTCTGGGAAGTACTTTTTCAAAGTAGGTCTCTTTTCTTAAAGTGTCATGTTCAGAAAGTACATATTTTCTTTATATTTAAAAAAATTATATTTCGAAAAATTACCTGCCTAGAAAACGATGTACTTCGATATCGTTGTGTTGTAGAATTTAAAAAGAATATCATATTGTAAAATTTTGTTTTGAATTTATTTATCCTACAGAACGATTATTTTTCTTTTTCTGAAAGTACTTTTTCCGATAAATATGTCCTTCAAATATTCTGAATGTATCTGAAATTTTCTATCCCTTTCGAATTCGAGTCTCTAAAATTCAACTGTTACTAACATCTGCCTTTATATCTAGAGGAAGATCACATCGCACTAACTGTCAACAAAATTAATGTTCTCAAGTTCTTGGTTTATTGTCATTTCTTCATTTTTAATTTGAAAAAATTTTTATTTTTTTTGGAACACAAGTGCTAAACAAATAAAAAGTTTTTCAGATTATTTTCATCCATTCATATGCAAAATATGCATTTAATTCATTGCAAATGAACAATAAATACGATCACTAAACGACTTATAGGCGACTTCTTATTACTTTAGATGGCACATGTATGCATGCAAATAGTGTTCACTTGCAATCATGCATTCGCAAATCTGTATGTCGAATTGACCACTTGACTGTTTTGCCTTGTATTCATAAAATCATGTATGTATGTGTGTGACCATTTGCAATTGTTCACTGCCATTTAAGGGGCGTAATTTACTGAAGTGTACGTGAGTATTCCATTTACAGTTTCATTAATGTTCGTAGTACTGGATGGCATAAGTGCCAACATCCATCCAGACTTCTTCTATCCGTCATTTAAAAATATTTCACTTATGAGAGTAACGTGAAAAGTAAATAAATCTTTTTCGTTTTTTTTTAATTTATTAAACTTGTAAATATTTATTTATTCTTTCACATTTTTCCTTTAACAATTTTATTTGTTTGACGTTTAACTAACAAACTTGACCTTACAACCAGCTTAGAGAGAAGAGTTTGCTTTTCATTCATTAATTTGTTTTCTTTCATAATGCATTTAACAACAAAAACATCCATCCGAGCGGTTTCATACTCGTCGTACATTAATTGATCAAATAAAAATGTCATTGAAGTTGATCTTGGTCTTGTTGGGTGTCTTTTATGTGTGGCTTGATGTTGTTGTCAGCAACATGTTGTTGGGAAAAAAGGGACAATTACAGTTAATAAATAAAAAACAAAGTACAAAAATCTGAATTGATATCAGAAACCTATTATTAGTTACAATTTATCATGAAGTAAAAGGAAATCAATAAAAATGTTTGCACTAAACGGATACAATGAAAATTTATGAAAGAATAAAATAAATATGAAATAATTAATTTTGATTTAATAACACCAGCGAAAAAAAGTTCATTATATATATGGTATTTGTAGGCATACACACTTGCACACGAAGATATCCCAGTGAACATTTCGAAACCGTCAAATTCCTTTTCACGCAACATTTGCTTGAAGCAATAATTTTTTAAATATAAAAATTTTTTAAATATAAAAATTTCCAGTTTCTTCTAGAACTTATTTGTAATATCCAGTTTTTCATGCTCCAAAATATCCAAAATCCCCACAGTTTATTAGTTATAGAATCAATATTATTATTTGTAAGGAAAAATTTGCATACATTTGCTTACTGATATAAATCAATTATAATATATACATTTGAAATTAGCTTTACTTTAGTATTTTGAGTTGAAAATATTTTAAATACACACATGCAAGTGTCAGCAACAACTCAGTGAACACAATATATTTTAGTTTTTATTAGACCTTAAGTTAAAAGTGGTCTAAATACAGGGTGTAACAATATGATGTGGCAGTGTTAAGGTAACACGCACGTATTGATGATGTTATTTAGAAACTTTAAAATATATTTTTCAAGATACGGTCACACTTGGCAAATATTTGCCCAAATATGCGTAACCACTTCTTAAGTAAAACTGTTTCAAATTAACTAACAGTCAGTGACGTAGAATCAAAAATATTATTGCAAACTATTTTACTTTAAAAATATTTGTCTGCATTAAAGTATTCTTCATTAATTTCATTTTGTGGGCAAATATTTGTAATTTTTTTGATCCGCTTAACTCTGAATGGTTACTGTTCGTCGAAGCGACGAAAGCAATTTACTCTATCACAAACGTATCGAGTTTTAAGAGAAAGAAAAAAAATTTATGTTATATTTTTATTATTTTTTATAACATTTTTAATTAAATACTTCACTAAAATTATTTTTCTATATATTTAGCTTTAAGAATTATTCATCGTTTCAAGTGGTAACCTGAAAGTACATAATTGAAGAGTAACCATCTAGGGTTAAAAAATTAAAATAATAATTCACGTGTTGTTAAACTGTTCTGTCTCATTTGTTAAGTAGTTCAAAACAATTGCGATTCATTGAATTTATAGCACCAATACTAACAGCGTGCACATTAACACACACAACAAGGACTTATTTCACTTCAAAATTTTGAAAAAAGCTTAAACAAACAATAGTTGAGCCAAAAATTATCATGTCATAGAACTGCCACCTCATATTGTTACACCATGTGTGCGCTCATTTTTGATAGTATTTAATGCAAAAGAAAATTAAAAATAGAGTCATATGATTTAAAATTTATTATATCAGAGTCTTATCAGTTTAAAATCTAAATCATTAGTTAAAGCAAATGAAGATTAAAAAGTATTAGCTTTCGAAAAGTTGGCACAAACTTGTCTCTTCATATTTTATAGATGCGTAGGGAGTTTCATACTACAGTGCATTGCGGAAAATATTCGTGGAGCAGTCAAGTATTTAAAACTGGTTCCACGAGCTTCTGAACGAAAAAACTTTAAACCAAAAATATTTAATTTTTACCCAAATCGTGATAAAAAGTTTGTTGCCATTTCCTAAATGAAATTTATCTCCACTTTTTTCCATAAAAATTTTTTTATAATCAGCTTTTAACATTTCAATTAGAGTTGTAGTACTTTTAAAATTAGAAAAATTTTTAATGTTCTATTGAGCAGCTGCAGAAGCAAATATTTATAAGATTAACTTATATCGGATGGTTTTTTTTAGCTGCATGAGAACTCAAAATATATAATACAGTGGTCTAAAATAATCGAAGGGGTTTAAATTTCATATAAATTTTTGGTTATAATTTTTTTCTTTAAGTCTTTTCGGTGTTGTGTAAAGAAGACTTGGGGAATTCAAAATGCAAGAGTAAACAATAGAACTTTATCAACGATCCATTGTTCTGAATCAGAATGCATATCGTCGTTATTTGAATGTGATATTAATTAAGTGGATGCGTTAATATGCAAAAATGCTGGATGTGGGCTGTGGAAAATTCAAGAGTAGTTCAACAGTGACAACTACACCCACGGCTGACCCATGAACATGGCGCCGCCGTTTCCATCTGGTGTTAGATATCCAAAAATTTTGGGAAAGTATTAGAGGTCAACCATGGAAAACTATCCGCGCAAGTATTTTGCCAACAGAATGGAGCGAGCCACTGCTCACATTGCTAGGGACGCAAGGCTCTATTACGCGTCATCTTTCGCGAAAGAATTATGTCGCATAAAAGCGATTTTAGTTAGTCTTCACATTCACCGCAATTAAACGCTCCAGACTGTGGGAGTTATTCGAAAGGAAACTCTATGTTAATTAGAGTAGAACCATCCAGCAACAAAAAATAATATAAATGGTGAAAGCTTATGGATAATGTTTTGGAAAGAGCAATAATATGCGAAGCATTGGGAGATATAATTTTTCATAATCTAATCAAAAATAGTCTGCGTTAATCTACTGTATTTAAAAATAATAATAATTATTATTATGACTTAAGTAAAAAGTTATAATTAGCTCAAAACCCTTCGGATATTTTGGGTCACCCTGAAACCCATGCCGCAAAAGTTTTATAATCTAGACGGGATCTTAATAATCATTTCATCTTTTTTTTGTTATATAGTGCTGGCAACACTGTAAACATGGCGGTTATGACTGAACTGAGTAGTTGAATAAATATTTAAATAATGAAAAAAATATTTACAGAAAAACTGCTGAATATTATAAAACGAACTTGATATGTCTGAAAGAGAACAATTTTATTTCTTGTTTTTGTTTCATGTTGCTGACAGAAGCGAAATTTAATTTCAATAATTTCTACACTCTGGAAAAAATAATAAAAAATACTTTTCGAATTGTATATTAAATTACAAAAATATAAAAAGAATTTGCTTAATTGCAGAACAAAATTTTTAAGTTATACAAACGAATTTTTCGGTGATACACTGGGAGGCAATAAATATTTTAGGCGAGAAGAAGACGTGATTGATTTTTAATTTTTATTTTAAACTCTTGTAGGCGACGTTTTTCTGTACATCAAATTGGATCGAATAGAGTTAAGCCATTTACACGTTACCAAGAAGTAATTGTTGGGCTAAACTGTTTTGAAACGGTCTTATAAGTGCGTCCATTAATCCCATGTGATTTTTTATTGTTATATATACGAGGTCTGTCCGAAAATAGGATAGATTTTGAAATGTGCGGGTTACGTACATTCGACTAGAAATATTCATGTTGCCACACTCGTCTCAAACGTATTTTTATAGTTTCAGCTATTTCAGAAATATATATTTTTTTGTGAGAGTCATATATAATAAAGGGTCTTCCAACAGGGACTTGCGTACTTTTAGTGTTGATAATGGCTTTGCCAAATCACTATTAACGGGGATGTAGCATTCAACAGCACGTGTGAATAATAAAATTGTTTTATCAGAATGGGTGTTGTGTTCGGGTAATATACAGCGCCCATTTTACGGTCGTCACTGTTGTCATACACAGGGACGATGCCTGCTGTCCGTGAGAATGTGCAGAAGAATCAGAGGCAGTCGATTTTGCGTCGCTCACAATTTGGCGAAGTTTGCGTTGTGATTTGGTCCTACAACCGTACAAAAGTCAGCTGAGCCAGGAACGGAAGACAAATGACTGTAGACAAGCGAGTGTGTTCATTGAATGGGCACTGAAGCAATTATAATTTTATGTGAACAACTAAACATGTCGAATTCGGGACTATACCAATCCACATGAGATGCAAGAACGTTCAATGCATTCCGAAAGTCACTGTTTCGTGTTACAGATCCACATTAGTTTCAGAACGATGTTAGCCAGGCCATCACGATCTATAATTACCATTTCGTAAATCGCAAGAATATGCGAATAAGCCACAAACGACATGGGGGTCCTCAAATCCAACATAACCCATGCCTTCCATAAAATTCAACTTGATTTATGAGCCAGAGTCATGGAATATTTCACAAACGAATAAAAAATGTCGAGGCTATCTTACACGCACTTTGTTTTATTTAAATTTAAAGATAGCAAGCGCTTTATGAAAGACCCTTTATTTTTACATGCGCAAAAAAATTTTGCACTTGAAAGAAAACATTAACAGACACATATTTTTATTTGTTTTTTCAATATGCGATCATATATAGATTTAAATTTTTACAAACACTTGCGAAAACTCACTCCAGTTTATATTCGTTGGAATATTGAAGAAAAAAATTGTTGTTCATTTAAATACAATAATCACACGCACACTTATTTTCCAAACTCGTGAATAAATTAAGTCAATGACAAATTGTTGTTTCTTTTTTATATTTTTCAATTTAATTTAAATATATTTCTAATGGACAACAGCAGCACTCATTATGTATTTACACAAAATTAAGGCGAATAAAATGAAAATAATTATTAATTAGAGAGACATTTGACATTTAAATGTGATTACGCTGCGACAAAGCAGTGACAGCAACAACAACCAAAACGCTATTATAAACACTATTTAGCGATTACGTATTCACGTTTAATATAATTTTTTTTTTTCAAAGTGGACATGCAAAATTTATATCAGCAAAAACCCACACATACAAAGTGTCATAAAATAGTTTTCTAATTTTTTCTAATTAATTAAGTGCCTTTAGCAAACAAAATCAGATTCTTATGTTTGTTTATTTAATAAATTTATTAACAAACAAAGATGGCAAAGAAAACAACAGACACCAGCACTCTCACTCACATGCGATTTTTTCGTGTTAATTATTCTTTTTTCCAAAGCGTGGTGATTCTATATTTTTATAATTCTATTATTATTTCACATTCGCGTTGATTTGTTTTTTGCGACAGTTTGACTGAAAGTCAAACGTGTACCGCCCGACACAATAGGAATCTTGATATAAAAACAAAGCACACACCGATTTGAAATTTATGTTCAGCTTAAATTGCCACCGAAATGTTTTGTTTATCCGTTTGTTTGCTGACTTTTTGATTAAATGCCGCTTCGTCCGACTGTTAGTCTAACTAAAACCGTCTGTCTGTTAATGGCAAAAAAAAAATCATATAAAAAATATTAATTGACGATTTCCTACTCTCTGCTATTTTACGTTTTCGTTCTATAATCGCAAAAGTCTAAATCTACACTGATCACTTGTTTAAAGGTTTTCGTTTGTGTGAACTTGTTGTCGTCGCAGCTGTAGTGAGCGGATCGTATGTTGGTATATGTTCGAGTAGTTTAAGAGGGGGGTTTTTGAGTGGCCAATACATTAACATATTTAGATCTCCATAAAAGCTCTCTGTAGAACAATGCGGCCCATTTAGATGTGTGGAAAAACGCAATTATAATATAATTCAAATAGTTTAATCTATTTTTATATATTATAATATTAATCACGCTCGTGGTCGTTTTTTATTACATTTTAATTAGTATAATTTTTATTCATTATATTGTTAACAATTGAATATTTCGTTAATATTAATTTTTTAATATTACAATAAACTGATAAAGTCGATAAAAAAAAAATAAATATTATGTGATGATACAGTTCTCGGATTGTTTTTCACAATAAAATTTGTGTAAATAGAAAAACTGTTATCACATTCAACTAAGCCACCTAAACAGTGGTGATAAACACAATATACTCATGAGCACTGAAGATGAAAGTGTAGCGACTTTCGAAAACAGCTGTTCTGCTCTGCTGTGTAAGTTGAATAAAACTGATGTTGACTTCCTTTGTGCCTAGGAATATTTATCATCATGTCTTTCTGAGATTTTAACTAAGTTAGAACAATTTAGCCTATATAAATATTAATATAGCATAAATAAATATTATTATTTATGTGTATGGCATTAGCAAAAATTACTTAGTGATAATAAAAAAGGTTTTGGAATATTTGAGATAAAAACCCACAACTCATTAATGAACTTAAAAATAAAATAATAGTTCAGAGGTCATATGTTTTAAAGTTTAAATATAAAAGTCGGTTTGAACAAAAAGTAGTTATTTTTAAAATGAGCTTATTTAAAAGCGTAATTTTTTAAAATAAAATTATTTTTTAAAGTATTTTTAAGGAGATTGAAAGAGAAAATTATATTAAGTCTAGATAAAAGTACTTTTATCAAAAAGTACTTTTCAAGGAGTGCACCTTAACAAAAATTCACCAAACATGAAATTAAGTATTTTTAAAATATAAAATTTTCTCAAGGAATTACCGCTTAATAAATGGCATTAAAATATTTTTTAAGGTTTTAATTAAGACAAGTATATTTGCAAAAGAAGTTTAGGAAAAAATTTTAAAAACCAATTTTTAAAACAGCATTTAAAAGATAATAAATAATATAAAAATAATCCTTTTACAACTGGAACCTTTAAAAAGTACATCTCTAGATTTTATCAAATTAATATTGTTTTTGCCATGAAAACTTTTTATTTAAAAAATTTTTACATAATTTGATATTGTAAATATTGCACTAAAGCCTTTGGGAGACTTCTTCAGAAAAAGCTAAATGGCGAAATATTAAAATCACATAAAAAATACATATTTTTTTTCAAACAAAGACCTTGAGCTTAAATAATTATTATGAAATGTATGGAGCCACTAAAAAGCGATGTTCGAAAACTCCAAAACTCGTAAAGAAGAACAAAAGAGCTACGTTTTGAGAAAAGCACTTGTAAAGAAAAGAAGTTTTGTAAAAAAAAGTATATCACAGAAAAAAATTAAAAACCGAACTTTTTGAAAAGCACTCATGCATAAAATATCTCTTTTAAACAAGTTACTTTTAAGGAATTATAAGTTAAAAATATTCAAAAAGTTTTGATCTGGAAAATCTATTTATTGTAAAGATCATCTTTCGGTAAAAAGAGCTTAAGTTTAAAAAATTATAATTAAAACAATATCGCAAGTTGGAGAATAAATAAGAATCAAGTGCATTTTCAAAAGTATATTCCTTCAACACTGATCTATTGATATCAGGAAATAATTGAAAAATTATTTTATATTATAAATTTCACAGAAAATCGCTTATTTATGAAATATTTTTGTTGCTGCAATGCCATCACTAGTTACCAACACTGCAAAGCTCTTGTCCGCTATCTGTATCTCTCGGATTTGTTTATAACAACTTATTTTATATTCAGCGATGCCATTTAAGTTCGGAGCACGCGTCCATGTTACCATCATTGTATTTGTTAATAAATTTAGAGAGTGGAGATTTGCATGTGCGATCGATCTGAAGATTTAGACATTTTCTTTTTCACTTTTTTCTCGTCTCTCGTCTGTCTAACTTCGTTTTTCTTCCTCCATTGTTTTATTGTTTTCTCTTTATGGCAATTTTTTATATTTATTTACTTACTTTATGTTTGTTAAGAGTTTTGTTTACATTTTCTGATTTTATTTGTTGTCGTTGTGGTGTAATTGTGGAGACCATTCTTATAAAAAAAGTGTCAGAACTCCATAGTACGAGTATTTAACTGCTATTATTGCGGTTATTATATATTTAGGTGCTGTGTTTTTTGTACATGTCTTGGTCGCAGTTCGTTGGATTAATGAAATTAACAAAGAATGAATGGAAATTGAATGAAAAAAAAAAACGTGAAAATTGTGGACAGTGTAATTGAGTAAATTGTAAATTAATGTTAATTTAATTATAAAACGGCCCCAAAATCTTACTTTTATGTGTATGTACATGTCGTCACCCAAAATGCAAAAGGACGTATGTAACAGCGAAGAATATGTGTTTTTTTTTTTTTTTTTTAAATTGACTGTGATGTTAATGAAGAATTACGATCATTTATCATAACCATTTCGGATGTGTATATCAAATTTCTTTTAGTTGCGGCCTGTTGGATTTTAGTTGACGATATGTATGAGCATATGTTTGCTTATGGAAGTTGTCTGTGCCACTAGTTTAGTGAATTAAGGTCAATAGGTTTTATTGTTTAATCTCTGTCAATATTTTACTCTGGATTAGGATAGTAAAATGTTGGAGTTTTCTTGTAATTGAATTTTAAGTAATTCTTTGTAGTCTTTTTTAACTTGATTGCACCCTTAACGTAATATATAAATGGCATTAAACGTAATATGTTACATGGGGATCAAAATGACCTGATTTTTAAATCTATATATATACATACATACATACATATAAATATGTATATGAAAGAATAACGTTGTTGACTCACTGATTCACTGATTCACTGATGACTGATACTTCATCGTCCAGGCCAAAGTACTAACGCTCGAAACCTTAAATTGTATATATAGGGTCGCTTCCCGAAGTATAGATCCTTTAAGAAGGAAAATTCAAATGTTGAAGGTAAAAAGCTGCAAAAACTTGTGAAATCGGAAACTACAAAATTTCAAAATCATACAAATAATAAAAATAAAAAAAACAATTGGACACGTTTTTGGCACTTTTTTATGCTATATACTTTAAAGCGTAATTTTGGTACTTTTTTGCACATTCTAAACTGTAGCACATAATTTCAAGCTTTTTAGCGTGTTTTATCTGTTGAAAACCAAATTTCGAAAATATGTTGGTACTTTTTAAAAATTCCCAATCACAGAGAATGAAATTTTACGAGTTTTCGTTTTTTTTTTAAATTATTAAAAATATGATTTTTTTAAATACATATATTTCCATAAGGTACTTGTAAGGAATGGTACCTATTTCACAAGAGGTTACTTTTTGGAGACGGTACTTTTTTCAACACACAAAAGTGTAATCTGTACATCTACCGACATACATTTCGAGCCTTTCAGTCCTTATCTGGAGGCCGTTTATTCTATATCCCCTCAAACTTGAAGTAAAATATATAAATAAAAAAAAAAAAACGTTGATAAGCCCTGAAAACCATGAAGCGCTGCAGAATTTTCATATTTTGCTTGAAGTTTTCAGTGTGCAGTGCAAAAATCAAATCCGGGCTGGCACTCAACTGATGGGAAATGTACTCATTAAAATTTTATTGTGCTTAACTTATAGAGTTTTCTTTTCTTAAAAAACATGCAAAATTTTTTTACTTATTTACTAAAAAGAGGCTGCTTGGAAGAGTTTTAATATAGAAATTATTTTTCCTGAGGGATGTTGGACTAATTTCTAATAAACTTCCTATTTGCGAATGACAGAATTCGGCGATTTTCTGTAAAAAGTGTGGAAAATGTTGCATTCTTTTTTAGAAAAGAAATCAGTATTAGTTTAGCGTACGTTTAAGGTAGTCGAGAAACAGTTTTAAAAGGCTTTTAGCCGCCAGCGCGTCAATTTAGTTGGAAAGGTTATACTTTGTTCTCCTACTTCTTAAAGGACACGCGATTTTTTTATTTGTTCGGTTATGTTAAGGCTTATGTCTTTATGGCTCTGGAAGCCAATATTGAAGAATTTATTCAAGAGACACTGAGCGATATGATGGAGATAGTATGACAAAATCGGACCATTTGAGTTCAACATGAAATCATCATTAAACATTGAATTATATGGATCGTTCTATCGACTCCGAAGATTTCATATGTTTCGCTAAATATTGCTATTTTTTATGAAATCCAAAAGGTCTTAAAAAATCACCCATTACATCAAATGAGAACTGACATTAAAAAAAAAAAAATTGCGTTGGCCAAAGAAAGTGGCAGCAAAAAAATTTTTGCCCAAAAAGCATTTTATTTTTCTACTCAAAATCCACAGTATTTGTCACCTCTTAAAAATTGCCACTGGTCACACAAACTGCTGCACTTCTACAGTGCAATTCTAGATCGGTTGCAAAGTGATCACCGAACCAAGGAAATACAAAACCTTACACAGTAAAAGCTTGTGTTTTTTTTAATGTAATTTCTTCGAGAATCGCTTCGTTTTATTTAGGATTCCTTTTATTTAATCTTATTTTTTACAATTCTCATGTTTGCACATTTTTAAACCACAAATCTTAGGCTACTTTTCTTAACAAAATAGAAAATAATATAAATTTTACATGACTATTAAACAGCAGTAGAGTAGAAAAAAAACGAGTTGTATCACTGCCATTTAAACTTTTTCCATTTACACAATGAAGTTTAGAGAACGGTAGTGGAAAATTAACATTTAAGATGAATGTGTTTGTGTGTGTTTGAATGCATGTTAACGATACCTTTATATCAGTTAGCCAAACACAAATTTATATATTTAAACGAGTATCTTGTAACAGTTAAAGGCTAAATTACAGTTTAAGTTTAAAACTAAGAAAATATTTATATATATTAATAAAAAAAAAAAAAACAGAAACAATTCCGACAAATGCTTCAATTGCGCGTTTTAATATCATGATATCGAAAGCTATTTACACTTAAAATATTAGTAACGGTTATGAAAAAGACATTCAATATAAATATGGATGTTCTAAAATACGTTCTAAAAATTACGTTCGATAGTTTTTGTTTTATTGATAACAAATTCAATATTTTATAATACAACATTGTTTTGGTTTTATTAAAAACTAAAATGACTAAATTTTTAAACACTAATTTTAAATACAATTTAAAATTTATTATCAAACCATTGCGAAAATGTTTAAGTAAATATTTTCAAATGGTTATGATTTTCGTTTACTCGTACTAGTTTTAATCACAAGCCTGTTTTGAATTTTTTTAAAAGTTTTGAATGCCAATGACTTGCCTAAAAACACTGGAACATTTTCAAATCTCTTTCGAAATCTTTTTAAGAGTCTACATATTCTATGACATCATCGATTTGCACAGTTTCGTTGCTGCCACCTGAATGATTTGAGCCGGCATCGGTTGTTGTTCTGGGTGGCAATGCTGCGGCTCCTCTCATGTCCATTTCAATATTGTCTGTGGAGGGTGGTGCTACATGTAAATTGAAATTTTTAGTCAATAATTGTTGTTTATGGCGCTTATCGGGAGCTGTGTAAGTGGGTGGTGTGACTAAATACATGTTGCGTGGCTTTGCAATGGGATTGAAGTTGGTTTTGCCCTGTAAGTCTTGGGCAATTTTTCGTACATTGGAGAGCGTTGCCGCTGATGATGATGATGATGTTGATGGTGTTGTTGTGTTTGTTGGGTTATTGTGATGTTGGGCTAAAACATCTGGCAGTTGTCGCTGATAATGATTGCGCATGGGTGTGGCATATTGTAGGGGCCTGTAGGGGCTTTGGTAAGTGCGTGCTATAGGACTAGTTACGGCATAGGGTGCATTAGAGGTTAGATTCAGTTCTGCAAGAAAAGTTGCAAATGGTGTATCATATTGGGTGTAATAAAGCAAGGAAAGAGTTTGGAAAATTGAAGAATTTTCAACTACATTTAATTAAAACTTTTTTACGACTTGAGCTTTTTTTACAAAGAAAGCTTTTATTTATTTTGTTTATCCCAACTTGCTTGAATGCTCTTTTACAATAAAATTTTATGCAAGTTTGAAAGCCTGCATTTAAACTATGAGCTTTTACAACGGTTGAAGTGTAAAAGTCTTAAAATTGTATTTAAACTTCCGCGAAAGCAATAAAACATTTTTATAAAGAAAATATCTTTTTGTAGGATTAGAAGCTTTTACTCAAAGAGTTTTTAGAATTCTTGATGTTAAATGTTTTGAAAATACTTTTTTATTATAGTTGTATTTCTTTACCCGGCCCGAAAGCTTTCTGCAATAAAAATTGTAAAGAACTTTTGAGTACGAATGAAGGATCTTAATTTAAGATAAGAGCTTTTAGAACGATTGAAGTCTAAAAGTATTTAAATTGCTTTTTGTGTTATTTGCAATAGAACTGGTTTTGTATACGATTGAGAACGTTTGATTGAATTAAGAGCTTTTAAAATGATTGACCTCAAAAAATTATAAAAAAATCTTTGAAGTTAAATTATTAATTTTGATTTTATTATAAAAAAATTGTTGTAAATGATCTCATCAAACTTTCATATTACGAGCATATTGTTAAATAAAAAAAGCTTTGAAATCTGTTCTATTTTATTTTAATTTTGCAGGAAATTTTCTTTTTCCTTCCTGAAGACGCAATACTTAATTGTCAAACGTGTCTTAATAAGCTTTAACTTTCATGATTTGTAATAAAATTGAAGCTTTAGCAACTATAGTTTGGGAGCTTTTGTTTAATCCCTGTTTCTTATTCTAAAATCTACCAAATTCTACATTCTAGTCTACATGCAAATCTACATTTCATTGGAGACTTTGAGAATAGGACTTACTTGCTTCTTCAAAACAATAATTCAAATGTGATGTTGTATTTTGAGTGTTATTGGAGGGGAGTAGGTAAATGGGGTTTTGAAACGTGTTGGAAATTGTCCTCTTAAGTTTACAAAAGTATTACCTCTTTCACTAATTGGTTCAGTGTAGAGATCCATCGAAGTTAAATGGCCGTCGGCCGGCGATGCATATTCATTGGGCAACAGCGGCTGTTGAACACAGCTGGGCTCGGCATAAATATGTTCTGGGCCTGAACCAGCCACGCCCATGGAACCATCCATATTCGAAAATGTTGTAGAGGTATAGAATCCCTCATCCATACCCGTTAAACTGGGTTCTGAGTAGATGGGTGTCTGATCAGCCGGCGGAGCCGTAGGCAAAGGCGATTGTAAATGTTCTGTGAGTACACGATTGAAGGCCATAAAATCGGTTCCAGGATTTTTGATTTTATTCAAAAGATTTACAATTTGACTGGTCGTTTTCACACATTTTTCCTCCGTTAAATTTTGAATAAATAAAATTTGCACACGTTCATTGATCTTTTTATAAATCTCTGGATATTTCTTCTGTATCAATTGCAAAGTCTGATCAATGACGCAACGTTCTTCATGAGAGAACTCATGGGCATGATTGCGTCCTCCACCAGAAGTTTCACCCTGATGAAATTTCGAGTTTTTGCGGCGAAAATGACAAATTAAAAATATCACCATGGCAATGATGAGGATCAACAAGAGTACAGTGCCCGCCAAAATCATTATCAACTGTGGCAGATGTTGATTTTTTCTCTCCAACTCCTCAGCCGTATAAAATCGTCCTTCGATCTTTTTTAAGTTCTGATTCGCCACACAATCCAATATCGTCTTGGCCTCATCGCACACTTCGTTCAAATATTTCATAAAATTAAAAGTGCTGGCGTTGAAACAATTGCCCAATTTATCATCAATCGTACAATAGATTTCGGTACGCAAATCCTTGTCCGTCAACTTTTCCACCCATTTGAGATCACAGCGACAGGGCAGATTCACCGATACTTCTCGAATCTTACAATACGGTCTTGTAAAGTTCAAGGAGCCATCTTGCGGCTCTGTCAATGAATTGTCTTCGAAACTACACGACGTCGTATTCTGTTCATTGTCCAATAGAATGCGACCAAACACACCGAATTGATTGTGTTCGACTACAAATTTAGACCATTTTTCTACGTGTAGCCAATTATTACCCAGGTGTTTGACTTTATTGCCCGTTATGGTGACAAAGGCGGAAATCACGTGTATGGCGTTGTCGTAAATGGTATCGATTCTGTGAAAGAAATGCAAGAAAAGATAGACACAAATTATTTCAATTAATATGCCAAATGTTTGAACAAATTATAATTATAGAGGGCCTCATTAGGCGGCACGTTTTGCTAACACAAACAGTTTAACAACATACACATTTTTACTTAATTTTTGTATTAATAAGATATTAATAATTCGTAACAAAATATTTTGTGTTTATAAAATGTGTATGTTTCAAATCAATACTAGTCGTTTGTGCATAAACCAGCCTGCCGACAAGCCAAAAAGGCTTTGGGAGGTTAAAAAGAATAAAATAACAAAAAATCATAAGATATATTTAATGAATTAGGCCCAAGACTTATAATTTTATATTAATAACACAAAATATCGCTGAGTCCTATTCTACATCTTTGAATTTTATAGAAGAAATTATTTCTTATTGTCCATATAATTATTTTAATGTGAATATAGATGATCCGTTCAAACACCTTAATTTTTGTGTGGCATTTCTTAATGATTGAAATTACGTATGAAGTGTCATGCAGCCTTGTAACGAGCGTTATGGAAGGAAGATACGATTCTTTTGTTAAATGTGAAATTAAATTCTTTTCAATTCGTCCATATTAAATCGGTTTTATAAAATGCTCTAGATCAAAAAAATAAATAAGTTCTAAAATAAAAATAATAAAAGATGTTTTGCCTGCTATTTTCTGTAGCGTGCGTCACGGAAAAGAGTGCTATATCTTACATCCTCCTTTTCCAGTTAAATACAGAATTTTATTTCTAAAGTAAAAGGTAAAAAGATCTTCGCACATTAACTTTTGTAGCGTGCGTCACAGTTCCAGTTTTTCCGAAAACCGCATTCTATTTTTTTATATCATCATCTAGTAAGCTTCCACTGAACATCAGCATTTGCCAGCTATATTTTTCATTTTTCTCTTTAATAAAACTATGATCTGATGGAACAGTTTGTGTAACGCATGAAAGCTTTACGCATGTTACATGGATTTGAAATTGATTTCGTTTGTTTTATTATGTAAAAAACCGCTAAATTTACAAAATCACAGTTGAACTTTCAAAATTTCTTCAGATTCTTGTAGCGTGCGTCACACAAGTTAGTGGGTATTATTTCGCAACGAATGCTTTTTTAAAAAAATATGATTGATATCACATGATAGAACATTTTAATTCCACTATTTATAAGTTGAAGTTATCTGTTTTGAGAGATCAGCAAATTTGTATATATAAATCAGAATGAAGTGTACGTCACGTAGTAGTTGCTGTTATTTGAATATGATTTATTGTTTTAATTTTAAACATAATTTTAGTTAAAGCTTACAGCGGGTAGTTTGGAAATATTATTGCCAAGAATATTTATTTTATCTGCCTTTTACTGCGTTCAAATAAGTACCTCCACATGAAACACTCTTTGTATTAATTAATTTTTGTTATGTTTGCTGTTGTTTTATGAAAATACTATTTAATATTTTTATTTTTGGACTTTCGCAAACAATACAAAGAATTTAAATGATCAACAAATTTCGGGGAGACTTTAAAGTGTGTAATTAATTGACATTGACGTGTGATAATTTCCATTATGATTTTTGTTAAACGCTTAATTTGGCACATACTATCGTATACTATTTAATTTTATGTATACGAGGGTTGCCTTTAATTTTGTGCAATAGGACAAGAAGATATATGATTTCTAATCGAAAACTCTTAACAAAAATTAGACGTGCAGTGGGCCATTAAATAAAATGAAACAAAACTATTTCAATCTGTGAAATACAAAAAGCAGGCTACAGGATATTAAAATGCACGCATCCAATCAGACATCCATTAAAAAAGATTTGAGTATTTAAGACCTTAAATAAATGATGCTGTGTATTAATAATTGAGCGATATGAACTTTGCAGCAATTTGAACTATCAACCAGCTTAAACTAACATTTAATTAAAATTTTTGTAAAGAAAAACAAAACAAACAAAAAAAAAAGAACTTCAAGGTAAAAATAATTAAAGTTCAATTTTTGCAACACCCACTTCTGTTTAACAGAATTGTTTACACACATTTTTCTCTCTCAAGTTCCAGGCAAAAATAAAAAGCATTTGTTGAGAAATATTTAACGAGTTTGAATAGAAACATTAAAAAAACTCACTTGTTATTTGCAATTTTAAGTTCATTAATGCCGCTACCAAAAATGGCATCGCTTTCGATTAAACCAATACTGGCGCCAGTTATGGATACATGCTGGCTAAAGAACTGCAAAAATTATGCACAAAAACGATAATTAATTTCAATACAAAAAACACATACACACACAACTGACCTTCTCCGTTATGGCTCTAGATTTGATGGCATCGATGCGACACGATTCAAATGTCAATAATTTAATATCGTAGACATCGAAAGCTCCCGGATTGATGGTGCCTATCGTGCAATTAACAAATTTTATCTCCTGCATGGAGGCTTCAAATCTGAAGATGTTGTCTATGTTAGAGGATTCAATATGAAGCTGCAACAGAGAAATTTAAAAATTATCAAATTGAAATTATAATTCAGAAAAAGTTCAATATAGTTTCCAACTTTACCCGCGCTTGGGCCGATTTAAAGGCCTTTTCATTTATTCTTAAATCCTTAATGGCCACAAACTGGCCACGTATGTTGGTCTTCTCAAACGCATTTTCCAGTAATAGAACATCGTTACTGTTGGTTATATTGAATTTATAACTGGCTGCGAGTGGTTTTAAACAAGAGATTTTATTAAAAATTTTATGTTGGTGCAGTTGTTGGGTAACATTCTCACCTGGTCCTTTTTGCTGGAATGCTTTGTTCCGAATAACTATGGCAAACACATTGGAAAATCCTATTTCCGGATATGGTCCATAGTTTTCACTAAATGCATTACTATTGATTTCTACCTGCTCTCCCTCCCTCATGTTGCCCTCCACTATGAAACGATTGATCGTGTTGTTGTTGAGAAAGCCGTCGTTCAGTTGAAATTGTGTTCTGGACGCCAGTTTAATGATTATGACACGGGCATTTTGTGGCACTTTGTAGGATTTATCAAAAGTGGAACTTAACTGAAAAGGAGCAGAAAAAAGTGGAAATTGAAAGATATATATTTTTTAAATAAACTGCAAAATAGCGGAGTGGGATGGCGCATATTAAAACCGAGGAGAAAAATATTTAAGTACTGCGGCACCAAACCAGAAGTTTCAAATAAGAGAATATACAAAATTATATGCTGCAGTAGAAACTTTAGCCGTGTAAAATTTGTATACGCGATATTTTAAGAAGATTTTTTTCACAAATTAAGTTTTCTTAAGTTTTGCGGAAAAATATAGTTTTTCATAGATTTCATAAAGCTTTGGAATAACCACTAAATACTAATAAAAATATTTTGGTTCTCATACGCCAAGTAAAATAAAACTAATGGACAGTGTTATAGAATCGAATACTATTGGAAACTGTTTAACTCAATAAACACTTGTTTGAATTGAAAGGATTTTCTTTTCAAATATATCATAATTGTGAACGTACCTTAACAGGTAGACAAAAATTTATATTGTGCATATCTACATACAAGTACCTTTCCAATCATATATGTTTCATAAATATATGTAGACGGCACAATATTTAAACGTACACCACAAAAATGTTATGCTTGTTTATATACAAGATTCCATAGTTTTTCTTAATTGTCGTGGCAAAAATGCGCTTATCCGCTTATCACCTGTTAACAGGTAGACAAAAATATATATTGTGCATATCTACATACCAATACCTTTCCAATAATATATGTTTCATAAATATAAGTTGACGATAAGATATTTAAAAGTACACCACAAAAAATTTTAGGCTTATTTATATACAAGATTCCACAGTTTTTCTTAATTGTCCGGACAAAAGTGCGCTTATCCGCTTATTACCTGTTAATAGGTAGACTAAAATTTATATTGTGCATATCTACATACCAATACCTTTCCAATAATATATGTTTCATAAATATAAGTTGACGATAAGATATTTAAAAGTACACCACAAAAAATATCAGGCTTATTTATATACAAGATTCCACAGTTTTGCTTAATTCTCGGGGCAAAAGTGCGCTTATTTGCTTATCACCTGCTAATTTAATAGAAACAAAAATTTCCCCGTTTTGAATACATACGAGTTTTTTTTTTAATGTAAGAAAAATGTCGTTCGCGTTTAAATGTGCAGCCAAACGGCTATAATTTGCTTTTGCGAGTTTTTTTATTTTTCTGTTAAAACATACAATTACAAAGTATTTTTGATTTAAAAATTAAGTTGACTAGATTGTTACAAGTTTAAAAAATATTCGGTGTAAAAGGTTTGAAAAAAGTAAAAGTGGAAAGAATGCTGTACTTTCTGAAAGTTTGGTCTGCATAAAAATAATGAAATCTACTCGTAATAAAATTTCTATCTCTTAAATCTTTTTGTAATAAGAACTCAATAAAAATCAAATATCATCGCTTTAGGATGTGCCCCTTTGGATGTCATCTTTAGAAGGCGTTAAAAAATCTTTTCTCCTTTTAAGAAAACCTAAATTTTATTTTTAACAATCAGACTAATCAAAGAGGAACAAAACCTTGAAATCAACGAAATTTAATCGTTATTTTGAAATCAATTTGAAACGTTTGAACTGTCAAATTTGAAATATGAAGTCACTTTAAATTTTTACAATCGAATGAAAAAATTTAAACGAATTAAAAGATAAGTTTTTATTAAACAACTTTTATATTTAGAAAAAAAATTTAAAAGTACCGGAAATACACACACACACAGGCTGGGACACAAACACAAACACAAGCACATTTAAATACTCACGCTTGCAGTGAAATGTTTCCAATAAGAATTAGAAAAGCAATCATTTTGATGATTTGTAGTTTTATGATTTGGTTTTCTCTATTTTCTTTCTATTTTCATTTCGAATGTTGTTTTTATAAATTGTTTGAGTTCCTAATAAATGATATAGAACACATGATGCTGATGCCATTTCGTCGTTTCGTTGTTGTTTTATTTCATTTCATATATTTTTGGTTAAAAATGCACGTACCACGCATCAGACACTTTGTTAATTAAGTATAAATTATAGTTCCACTTTCGATATCTGAATCGGTGGTGGATTCCATGTGTATGCGTTGTTTGAAGGCAGGCAGCATGAATGACAATAAATTCTGCTTTGCAACGAACGCGTGCCATTCAAGAAATTTCTCTTTAACAATTTCTTTCTATTCAGACTTGATTTTTTTGTTCTTCTTTTTTTTTTAGATCGGCCGGTTAGCAAGCAAACTTTTCTAAATTTAATTCATATTTTGCGTTTGTGTGTGTGTGTGTGCGTTTGTTAAATCTTTAGAATATTTTCAGTTAAGTAGAGTGTAAAATTGAAATTTTTGTTTTATTAGAAAATAAAAGAAAACGTTTATAAAAATTTATGGTCTCCGATTTAAATTTTTATAAGATTCCTTTTATATTATTCGAAATTGGAATTTCTAAAGATATTGATATTTTATTAACAACATTTTAAAGAAATTTTTTGACATTATCTTTCATTACTTTTACATTCTTTTCTTTTCAATTTGAAAACTGTCTATTTTAAGCAGAAGTTCATTTTTATATTGTTTCAATTGTTATTGTCGTCCGTTTATGTGCTGCTTTCGATCGTTCTGATCGCATTAAGAAGAAAGACATTTAATTTCCATAAATTTTAAATTAAATGAGCTTTCAAATTTAAATTTATTTTTAGCTCACTTTTATATTTTCAAAGTGTTAAAGCAAGTGTGTTGGTCAATTAAAATATGTGGTATTTTAATCAGGGCAGGTCGAGAAGTTTATTGCGTTAAAATATACTCTTTAATAGGATCATCATTTGGGGGATGACCCCCAATTCATTCGCACAGAACTGCACAGAGAGGGTGTTTGTAGATATTCAATTTAAATGCCGAAGACGTTTGCAAGTTGTTTAATTCACATGCAAAAGGTTCGGCTAAAAGTCTGTTTTTGTTTCAAATACTCCTTGAGGGAGAGAACCATAGTCGAACAGGCAATTCATTAATTGAATCAAGGAGCTCAATACGATTATAAGCGTTTTACTTAAACATACATTGAATAAAATGTTACACTCTGTCATAAAGCATTAGTCGTAATAAATATCCAACTTAAACAACCGGGTTGTACTGGAAACCCTTTTTCAAATTATAATATATTCTCATCTTGCAGGGTGTTTAAAGAAACATTTTGAATAAAATGTTAAAAGTCATGTGAGATCATGTTTAGTTTTTTTAAGCGGCTCACGAGCAAACGTTCCATATCGATGTGGTGAGACAAATCGATACCAGAAGTAAAACCTTTTACAGGTTATTCCTAAACAAATTATATGCTGTTGTTGCTTTTCTTCTTAGAGAAAGCATCTACTTATCGAAAGCGTATGTCAGTGTGTACAAGTATGTTGTTGGGCTTAAATTACACTGTGCAACAGAAAACAATGTTATTAGAGTATGGATTCTGGCCGAAATAACAAAAAACTCATACTCGTGTCTCCCCCTTTTGAAAGTTAAATTTTAGAACGATTTAATAAGAGAAAAGAAATGAGACAAAAAGCATAGCATGCCTTTAAATTATTGTTTGTAATTCTCAATTGTTTTTTCAACGAGTTTTTAATATTTTTCAATTAGATTCAAGTCTACTGATAATTTCGTGTAAGAGCCAACTTACCCTGTAAAAAATCTATTTTATCTTTCCTTATTTCAAAAAAATTATTATTGAAATAGAATTTAATTAATTATATAATTTAACTTGGAGTAATTTCAAAAATAGTTGGGTATTGCTTATGTACAAAATATTTAATTAAAAATTTTAATTTTAATTCTATTTTAGTTGTTTATTTTAATGTTTTCAATATGTTCACATTACCAACACAAGCTATTAACAATTGTATCAACTAAAATAGTATCTGATCAATTCAAATTGAAGGTATTGGTTTATTCAATCGGTTAGCTGATTAAATAAAAATTCGATTTTAATAAAACAAAACTTCTTCTTACCTCTTTTTGATTAATAATGTGGTCTAATATTTATTAAGCTTAAGGTCTCTTTATTTTTATTATATTACAAAATTGTTTTTCAATATTTCGTCACTCCTTTGTGTGACTTCTTCAGGAAATTTATTTTTTAGTTTCATAAATAAAAATAATTTATTATATTAAGATTTCATTAAAAAGAAAAAATTATAATAATACAAAAAAATCAAAAGATCAAATGATTTTTTCCTTAAGTTTCGATAAAAATTTACTTAAAAAGTTTGCGCAGGTGACGAAGAAAATTTTCGATACCTTTTAGAATCCTGTTATAATATTTTCTAACAGTTTCAAGTAATTCTCTCAAAAGAGAGTTTATATTTCTGCAGATAATTTTCTCTCATGCAGCGTCATTAGACACAGCCAGCACTGAATGTTCTATAAAATTTTTTATATATTTTCAAATTTCTTTGTATTTTATATCTAGTGTTACTGGAATTAAAGTGTTTGTTGTATTATTTTCTTAATTTAAATTATTATTACAAATTTATATTTGTATGGGAAGATGTAAGTAATAAAACACATAAGAAACACTTGGGATAAAATTCCACAAGAAACGCAAAATTTTCTTTAGACAGTTAATCGATTAATCGACCGTATTAACAGAATAAGTCCAGTTTTATATTAATGGGACAGTTAATCGGATGGTAGTTAATCGGTTAATCGGTTAACCTGTTAACGGTTAACCATTTTCGCTCAGTTCAATCAATCCAACAGAATACAATTAAAATAAAGACAGAACTGGTACAGAGCTGAGCGACACAACTTCAGTTCATAAGACGTTAGAATTTTGTAATATGGAAAGTTTTCGTTTTATTGGTCAGTGTTATTAATTACATGTCCAAGCATGTTCAAGTTGTAAACATTTAATTTTTATGGCCCCAACTACTTTACAACTTGCTGATTTGATTGTAATCGGATAGTGATTAAAATATCTTTTAACACAAACTACCTGTAAGACCTCTATAATCCAGAACCTTTTCTTAAGCCACACTCGGTTGTTGTCGCTGTTATTCTTGGCTGTGTATATGTGTGTGTGTGTGTGTGTGTGTGTGTACTGTTGTGGCGCGTCACGGAACTCGTAATAAAACAAAATGTGTGATTTTCTTTATTGGAATGTGTTGCTCATTTATGATTTTTCCAAGCATTTTCCCACAGTTTATCAACACGTGATAAACAGAAGAAGTCTACTCATACGAAGAGTACAACGTACTTTTCAATAGTTGTACGCTGCTGTTTTGTTTTTTGTTTGTTAATTCTTGTGTTGGCTTCTAAACGCTCTAAACAAATGCATGCATTAATCGTACATGTGTTCTTTTTTAATTTTAGTTTAAAGTTCCTTGTATCTATGGAATACTAAGATACAGAAGATACTCTCGGCTACACGTAATTACACACGTTCAAAACCGTGCTGTGGCAAAAAGACTGTTTAAAAGTCACGCGTGTTTTATTGAAGATCCTAAACAAACATCACGTTTTCTGCATATTTGAAAGCAAACAATTCAATTTGAATGTTGTGTGTTTAGGTTTTATGGAAAATTTCCTTTATTTTGAAACAATTTTGCTGCCCCACCAGCCTAATAAAAGGATTTTTATGTTAAAGATCAGAAAAATTTTAGTATGTATCTTTTCTTTACTTTTGATCTCTTTTTGTTGTTGTTATATATGTAATATTTTCAACGCTAGTGTAAATAATTGCTTTACTTTTCTGTTAAATAGTTAGGAAATAATGACTCATTTGAGCGACTAATTTATCTAAAAAAAATTTAATTTCCTGTAAAAAAAAGTCTGGCAAAGTCACGTCAAGTCAAACAGTTTGCTGTTTTTATTTGCTGATAGCCAAGATTTGTTTTTTCATTTTTATTCATTTAATTTTTAAATTGATCTGCTCATTAGTCATGATTTGTGCTACAATTTATGTGTAAATCAATATTCCGTGTGTAAATTATCTGCTTTAGAAAAATTCGTATCATTTCATTTGTTTTCAATGTCTGTCTGACGTTTTAAGAATTATTTTTTCAAGTTGTGTGTTTGTTTAGATGGTTTTTAATAAATTAATAATACTTGATGTGATCACCAAATGTTTCTCGGGACTATTGTAAACTATTTGAATCTTATTGCTATCAATATAAAATGCAATGGGTGATTTTTTTACAGCCGCTGAAGAACTGTAAATTGTAATAAATTAAATTAATTATGAAATTTATTTTAAAAATAAAAATGAATATTTCTTTAGGTATTTTCGAGTATAACTCTGTTTCTTAATATGTTTTCCATACATTTGATCACTTTGTTAGTACCTTAACGGATTTAAAAAATATAAAATGTGTCCTTCGAATAATATTCACTTTCCCGCAAACCCGTTGTTTGTAGTTTCTTAATTCGCATATTTGTAAAGTCCAAGATTTTTTAATTGGTTTCGTTTTTGCAGAGGCCGTAGCAAAAAGAGTTCTGAATAGCACTGAATTTTAGTTTTAAGATCCGCTTTAAAGGCGTTAAAATTTTTAAAACTTCGGCGATTTGAGCTTAAACCTGATTAATAATTCTTAACGTATTAAAAAAATATTTAGAAAAAAAATAATTTTCATACAATGAAATATTTCTACTTGAAAAATAATTTTTTACATGACTTGAACTCTCAAAAAATTTGTTTAATTTGGTTTTAAAAAAGTTTAAATAACTTATTCAATTTGCAACGGACTTAAAAAAATATCAAATATGTTATTCAAATGGCTACTTTACCAGCTCTTTTTTTCAAATACATAAATAATTCGAATAGCTTTCAAACAGCAGTCAAATGGCTTTCGATAAAAGCTTTATTTATTCTTGAAATCGGGGACAACTAATAAATATTTCTGCATAATTTCTCTATAAATATGCAATAATTCAGCGTAACTTTTAAATAATAGGATTCGCAAAAAAAGATTATGTGATGAAATAATCAATAATCCGAATGCAATTGGGTTAAAATGTTAATAAAACTAAGCCACCAGTAAGCAAACGCAGCCATACCTGCATGTGTTTATTTATAATACGAAATTGATATGACAGCTTACTTATACGCTCCGTGCTCAAACACATTTTTTCTGTCCAAAAAGGAAAAAAGAACAAATAAATAAAAGTCTGATAAACCATTTTACCCAGATTTAATGTTTTCTCTTTCTTTTTTGGTGTGGTGGTGCATGCATCATCATGCAAAAACACATCGGATCATGATCATGATCACCAACATCTGTATCCCCTTCTTGGCTCCAATTAAATTAAATTTAAAGTTGCTTTTCTTAGTGTACTCGCTCTGCCAGTTTACATATATCCATTTCTATGTACGTGAGTGAGTGTGTATTTGTGCAAGTATATCGAAGTTTGTAATAATAATAATAACGATAATGAATATAAATTGTTTGGTTCCTCTTTGCAATACGGAAAAAATATATAATAAATTTGTCTTCTTAACTCCAATAAGGAAATCTCCTCATTCAACAAATTTATTTATTTGTCTCTTCTTTATTTTTTATTTCGGCGTTTGTGGTTGTTGAAAATTTCGTATTTGAATATATGAAACTTTTTTTTTCCATTTAAAATAAAACATAAAAAGCGGATGCTGATATAAAAAAAAAGATATCTAAAATCCAATTACATACACAAGATACGGAGATGCTCATATCTTTCTTACGCTTACTTTCCATTCTAAATTTGTGTTGTATCATCCCTCCCTCCCTTCCGGCCCACACTATGCTCTGATACTCTTAAATATTAATCACAAAGTTTTGTAGGAAAGAGCATAAACGCGTCAAGTCGTTTTTGTTTCACGCAAAAATGATCGAATATAATAAAACGAAATTGTTTTTGTTTAAATTTCAATTTTAAAAACAAAGAGCAGTAATTATTTTTCAGTATAAAAAATCTATATTTACTCAAGATACATATTTATTGTTTTATCTACATATAAGTTTACTAAAATATTTGCGCCGATTGCGAAACTTAAAGTAATGCATTCTTTAAATTTTTTTTTCAAATCTCTTTGCAAAGAAAAGCTGTTAAATATCATTAAATGGTTGCATGGAATAATTTTTAAAACTCATGGTGATTTCTTTTCTAGACAAGAGTGCAACATTTTTTACACTATCTAACAGAAAATATATGAAATTAAGGAATTTATTAGAAAGTCATCGAACATTTCTAACGAAAAATAATTTCTGTTTTAAAACAGAAACTTTATATAAAAGGGGTGAACAAATGTTACCTGTTTTCTAGAAAAGAAAACGCTATCAGCTTCGTTAAATTTTTCAAATAGTAAAAAAAGCAACAACAAATTTCAAATAAATAAAGACCAATTCTTTTATTATATTTTAAAGTATAAAAAATTGAAAAAAATTTAATTCAGCTTCAAGTAAGCAAAATGAGTTGCGTTATTTCAAAATTTTATATAAATTAAATTTTACAATTTTATAATGCAATATAATTAAAAAATAATTACTTTGAAAAGAATATAAAACAATTCTCATTTGCTCAGCATTGAAAGCATCTGTAAATAAAAAACTGTATTTAGCGATACAAATTTTAAAAATATCAGATTAAAACTGATTAAGTCTAGTATGTTATTCTAAAACTTCTCTCGAAACGTTTTAAATTTGAAAATGCCGAGTGTAAATTAAACACGTTTATTTACTTTATTTATGTGTTTTTGGATCGCCAATGATTTCTGAGCTTTATTCAGCTGCACATATTCCTAATTCAGCCTGGTTAAATTTTAAAGACAATCTAAAGAACTTTTAAGACTCTTTAGTTGCTGATTTCTTCCCCCAAATTGTTATTCAAAATTCAAAGTGATCAAAGTGATTAATTAGACATAAAGCAGTTTAATATTAATTTATTATAATAAAATTAAGCAGGGGCAAACTGGCTGACCAGGTGTCCGTAACTCATTTTCCTAAATAAAATAAAATAGTTTAAAGCCTGTATATTATTCAGCTGTATATGATTCAGCTTTCTAATTTTTTTGTTAACTTTTAAAACAAATTAACTTTAGCTACGGCATTAAGCCATGCAGCTTGTTGTGCTAAATATCCAACAAATTCCCGAGGGAAAAATGAGCAGAAGAAATTATCTTATTAAAGTACCCGATTCAGCTGCATTATTCTACAATCCAACCGAGACTTATTATGCCTTTCGTTTATATGAGGATTTTTTTTTTTTTTTTTAATGATTTAACACCTTGACAACTCTGACATTTTTTGTAACTTAGCGATTGTTTCCTTAAAACGCACACTTTTAGCTTCTCTTTACAAAAATTCTATATTATATTTCTTAATGCATTTGGATTTGTCATCGATGTTGTTTTCTTTTTCTTTTGACATTGTTGTTGTCTAGATGTCTGACTATCCGACTGTTAGTGGGGTTTTTTTTGTTTTGTTGTCGTTTTGTGCTCTGGGGGTAAAAAAATTAAGACAAGTTGCAAGTACTCACGTACTTAAAACTCATTTAAATAAAACAAAAATGATTTTATGCAAAAAAGAGGCATCGAAGAGGCATTACTAGGCGCAAAAAGTTTTAGTCGACTGTAAAGATAACATTTTTAGAAAATATTTATACATCCGAAATCCCATTGCTGATCCCTACGTTAGACTGATCAAAGATGGGAGAACGCTCATTAAGATTTTCTTTGGGAGAATGAGGAAAAACAAAAAAAAAAAAAAATAAAAAAAAAATTAAGAGAAAAATGTCTCGTTTTTTGTTGAAGTATTGAAATATTTTTCGCGCTGCAAAGGAAACGGCAGAAAAACACCCAATAAAATGTTGCTGCTTTATTTTGTAGTTTTTTTTTAAATTTTGTTTACTGTATACAGGCAAGTGAGTATAAAATGGAAAAAAATTTTGCTGGAAAATTTAAAACATAAATTCCAAGTTGAATAGACCCAACAGAGATATAGGAAAGTACGTGACTTGGTGTTTCAATATTGGCCAGAGATGGCAAGTTGGAAACTTAAATACTAAATATTTGTAAACAAGCCCTATAAACAGTTTAAAACTTTTTGAAAAGTTTAGTTTGACACAAAAACCAATATCACTTGCTTTTTGTTTAAAATAACTCTTTTCAACAAAGAAGTTTTTTATCCGTATTCAGATTGAAATATCGAATAAACGTGTTAATCATTATCCAGATTTCAGGAAAAATTGATTTCGCATTCGGTTGTACATATCTGAGTTGAAAATTTAATTTTCAGTTAAAATAAGTTAAATTGATAAAGATCAATTCAGGGTCTTCGTTTTAATTTCTTTTACACCGCTGAACAAAAATATAATTCAAATCTTTTTGTATTTCATATAACTTTTCCACATCTGCTGCACAGTAAAGTGTCCTTCTATTCCTCTTGGGATGATAGAATACATTTTCCATTCTTTTCAACGCTTAATTTATATAGAAAAATTCAGCCACAATTTATTACCGCTTTTTTCTTAATGGGAATTTGTTTATAGATTGAAGGTTTTTTGTTTTGTTTTGTTTTGTTTTTGCTAGTGATCTTCACACTCACTGCAGAGCGATCCCCCCCTGGTTATATTTTCTTCGCCACATTCGCACAACAAATTCTATTCATTTAAGCAGAATTGATAAAATTGCTAAATATTTCTTTTTGTTTCTTTTTGACTATTTGGGTTTGAATTGAAAAAAGCTCTCTTTTTTTTCTTAACCAGTCGATCGTGTATGTTAATTTTTGTTGTATATTTAATTTGTTTATAGTGCAAACATAAAAAAAAACCCGATTGATTTTTGCTGTGGCCGGCACACGGTGTACGTGCATGCGACCGTTCGCAATTTTGTGGTGGGGTGGGGTGTAGGTGGTTTGACTAAAATTGATTTGTTTTGAAATATAAACAAAATTAACAAAAGGCAACAAAATTTACATTCAGCGTTAACGTAAAATTTAATAATGATTTGCGTGACTGAAAATTTAAAATTTTGTCAGACTGGTTGTGAATTTAGGCATGAAAGTGATTTTTTAATTTTTAAATTGATCGTTAAACGGCAAAGCAACAACAAATTGTAAAACATTAAGAGATGCAAATAGCAACGACAGAGTAGAAAAGTGTAACAGAAATACGTTGAACTTTAATTTGCAGTTCAGCTTAATTGTTTGCAATCCAGCTTTGGAAATGTAATAACAAAAATAAATGGAATAGAAAAATATTGTTCTTATATGGAAAATTCAATTATTTGTCTTTAATTTTATTGCAGTCGTCGGAAGGCAATAAAACAGATTTAATTTCGTTTAAAATAAACGTTTCTCAAGTAAAGTTTTGCATTCAGATAAATTTAATTGGAAAAAGTTTCTTATGCACTTGGAAATATTATTTAGTAAGAGAACTAATTTCAGTATGTGACACTTTTTTGCGTTAAAAGGGCGAGAAATACACATTTTTAATTTTGGAAGAGAAAACGATGTTAGACTGTGATCTCTGAGTGTAACGTACGTTTAAGTTAAATTATGACATGATTTGCAAAATCATCTGGAGTGATTTTTAGCAACTTTCTTTTTGGCAACACTGATTTCGGCAGCTCAGCTGTTTTCGTGCAGCATCTTAAAGTTTCTGTGGTAAAGCCTCATTCGCAATTATTTTGTTTCAGGGCGACCAGGCTACTGATCGTTTACTCTCTTTCGAGAGCTTTGAGTCTCACCCGCACTAGTTAACTTCTAGTCCCCAGATAACTGTATTATTTAGCCATGAACCAACAACTCTTACAGGTTATTGAATTTTATTATCAATATGCATGCTCTGCTAAGGAAGTGAATCATGAACTTATTCGTTTTAATGATCACTTTAGGACACCTGCTGTGGCTGCTATTCGAAATCTTGTGACAAAATTTCGCAGTAAATTATTAAACTCGAATAGAAAATTCGAAGTTGCCAACAGTGTTTTTATTTAGCGTAATAATCAAACAAAAAATCGTAAAAAGAATTGAACAAAAATAAATTTTATTCCAAACACACGTTTGCTAGAAAATTAAAAAAAAAATTATTCTATAATGAAAACAGTTGATATGCATTTTAAAGCTTCTCTACTTTATTATGCCATTAAGTGATCAATAAAAGATATTTTGATTTTAAAATTATTTTTAGAAAATACTTTTCTGTGACTAATCGATTTACAAAAAGAAAAATATGTATTAAATACTGGCACGTACAACTAAAAGTGACACAATTTATGTTTTCCATATTTTTTTTACTTTAACATTTTCTTTAATTTAATTAACGCAATAAATTGGCTGAGAGACATGAATTGTTTTGCTCCCATAAGCTGTCCAACTATAAAAATGTAGCAAATCGTAAGAAGCTACTGGAGGAAATAGCTTTAAGAATGTTTTTTGAGTAAATTTTTAAAAAGTAATTAAGGAATTGATAATTAATTTTCATAGGAAAATTAAGGTCATTTTTTACGTCCTGCTTTTCAGCGAATAAAATATACAAATTCTAAAACAATACGTTGACTTCTCCCAAAAATAGAATTAAAAATTCTAAACTTTTTTCGCTGCTTGTCACTGTTCTTCTTCCATACAAAAGGTACGTTCACACTAGTCAAAGCAACAAGTGCATTAAAGATATTAAAGATGAACTTGTTCCTTTTATTAACATTAATCAGCTCGAAGAACTTGCTGAATAGAAGCACTGGAGAATAGTTGCTACACGTCATAAGAAGACGCCAATAACTAACTTGAATCGAAAAAAATATAACGTAAAATGACGTAGCGTGCGTCACATAGGGTTTTGATACAAGCCGACAAAATTGTTTTTAAACTTTTCTTCTATTCATCTCTGCTTAAGGAACTAGATTTTCTTGAAGCGTGCGTCACCCATCTTTATGATTAATACTTCACCCCAAAAACCTGCTGAAAATTTATTTTTTTTTACAAAAATTTCTTTGAGCACTAAATTACAACTGAAAGATATCCATCGACTTTGATAGATCAACAATTTTTTTTCTTGATGTGCCAATGATTACGACGGAAGCGCTCGTCACGCTTAATTTATCCATATATTGAAAATTTAACTTCCTTTAATAACTGTTATTATTTGTTTGTAATTCCTTCAATTTCTTTATGTAAATTAATAACAATTTGAAACTGATAGTCAAATATAAAAAAAATTCATTTTATTTTTCTAAATCTCATTATTATATTTGCCTATTTAGTATTTATCGTGCATCAAACAAAGATTTTCTGATGTTTATTTTTTGCATTATAAACTGAGAATAAATTAAATTATTCAAATGCAACTTTTGCATGCAATAGAATTTGTATCCAAATCAAACGAAGAGAAATATAACACCAATAAACTGAATTAATGACTGACTAATTAGTTTCTGTATTTTTTTAGAATGTTTGTGAATTGTTAAAACTAAAGCTTGACTCATGATGTTTCTCTTGAACGGACCACAAACAATCCGTAATTAGTTTCAAATTTCCAAAACTTTCAATAACATAGAAAAGAAAACTTTAATGTATTAAACGTAAAAACAACTTCAAGTATTCTTATTGATTTATTTTTTATGTATGAACTTAATATTAAATATTTGGAAGGTGAAAGCACTTGAAAAATTATTCATTTTTGATGTGATTGGGGTATGTTCGAAATTTCGAACATAATTTCGAAAGTACGTACACAATTTAGAATGCTAAATTTTAAAGTACTAAATCTTTTTTGGAACTAAATCCGCAGCAGCACAGGGCGTTAATCCACCAGTCGAAAATATTTACTCTTGCAGCACTTCTGAATTTGGGATTTGCAGTTATTTTCCATACTTAATAAGACAAATCAATTTCAGCTACCATATAGTTATATTTTTATAAGCATTTAATTAATGCCACAATTAGGACTGCAATCCGTGCGAATTTTATTGGAAATAAATATGCATGTAAAATAGTCAATAAACGTAAAAAATAATCGCCCGTATTATGAATGACGACGTTGTCGTCACATCAACACGACAGAAAAAAAAAGTTGGTCACTTATCTAATCTTGTGTTCTATTATTGTTACACGCCTTAAAGAATACCAAAAGGCTGTTAATAATAATTAATTATTGTCGAAAATTAAATGACAAGTGTTGATGTGACGTCGACGTTGTCACTCATAATATAGGCGAATAATAAAAAAAATATTGACGAGAATAAATTTTAAAATATGCAAGTTTAAAGCTTCGAACATAATTTCGAATTCAAGTTTGTTTTAAACTTGACTAAAGTTCGAAAAGTCAATTATAAATTTTACTTGAAATATACAACATTATTAATGTTCTTGTTTCAATACTAAAGCCTAGAAGTATAATGCAATTGAATTTTTTTTAATAAAATTATATTTTGAAAAGACAAAGATTAAATTAATTGATATATAAACAAATTATATTTTGATTACTTTCGAAAATTCGTAAAAAAGTTGTTGCTTAATTTAATATGAACTTTAGCAGCAAGTCTGGATACTGCAAATTATACTTTTAGTGGAAAATTTTCCAAATTTTATTATAAAAATAATAGAAATTTCGAAAATTATAAAATTTAGATCATGTCTGAAAACTTGATTTTTATTTTAAACTGCCTGGGCCAGTATATCGAACGGATACTTCGATCGTACAATTTGCATAAAAACAAGAACAAACGCTTAAATTTGTTGGTATTTTAAATTTAAATCGCTCGATTGAAATTTTCTGGCAGTGCAGTAAAATATCTTTTTGCCACTCAAAACGCAAATCCGTTAAAATTAAATTATTTTTCAAATTGGAACGAAATTGTCAACAATTAATATTATGAAAATACTTTGGGAAAATTAAAGATCGCGATAAAAAAAATACTGATCAGAAACAACTTAACGGCCATACTATTAATTTTGCCATAAAACAATTTGTAAAATTCTATTTTTGAAAGTTTTGGTCACTTTTTAAATTTCACTCACCCTTGAATTCTTTTGATAATCGCAAGTGACCGTTATGAAGGCGTTCTTACGCTCACAATTACAAAAACCGTTACAAATATCTTTTGGCGGTTCAGTGATCAGATTGAAACTGACCAAATTGGCTTCTTCGCCGTTTGCTGCTGAAGAACGTTCTTTTTTCGAATAGTATTTTTGAGGCTGGAAGCGGGTGCGTAAACCATAGGAAGCCATATAACTGGCGCTATTTCTTAAACGATCTTGTTTGCTGCTACCTCCACTGCTGCTGCTATTGTTGGAATTGCTGGCATCGAGCAGAGCATATTGATCGAGTTTGGTTAGACGGGCAACACGATGCAAGAGTTTATCGCCGTTATAGGAACGTGAATAGTGTGTGTTGGGTGAAGGCGCCGCGGGCGACGATGATAGTGCTGGCATTTGTTTATCACAGTTGGCGGGGGTAACCGAAGTCGCCAAGATTTGTATTACAAGAAAACAGAGCTGGACAATGACCCACATTGTAGATCTCGTTGCTCCAACTGTTGTTGTTTTTGTAAAACTGGCTAAATGTGTTGATATTGTTGGTTTCTTAGGACGGATCATTTTTTTATCAGACATTTTTATTTTCAATTTGTGTATTTTAATGAATGAGATTATGAAATTGTTACTGACTTTTAGATGATAATTATTTTCAATGATTTATTATCTTTGGCTTTAATATATTTTGAAAATATTTTTTCCAGTTAACACTCAGACATTTCGAAACATTTTTATGTTGTGTAATTATCTTTTCGGCCATTTAGCAATATCCATTAAACTGATTGTTAACGTCACTTCATTTTTGTAAATGGCAGCTTTCACTCCAAACTTTGCAGCCGTTTTTTCAAAAAACGTCTTGATAAAGTTGTTTGAACATTTTTGAAAGATATTCTGCTTGCGTTTAATTTTTATTAACTAAATTGATGAATTTCATAATTTTCTATTGACCAAAAACTTCAGTACACTTCATTGGAAGAGAGTGGTTTTATATAATTTTGTTTGGTTTTTTTATTTCTTTTAAATTTTCTATTTGTCATATAACGCACTTAAATTATTACTCAAAATTCTTTTTGCTTTCTTGAAATGATTCGTCTGTATTTATTCGTTGTTTTTTTTCTTTCTTCTTTCTGTCGATCACTTGGCCCGATGCATCCGCTGACGCACTTAATTCCATACTAAATTGTTTTTTATAAAATCTTTTCACATTACGGATTTTATCTTAGGCCAAATTGTATCTCTAGTTTTCTATAAAATATCACTCTCTTCACTTCCTTTCTATTACTCTCTTACTCATACTCTTAGTTTCTTAAATAAGTAAATTAATATTTATCACGTACAAGCATAAAACTCACGTACACATACAGTGTTACCAGAATGGAATATTTCATCATGAATGGGTTTAATATTCAACAAAAATATGGCCTAATAAGACATTGAGAAATTAATAAAATTATATAAATTTGATTGCTGACTTCGGCCTATAGTCTTTACAAGTGTACGCTAATAAGAAGCAGAAGGCTATTTTTATTAACATGGCGGTATATTCTCTATTGTAATTTATAAATAAATTGAAAAATACATCGCAATTTTATTGAAAGTGATCTTGAGCTCCACATTAAAAATCATTTGTCAAACTATTTTTATAATTTTTATCGTTTATTCTATATGACAGACAAGTTGCAAAGTGTCCATGCACAGTGGACAACTTATCTGCCAAAGATATATGTATATTTCTTCTTAAAAGAGTCACTACAACAAAATAACATACACAAATATTGACAACACCCAATAATTTAAACATAATTTTGCTCTTCTACTGCTTATATAAATGGAGAGGACATATTCAAATCGAATACATAGAATTGTTGAAATCTAACAGCAATTTTTAAACCAAAATTCACACTATCTGTGAAGTGGAGTTGTACATCTGGATTGGGGAGATGTACAACTTTAGTTTCAACACGCATAGTTTTAAAATGCATATCTGAAAATTTAATATTCGTAAACGGGTATATTTTATTAAAATAAAATAAAAATGCTCTGCTAAAAATGACATGTAGATTTTGCAGATTTGTTTTTTGTGGATATTTTTAAAATCATTTAGAGTTCTGGCAACTTTCGAAGCAGGTTGCTTTTCTTTTTGTCATTTTGGGTGTTGTGTGTTTGTTGTTGGTTGATCTCATAGTTGAAGCAACAATTTGATTGTGTGACTTTTTGTTGTTTTTATTAATCATATTGTGGTTGTTGTACGTTCTCCCTCTTCTTTAGTTTGTTTTTCATTTCATGTTGTTGTGGAAAAATTATAAAGTGTATCTTATCGCCTTAACCAACCATTGCATGAATGCAGTCAAACTTACGGATGGATACAGAAAAACTTGCATTGTAAATGAGTTTATTTAAAAATATACATACAGTTGTAAATATGTATACACACACATACGCACATACATATATAACCCAGTTGGAAATGTATAATTATAAATCTAGTAAGTGTGTTCTGTGTATTAGGTAGAGTTGAGAATAGTTGTCCCCACTAGTTGTGAAAGAGAGATGCATTATTATTGTTATTGTTGTTGTTATTATTTTTGTTTGAACCTACTAATGCGTAGATCCATATCGAATCGACAAAGAGTTAGACACGATCCTTGTCCATTTCGATAAAACTCGGTCAGAGAATGTCTATCGTTCTATTTAGAATTTATACCAACGAAAAAATATTTTAAAAAATGTCCTTAGTTATAGTAAAAATTCCACCGAATTTATTTAGACTTTTTCAATGTCTTAAAAAGCATCGCACACACAAAAATAATTCTTATCCCATTTTAAAAAGAATTTAATAGTTTTTGTTATGTTTTGAGGTGTGGAATAGGAGGTTTTAGTCATAAGAAGTATACAAAGCGGAAGGCTTTCATCTGTAAAATACATTTCAAAAAAAGTTTTTATATTATGACAAACTACCAAGTCCATAAACTTATGCATTCACCTAATATCATGGTGGGGTATTATAAAAATATTAATGTGATTATACGGGTTGGTTAGTGAAATAGATTTTTGTAAATATATATATATATATATATATATATATATATATATATATTATTAACCATGCATACATACATACATTTTAGTTACACATGTATGTGTGTGTACGTTTCTATTAATTATGTATTTCTTGTCTACATATTTTTCTCATATATATTTTAAAGTTGCATTCACACACGCGCAGGCAAATTATTATGTGTGCGTGTGTGCGTGACTTAATTGTAAATACGTTCGTATCATTTTAAAATAAAACTCTTTGTTTGCATTATTCAATAGCAATTTCAGCCATAAAAATCGAATATTCTCTTTATTTGCGATTTTAATACTCCCTTTCTCAGTTTCTTCGTTTTTGTTGTTGCTGTTGTTGTGAGACTCTTACTCCCCCTTGGGTCTTTATGACTCTTTATATGTGTGCGTGTGTAGTGAAACATAACCGCTGTTGTTATTATTTGTTGAATTTGTTGCTTTGGGTTACTTTATTCCAGCTGATCTTGTTTATTTTTATATTTTTGGTTTTTGTTATTGTAGTTGTCGCTGTTTTTCAACTGTCTGGCTCGGGAGCATTGCATTCGCATGTGTTTTTGTTTTTGTTTTTTTGTTTTTATAGTCGTTGCCAGTGGTTGGTTTTGAACTCCACATCCAGTTGGAATGAAAAACCCCAGTTCAAAAATATAAAAATAAAAAACAAGAAAGATAACAACAATTGCAGTATTAAGAATAACAAAACTTGTTTTTATTAAGACTTTTTTATATTCATCAACTTATTTATGTATTCAGATATTTATATTTTGTTATTGATAGATACACTATGGACATAAATGCATATGTTTGGATGTTTGTAAATATGTATGTATGTGTTTAAGAACACATACATATGAATTTTTCATATTCATGCAATGCATGCATAAACACTCCTGGTTCATCATCCGTACTTGAAGATATATTCATGTAAGTGCGTGTAAGTGTATAAAACACGCAGTTGACTTGGTTGAGGGCAATAGTCCTTTCGTGTTGTGATATAATTATGCTGTTAAAATGCAAAATTATCTCAGGGTCTTACTCTTCTTGAGAAATGAAATGCAATGCTTAGGTATTCTGCAGTATGCACAAATCATTCAGAGGAAAATCTTGCACAAACCTGACCGACTTTAAAAAGTCGTTTCTAAGTGTCGAAAACACCTGCTGGCATTGGAGCAAACAAATATCCCTACACAGTAAATACTCGCATGGAAAATATAATTTTATAAAATTTTCAAAATTGCACGACTTGTCACACATTTTTTAGCTGACATGTCATATTATTTAGCAAATCGCACGGTTGTGTAGGATAGTGAATCACGGAAAGGTTTCGGACGGAAATTAGTGAGAGAAATTATCCTGCAAGGTCCGTGGGAAAATAATTGCATGAAGGTTATAATGGAAAAGAAATAGATTCATTTCGGACAAGTTTTTTTTTTTTGTTACAGTTTTTGAAAACTTCAAGGCCTGCTATATATATTCAAGTGTTCGTGCATAAGCGAATATATTATTTGGTGAAGAACTAATAAAATGCAGCGGAACTTGACTCGTAACAAACAAGGCAATTTTAAGATTCATTTAGGTAACAAGAAGCTAACCAGTGGATAACGGAACAATAATCCTTAAGGAACAAACGAAACTATAAAATGTCAATATGATCCTTCCTCATCTCCGAAGAGGTGCTAATATATCAAATTGGCCCGGAGTATATCGTCACAAATCACTCTTGAAAAAGAAAACTTTTGCGCGTGAAAACGGTCACTCAAGTTGTAAATGATGGATTACAAGCAGGCGCATCAAGCAAACCGGATACAATTGACGAATCGCTCCATTATAGGAGTGAGGACTTTTGCCCCACTTCAATGAGAATGTTGGGAAAGAAACAGCACTTGCTTCCACTTGGAGTGATAATTTTTCACTTGCCCTTTTCTTCTGATTATTCTTACATATTTTGTTTCTTTTGACAATACATAAATGTGTATGTATTGTCTTAGTATTGTAGTTGCTGCTATTGTTGTTGTTGCTTTTGTTATTTTTGCATTCGATCTAACCGATAGTGGGGTGTTTAAATTTACAAAAGCATATAAAAGGAAATATATGCATGTAATTGTCTCTCAAACTATTTATTAGATTAAAGTTGACTTTTTGTCATTCGCTTGTTTAGCATGTTGGGTAACTGCTCGCAGCCAATGTTGCCATCTTAAGGTTCGCTTACTATTTGTCGTTTATCTCGTCTGATGCTATAATAAAGCAAATAGAGTTTTTGCAAGATATGATCAAGATATATCCTGATCGTGCTAAGTGTTGTTAGCAACTTTTACAGTTTTTTTAGTGCTTGAACGATTTCATGGGTCTTTTAATAAAAAAGTAAAAGAAAAGATCTGGCAACGCGATTTATTAATAGACCTGAGTTTGACCGCGTTTATCTGATTTATGTTCAGAAATTTATTTATCACGCCATTAGAAGTTGAAATATTCTCTCTTCTTTTACAACTTCAGCAATAAATAAAATTTTATTTCTTCAATTGATACCCATTTACTTATTTGGGGAAGAATTTTCCTTAAATATTCATTCATCAATCGCATCATAACAAGATACCAAATAAAGGGAGATGAAATATTGTTGTTGTTACAGTTCATGCTGCTAATGTCATTGAAGTTGTTGTCAAGAGCCAGCGTTACATTATGTCCAACATATAATTTAATTGTGTATATTTAACGTTTAAATTGTGGCTCTTATTTGCTGGATTCTTGTCGAAGGCTGGTGATGATGAATATGCTGGCAGTGGATGAAAATAATTAAGTAAATTGAAGAAATAAAAATCACAGCTTGGATGTTTTAAATAACAACAAATTCATTTAAAATTTTAAGTTGAATACATATAGAGTTGTAAAAGCGTATTGTTGGTAAATAATAAAGAGAAAAAATGGTGGCGACTTTCTCTTAAAATGCTTTCAAGCAAAACCTTTTGTCTCTAATTGTTTAAATCACGTCACTAAAGTGAAATATTTAGGGTTTTATAAACTACATATTTTGAACACTTTCAAGGGCAAAGCAATCCCTAAATTTCTGTGCGTTTGATGGGCGAACGAATTGTGCGCAAAACAAAAACAAATCTTTACAAATTTCAAAATCACTGAAACGCAGTGTTTCAAATAATATCTTCAAATTTAATGTTAGTTTATTCGCTTTAAAGGTTTCGCTAAATAGACGAATGGAAATCCTGGGAACTGATACAAGTTTCCTTGTAAACATGATCGAGTACTACAGAAATCTATTTCTGAAATTTTCAAGTAAAAAACGAGGTCTTCAACCTTTTCTACTTTTAAATCAATTAATTCGGTGAATGTCACGCGATTTAAATATTCTTAAGAGACTTGGAAGAAATAAATTAAGAACTTTCAAATGACACATAATTTATTTCACAACCATGTGAAATATGGATGTATTTCTCCAACAGAAGAACTGGTTGATAAAATTAAATTGACCTCTTTAATATGGCTGATTATCGTACTCTTTTTAAGCCTAAAATATTATTTTGCGAAATTCCTCGAACCAGTTGTCGCTTATCTGGTCAAAATAAGAACCTGGCGGGACTAGTGTTCAAAATTTTGGTATGACATCTCTTACTGTTCCAGAGGTCATGCGCGTTGTTAATTATTTTATATATGCAGATGTATTTTGGCTATAGCTAAAACGAATTGCAATGAAATAAAACGGAAGTGAAACTTTTTGTAATTGTAACTCAAATCCTCAGCACGGGTATAACGCACTGTTTGTTTAAAACCCTCTAGAATCTTTATTTAGAAGTATTCCTCCTTGTTACTCGTATCAGTCAGCACTTTCCTTTTTCAATATTCTACATTTTGTTTATTTATTGATGACTACACATAAACGGCAGGAAAAAAAACTCAAGTAAATATTATCAATAATAGATAAAATTTCAATTCTCTTTGAATGAATCGAATCAAAGAAAATAATTGTTTTTGTTTGCCTGAACACGATCCAGTTGTCTAACACTTCTACTTCTCACTTTGTATACGATCACACTTCAAAGTTATGCCGGTTATTAAATATTTAACTCTATTTGTATGATTGTAATTGATTGATTTTGCGTTAGTTATTGAGATCATATCGTTTGTCTTGTCGATTTAAACAATTTTATTTTAAGTACCGGATGTGATATGAATGTTATATTATGAACTTTGTTCATTAACCTTTTCAAGGGAAATAAGCGATGGTGAGAAGGAGAGAGAACAGGAATGGTGTTGCTTAGTTTGTTAGAAGCAATTTGTTATTATTTATAACAGCCACCACTTCATTTCATACAATTGGCTTAATTTAATCAGGTTAATAAAACTTCTTACAATGACTTGACTTGATTATTAAAAAAGCTTTATGACATTTTCATCCTTAACACTGCACTCTCATAAAATGCTGCCTTGCAAGTGGCAAGTTTATTGACAAAAAAAAAGAAGAGGAAGTAAAAAAAAATTATCAGTTAATTACTTTGATCTGCATTGGCTTAAAGTACACAACTAACAACAATTGTTTTAATTAATATTTTAGTTAAAACAAGCAAGCAAATTTATTATTTACCATGTGCTTAGCATATTTTCCTTAAATGCAAATAAAAGTTTGCTAAATATTTTATTCTAAACTAAAATATGTTGGTAAAATTATGAATAGCAACAGATTGCCAGCCAGTAATTCGAACTTCATGTTTGTCAGATAATTAAATACATTTTTCATAAAGGAAATAGAAATATTTTGAAATTAGCTTAAAATATTGTGACATGACGTCACATCGTTTGAACCCCCCGATTCTTCATTATGAATTTCATTCTTTTTTCATGCCCTGTCCTACAAAATATATGTATATTTAAAAAAGTGACCTTCAAGTACGTACGTAAATACCTACGTACTTGTATGTACGCATGTAGGCTTGCTTGCATGTTTCTACTACAAATAATATATTAAATTTAAATATATTTGCAAATTAATATGCGATAAATATAAATATTTATGCTTGTATTTGTACCTACTCTTGTGAAATGTGCGTTGGTATTTGTTTATTATTAAACATGCATTCTTTGACTGCACATAAACGCAATTAAATTACTTATGGGACGAGTATAATAATTAATTAACTATTGAAATAAATAAATACCTTCATACTATTTAAAGAAATATTCTATAACTCTTATCTAACTAAGCAAGTAAACAGTGGCAAAATGTAATTTTCTTTATAGTTTTTACAATTAATTTACATTTTTAATATGCGATCGGTCCTCAAAGTTAATGACATTTTACTGTGGCCGTCTCCATGCGGCAGTGTTGTGCTGCGTCCAGACTTGACTCTTTTCACAATCACTGATTTTTGTTGTTGTTGCTTTTGCTGCATGAAATAATATTTACATTTGATAATTATGTGCTTCAGTGTACAAACTATTTACGTATGAATGCATGCAGATACACACACAACCATGGGTATGTTTGTATGTGTGTGGCGAAGTATTTAAAATAAATATGAGCAGCAGTATGTGCACTTCTGCTAGACACTAATAACTTAACAAAAGTATAAATCTAAACAAATTTAGCATTTCAAACTTTAGTAGAATGTTTTGTTACGACTGACAGACCGCCCTCCGTTGTGGCCACAACGACAACAACACTTTGAATTGTGTTAAAAAAAAAAAGAAATATTTAAATGCGTTTACAATTGATGTGTATGTTTGAGTAGTCTTTGGACATTTTTTTGAAAATTATTTTGAGACAACTTACACAATATTAGTAGGGGGTCTCATAAGAAAAAAACATTGCAGAATATTTTGAAAAGAAAAATTCCAATTTGTGAGTTAAAAATTATATCAGAGTAGATGTGGATCCATAGCAAGGAAAACGTTATATTCCATTTCCTAAAGCGAACTATTGTGTTCCCAATAAACATTTTAAAAACGAAATACATAATCTAATTCTATGTAATTTGTATCGAATTATTTCGAAGAGTGCTTTTGATTGAAAAAGACACTTAACAAATATTACAAAGCACAAGGATAAGTCATCATCAGCTTCATAGATTCAACTTACACAGCAGAGCTGAACAGCTGTTTTCGAAATCCGCTGCGCTTTCATAATCAGTACTCATGTGCTTTTTGTTAGGCGGCTTAGTGGAATGTGATAACAGATTCTATTTATGCTAATTTTATTATGAAAATGGATAGGAGCACTTTCGAAAGCCGCTACACTTTCAAACATTTTCCTCAAATGTTTTGCTCTGCTGTGTAAAACTGATGATGACTTTCGCTTCTGATTTGGAATATTTCCGATGCCTTTATGAATTGAAAACACTTTTCGAAATTGAGTTTAGTTGCATAGTTTTTTTTAATATTGTTAAAAAGTGTACAGGATATATCTGACAACAGTATGAATTTACAATTTTCGCCTTTCAGTATTGCCAAAAAAAAGGATATTGTCAGACAGCTGCAAGTATCCGTTTTTTGCACCATTTCCAAATATTCTCAGCTAATTTTATATCGTAAAATGTAAAAGCTTTTATGATACTGACAATGGCGTCAGTAAAGAGACACTGGACTATCGGAATGGTGTTGATTAAATAACAGTTTCCTAATTTGTGAAAATGCCACGTTTGAAGGTAAATACTTAAACACTTTCCAACATACGAAACATTTTTTTAAAGAATCTTTTTCTCACAATAGAGCAATCGTTTCTAATAGGTCAACTTGATATTAGAGGTCCACAGCGTCAGCTAACTTAACCAATCCGTCAAACTCTCTACAAAAAGAGAATCCGGTAGCTAAGAAGTGTGCAAGTTGTTGCAGTAACAAGACCATCTTGTTATAGCCATGTGTTAAATATGTTTGTCTGCCAACGAAGAAACATATTGATACAAATATTAGTTTTTATAAAATGGAATCTCCTTATATTTCAAAATACACAAATCAAGAAAGTAGTGAATTTATATTGTGAAAAAACTATTTATGCGGATGCATTGTAATAATGTCTGTCATAACAAACAATTTGTTGTTATTGCAGCTATTTGTTTGCCATAATAAGCTTCTGTTAAAAAATTTGTACTTATAATTGTTACTATTGTCTAGTGATTCAGCCAATCAGTGATAATAGACAAAAAAAAAACACAAATTATGGCGATAACGATAGTTATGAGTTGCAACTTACTGGCTATATTTTTTATTCTCTCTTTAAATAAAATTAATTTTAAAACATTTGATTTAAATTAAATTTATATGTAACATTTTACAACCACACAATCTTTGAAATTTCTGTAGGATGAGTTTCCAAAAGCGTAAGAGATATTTATTGAGTTTCTGTTTCATACATATTTAAAAAATTAAATATTTTTTAAACTTTGAGAAAAAGAATCAGTGCAAATTAAATAAATCGAAGTGAAAGAAATTTCACCATATTGAATCTCTTTATTCATAAACACTCAAAATGATGAAAAATATGACAAATTTTTTTCTTATTCATCCCCTTGACAGCGTCCCAAATTCTGCAGCTGTTGCCTTAACAGTTCCTGTGGTACACTTTTCAGTATGTTATCGTCAACCAATATTTAAGAAAAATTCTAATTCGAAAGTTTTTGACGTGTAGATACGCACAATATTAATAGTTTTTCTAAATTTTTAGCATAAATTTGTGAAAAGCGGCTTAAACGTGACAGAAAGTCAGCAAGAAAAAAATTTTGTGCAACCAACCGTTGATCTTATAAATATAAACGTTGCTGTTGGAAAGAGAACAATTAACTTTTATTGATCTATTAAAACTTAAAATGCAATAAATAAGAGAAAATATTAAAATGTTCATGATATTTTTCTTAAATTTGGGATGAATGAATCTTGAATGCAGAGATTTATTTTAAATGTAAATGTCAAGTGGTCGCTTTTGACAACCGGGCGATCCTATTTTAGTTAGATGGATAAGTAGTTCGAAAAATTAAAGATTAATTATCGCTTGTGATTTTAGTTAATGTGTGGATGTGAATATGTCGGACATGTTAAACATGCTTCGACTTAATGGTTTCTTGCTGCAGCAGGTAAAATCAATTAAAGATAGCAAATAAATACAAAAAAAAATAAAATACTTGGAAATAAAATCGAAGTTAACAAAATATAAGTTCAATAACTGATAACAATGGGATGGATGGTTATCTACCCATACAAAGACAAAACGTATGTGTTTAAAATCTTGTAGGTACGACCGTCATATTGTGTGTAAATATTTGTTACCCTCGATAATCGGTTTGCTTTTCTTACAAAACATATTGTCCGCAAATGTTTTTGGTGTTTTTGTTTTGTTTTTTGTAGCTGAAACTAAAAGTGCATTTGTTTTCTTCTTTATCAGCAAAAAATATATCGTATTTTTTTCTTATCTATAAATAGAAATTAAACATTTACTCACTTAAGATTGTCATAAGTATTATTTTTTAGAAATTTCCAAACAATTTATTTATTATTATTTGCATTTATTTCCTCCACTTTTAGCTCCCAATCGAATGAGCGTCAATTTTTAAAGGACTTTATAAGTGGTGCTCCTGGCTCTTCCGGTGCCCGTTTAGCTGCCTGGTTGCAACCGGAACCTCGTTTGGATCCCAACAAGTACGATGGTGCATTTTTTACCAATTGTAAGTTTTAATTTCTTTTTATCGAAAAATCTTAGATGTGAGCTGAATACAATTACTGAAGCGTTACGTTATGGTTGGCCAACACAAATTATAGTTACCATACGTGATCAGTATGGGGATGCAATTGTAGTGCCTGAATTAAAGGTAAGTGGAGTTTGTAACAGCAAAGTTTGACAATTGGCTCAGCCAACTGTTAAAACTGTTTCAAAAAGTTTAAAAAATAAGGCCCTTCACTTGTAAATCATTTTGCGTTAATAATATTTTTCATTGACAGGTTGAAATCAAAGCCATACCTACGGGATCTTCTGGTAATGGAAACATAAAAGTTAGACGTTGTTCTCAAACTGAAACATATTACGGAGGTGTAGCACCACCTCCACGTCAGAACTATGAGCCAACAATAAAGGAGAAAATGTGTTTCAAGGCAATAACGTTTATGAAATCATACAATAACTATTCATTTGAAGAGTTACGCTACAGCAGTCCCATACAGACCAGAGTAACTGAATCGCTCTACGCCCAAGATATGGAGGATGGTACATTTAGCGTACACTGGACACCAAACGCGGTGGGCAGCTATTGTCTAACCGTAACCATCGATGGCATAGTTTTGGAAGAAGTGTATCGTGTAGAGGTAAAAGAAGGCAGTATACCACCACCGGCCCATAAAAGGGTAATGAAAAATCCTCATACACCGAATAAGCTGCGGAAGTTTTATACGAAAAATACAGCTGGTTTGCGTATACGGTCGCATCCCACTTTGCAGTCGGAGCAAGTGGGAGTGATCAAACTGAATGGCATCATATCTTTCATAGATGAAATTGAAAATGATGATGGCGTATGGCTGCGTTTATCTACCGAATCCATTAGACAGCACTGTACCATGGGTTGGTATCCTACGGAAGCCTGGTGTCTGCAGTACAATCAACACTTGGCGAAAACTCTTTTACATCCTGTAGTGGAAGAGAATGCAACTGAGACAGCAACTGCTGTAAGCAATGAAAATATTTTGGCTGATTCTAATGCAGAAGGCCAGTCTATGTCTCCTTTACCAGCGGCGGCTGCCGAAAATCGAGCCAAAGCCAGAGATATTTTGGATAATTTGGAGCCTATAGCAGCTGCTTTGGAATCCTCGCCGCCAGTAACTAATGACAAAGCAGACTCATCCACAAAAAATGTCTTTGATTTCGCCATTTCTTCAACATCATCTAAGCAAACCGAATTTCCTCACGTCTCCACAAATCCATTTATATGTGCTGACACAGATTCTAAGTTGGAACATATCTTTGCCGGCGAAGGCGAAGCCAAGCCTGAAGATTGTCTTAGTTCGGGCAATTCCGCTGGAGTCAATCAGATCGGTTCGGCCATAGCAGGAGTAGTAGGAGGTGGAGCCATTAAACTGCAGGCTCTGCAAAAATGGTTTAAGGGCGATAATGAGCCGAACTCACCAAGAGATTATTCTTTCAAGCCCTCAGATATGAGCGAAATTGCTTCAGTTTCTGTTAGGGAACTGGTGCGGGTAATGGGTGGCCAGGATTCTCGTACCAGTAATGGCAACAGCTCTCACCGATCTGGCAGTCCCATTAAAATACCTCTAGAGGAGAAAGTATGCGAAACTCCTAGCAATAGTGTACGTTCTATGGAAACATCTGATGTATCCATGACTCAAGATTCAAGTAACTCTCAAAATAGTGTTAAAGATGAGAGTTCCCAGTCGGAGGTAGCACATTTCGATATCAGCAGTTTTAGGAAAACACATTTCACTCCTAGTCAAACTGCAGCCCTGCTATCAACACCAAAACATTCTCCACGCAAAGGAGCAATTAGCCGAAAGTCTAGTGGTGTCTTAGGAGGAGGCCCTCCCTCTTCTTCAACTGATACAGGTTGCTTAAAGGAGTCAGACATTTCCAATTTAGAAGAAGAAATGAATTTGCTGCAAATAACCACCACCACACCGGGAGGTGGCAGCACCACACAAGATCAAATTCTTTTCGGAGAAGTACGAACAACTTGTTCGACCAGTAGCACGGATAATTCTAGTCCTCCCGTATGGCCTGAACCCATAGCATCTACTAATACAAACGGTTCGCAAAATACATTTTTCAAAACACCTTCAGCTAAGAAAAATCCCATGGGTCCCATAAAGCGGGCAATGCCACCCTCGTTTGCCGAAAGTATACGAGCAGTATTTGCTGCTTTCTTATGGCATGAGGGTGTGGTGCATGATGCCATGGCCTGTGCCAGTTTTCTAAAGTTTCATCCCAATTTGCCAAAAGAAGGAGCCACTGTTATCACAAGACGGGATCAGAATGACAGCAAGCAGCAATTGTCGAAAGAACAGAAGGCTCAACAAAGACACTCGGTGGAAGTAGCCAATGCTGGTACTTACTTAAATATCCGCCCTTCCACTTTGGAAACTCTTACCAAAAGTGGCAATTTTTCCGTTAATAATCGCAAATATCGCAAAGGCCAATCAACCGATAATCCCGATGATATAACAGGAAAACAAAAACTGCATTCCCTTCCAGAAGTAGTAACCGTTTTGCCCCCCGCTTTGCGCAGTTTGGTGTACCTATGGGAGCACATTTGCTCTAATTGTGTACACATTGTACAATCGAATTCCTTAAGCCAAGAAAGATTCCATTCGCGGGAATCTACAGCGGATAGCAGCAAGGAGAAACCTACGGCCAAAGACAAAGAAAACAAAAAAACAAAAAAGAAAAAGGATGATGGTTCGTGGTGTGAAATATGCCAAATCTTCTTACCCATTCCGGTAACCTATCACATGCGTATAGTTCATCCGGGTTGTGGGAAATCTGCCAAGGGCAAGGGTTACAATAGTGTGGGTATTTTCTGTGAAGGATGGGCTGGCAATTGTGGTGAAGGCGGCAAAGGAGCTTCCAGTTGGTTTTTAATGTGCGATGCCTGTCGTGAAAAATACATATCGACTAATAAAAATACTAACAATCTCAACAACACTAACGCCAGTGGGCCGGGCGCCGAGCTCAATCTATTTGGCATTAAGTCCACCACTTTAATAGCGAATTCGGAAATTTATACAACAATGAGGGAAAACGCCACATTTCTTTTGGAACTGTCGTCAAATGTTACAAATTTGCCTACAGACACTGGACATACAGCAGCCGACCACGCTCCAGCGGGTACTAAACGATCTCCACAACAAATGCCAGTTGTAGTGGAGCATCAGCATTTTAATATAAGCGAAATGAATAAGCCCAGCACGAGCAGGGCAGATACTCAAAGGCATAGTCGCGTGGGCTTAAGGATAACAAATAGATTTGGAGGTAATTGAAGACTTGAATTGTCATGAGGATCAATTGAATATCCAGAATTTCTTTTATTTTTTCTAAGGAAATGTTACATTCCGCAAAAGCTTTGGCGGCTCCAGTTCCCCGGAACAACCCTGGATGGCTCCAGAAACATTCGCCTGCCTGGAAACTTTTGGACCAGCCAATAAAGAAGACTTACCTTACGAAATATTTGGCATGGGAGCAAATGAAAATGGCTTTGACAGAGTGAGTTTTTGAAAGCTCTTCGTTTTAATTTATTTTTCCAATAAATATCTTAAAAATTTTTTCAGCCCCTTTCGGAAATTTCTTATGAATCATCCGACCCCACTAACTATGATGTTGGCAATCAGGCGAACTGTATGTCCAACAGCGCAACTCTATCACGATTTCATCGCAGCTATTCCATGGGCCAAGGTTGGGGTCTAGCTCAACAGCAGGCAACTAGCAATCTACGAGAAGAATCTTTTTATCCCAAAGTGGTATTTCGTAAACGGAATAGTTCCACTTCAGAAAGTGATGGTTCTCTATTGATCTGTTATCCTTCGGAAAACCTAAGGCGTTTGGTGCCCGAGCACATTTTAATTGCCACATCAGTGATACAGAAGTCGGTGAACAATGAAGCTGATAACACTGAGTCGTTGCTTAAAGAGCAGAAATTAGATTTCGAAGGTAGCAAACAACAGAATCAAAGAAACAATTCAGATGCAGAGGCTGCCAATCAAATAAGTGCATTGCTGCAAAGACCGGCTATGGCCTTTATAACACAAAAACATGATTTGAAAAAGCTACGCAGTGCTATGAAGCGAAGTTTACGTATAGCCACCTGCCGTAATTATTCTCTGCAGGCGCTAAATTGGCTATTGCGCTCGGTTACACAAAGCGTTTGCTTGCATGATCTTATGTGGTGGTTTGTATCCTCGCTTAGCATAACACCCACCTCCACGTCAGATCATATTGATGGTAAATATGATGAATTGGAGCCAGCTTTGGAACATCCTGTATCCTATACACAAATTAGTGGACGTCTATCTCACATGATCACGGAAAGTTTGCATACATTTTTGCAATCCGTGGCCGATTTAACGCTATATTTGCCTTTGGGTTCACCTTTGCAGCGTATTGCTATACAATGTTTCGGCATAAGATTCCGTCAGACGGATCATCAGTTTCTGCACAGTTCCCATGTGTTTGGTAATATTTCGAAAATTCTATCCAAATCTGATGAGCAGAATGAGAATCCAGGCGTATTTGGTTTGAACGAGGACTTGGAAGCCAAAGATCTTCATAATGGCAAAGAGTTCTACGCTATAGCCGATGCTGGTGGTAAAATAATTTACTACAGCGATCTCAATGGGCATTTTGAAGTAACTGTCTCTTCACGTCAAGCTATGGCCGAATCATTGACCGATAATTCCACCGAAACGTTTTGGGAAAGTGACGAAGAGGATCGGAATAAAAGTAAAATTATTGAAATATCCATGAATAAATTAACTTATTGCTGTAAAATGCTGCTAATACATATTGACAACAGCCGCGATATACAAAACAAAGTTTCATCGGTGGTTTTTTATGCTGGCCAATCACTGGGCGACACTAGTCTTATTAAATCCGTTGAAGTGGATGCTAAAGCTTGTACTTGGCTATCGACCAAGATAAACGATGACAACTTTACTCACTTTCGCGTTGAATTAGCAGGACCGGATAATACTTTGCGCGTGCGGCAAATAAAACTCTTGGGCTTGCCTGCCGCCATGTGCGGTTCCGGTGATCAATTGGTGAATCCTTATGAATTGGTGGCCAATAACTCTTCGCAAGTGCAGGCTTTTAAGTTTAATCTAAAGTTGACGAATGCAATCAGGATTCAGCAACAAATCTGTGAAAGTGAAACGTTGCGAGTATTTCGTTTAATAACGGGTAAGTTTCCAAGTTTATAAAATCAGTTTGGCTTCAATAGAAAGTATGTAATTAAAGTCGATCAGTTTCACAAGGCGATAGTACTGCAGCGATTATGGACTCTTAGTATCATAACGCATATTTTCAATTATTGCCAAATATTCTTCCTAAGAGCAGAAATTTTTGCTCGGAAGGTTTGCTATTGAGATCGTGTGTGTATGTATACATGATGTGAAATGGATTTGATTTTTTACTAATAGTTGTCGTTGACACACATACGAACAAGCATTGGGATCGTGAATATATTTTTTTATAAAATATTTTGTAAAATTATGTTTTGCTATATTTTAATCTGTGTTTAAAATTTTACAGGTCAAGTATTTGGCAAATTAATTATGTTGGATACAGGCAACGATGAAAATGTTGGTGGTACTTTAACGATTGGAAAAAGTGGGTCCCAAAATGCTTTGGGTATGGACACTAGTGCTAATTCAATGTTGGCCGATTCTTTAGATTTAAGAGAGCATATGGTGGGTATACTCTTCTCGCGCAGTAAATTATCGCATCTGCAGAAGCAAGTCATTGTACATATAGTGCATGCGATTAAGAAAGAAGCCAGAAGGGCAAAGGAAGATTGGGATGCCGTCAATTTAACCAACAATCTAAGAGACCCCAATGGTACGGGATCCAACAATGACAAAGACTCTAAAACTGATTCAGCATCTGAACGCAGTCGTACTCCCGATACATATTGCTTTGAAATGCTAAGCATGGTGTTGGCTCTGTCGGGCAGTGTAGTAGGACGAGCTTATCTATCGCATCAGCATGGTTTGATAAAAGATCTCCTTAGTCTTTTGCATACGGGTAGCGATCGGGTGCAAAGACAAGTTACGGCATTATTAAGGCGTATATTACCCGAAATTTCGCCAGACACATTTGCCGATATATTGGGTGTACAGCGTTTACCACCTTTGGATTATAATATTGCCCATCAAATAGCTGTGGACTTTGATATGGATAGCTTGGGCTTATTAGATATATTTTTGGCTGTTATAGCCAAATCGTTGCAGTTGCAGGTGAAAGTTAAAAGTGCCGGCGGAAAATCGTTAATGGAAAAAACTCCTTCATTTATAAGGCTCTACAATGCATTGGATTTATCGGTACATTTGCTTAAGACTCCGAGACTGCCCACGGACATTGAACAACATCTGGCAGAGGAGGAAAACAGTTTTACGCGCTCAGAATATGCTTTTAATTATGAACGTTTGAATACGAAACAAGCTGTTGGTAAGGAGAGCGGTAAAAAAGAAACAACTAAAAATCTTAATCACAGATGGTTCTTAAATGGCATTATTCCAACGAAGCAGGCGGAGAGTATTATAGTTCTCATCAGAGACTTGGCAACGGTAAAACAGAGTAAACATTCTGCCTTAAGTGAACTGTTGAATTTCGTCTTCTCCGTAGAAAAAATGTAGAAGACGAAGTACGATACTCGTAATAGGATTGAATGATTTAAAACGATTTTAAATTTGTTTCATCTGAATTTAATACGTAATTATTTTTAGGGAAAATTGGGTGAGAAATGGTCTCAGATGACGAAAGCTGCCATAGCAGAAGCTGTTTTAAATCTCACACGGCTGGATGATGTATTTCGTTGTCCAGAAAACTGCGTTAAAACGGCTACATTATGGCTGGCTCTGGCCAGTCTGTGTGTTCTGGACAATGATCATGTTGAAAAGTTGTCATCCGGCCAATGGGCCATATCCGATACCAGGCCAATGTGCAATAATCATGATGATGGTGAAACCTCAGCTATTATACAGTGTGAAAGTTGCGGCTCATTGTGTGGAGATTGCGATCGCTTTTTGCATTTAAACCGAAAAACCAGGACCCACAAGAGAACTGTTAGCATATCAAAATAAGAAAAGTCTAGTTATAAAACTTTTATAATTTTCATGCTTATTTCTTAAGGTCTGCAAGGAAGAAGAGGAGGCCATACGTGTTGAGCTACATGAATCTTGTGGGCGTACGAAGCTATTTTGGTTGCTGGCCTTGGCCGACTCCAAGACCTTAAAAGCAATGGTTGAATTTCGCGATGGTAGCCATACTATTATTTCCGGATCGCAAGATTGTGTCGGACGTTGTCGCTTCTGTGGCATCACCGGTAATTCGGGTCTCTTGGAAATCGGCAATGTTTGTGCTGATGCCCAGTGCCAGGAATATGCTGCCAATTCATGCATGAAAACTAAACAATGCGGTCATATTTGTGGTGGGGTGGTTAATGAAAAGAAATGTCTACCCTGCTTGCAGCATGTCTGTCATGCACGCGAAAATAATGTTTCCGATGGCATAAGTGAACCCAAACTAACGCAGGATGCTGACGACATGTGCATGATATGTTTTGTGGAGGCATTGGCCTGTGCGCCATCAATACAGGTTAGTGTGTTTTTTTATAAATAACTTTGGTAGGGTATCTCTTTCCAAAAAAGAAATTAGATATATTATTGCTAAATATTCACTTGTTGCTTCTTTTTTACAATAATATATTATTTAACATTAAATCAGTTACTCGAGAGGGCCTAATGCGGGAATTCACTATTTCATATATTTCTCCAGAGTTTAACCCATGTGGCATTAACTTAATAATGTTCTTAAAAAACTTATCATTTTTTCCAGTTGGAATGTGGGCATGTATTTCATTATCACTGTTGCAAAGCTGTATTGGAAAAACGTTGGAGTGGTCCTCGTATAACATTTGGCTTTTCCCTCTGTCCCATTTGCAAGGCAGACATCAAGCATCCCATGATTGCTGAAATATTGGAACCTATTAATGCACTCAAACAAGATGTCAAACGCAAAGCTCTCATACGGTGATTTGGTTAAATTTATTTTTAGCAAATATTAGTTTTTAATACAAAATATTTGATTCCAGCATAAAATATGAGGGTTTGATAAAGGACACCGAAGGACGTGATCTCACCACTTTGGCAATGGATCGTTTCGCTTATTATGTGTGCTTCAAGTGTCAAAAAGCCTACTATGGCGGCGAGGCCAGATGTGATGCAGAGATTGGTGAAAAATTCAATCCCGAAGAGCTGGTATGTGGCGGCTGTTCAGATGTGGCCAGAGCCCAAATGTGCCCTAAACATGGCACAGACTTTTTAGAATATAAGTGTCGTTATTGTTGCTCGGTGGCTGTTTTCTTTTGCTTTGGAACCACTCATTTCTGTGATACCTGTCACGATGATTTTCAACGCTTGACGAATATACCCAAAAATAAATTACCACAATGTCCGGCCGGACCTAAAGCTAAGCAACTTATGGGTGAGGAATGTCCTTTGCATGTTGTACATCCACCAACTGGTGAAGAGTTTGCTTTAGGATGTGGGGTGTGCCGCAATGCTCAAACATTTTAGCATCATATGGCCAATGCATTCGATATGGAGCTGGCGCATCATGATAGTGGGAATGATTTCAATGAAGTGCAATTTGAAGAATTGGATAATCGTCATTGTCTGGAATTGCTGTTGGGCGAAGTAGCTGACGAGCAGGATCAAGAGGCCAGTGATGATGATTATAACTAGTCACTTATGCTAATTATTTTATTTTAGTTTAAGACTCAACTTGATATTCTTATGGATACAAATAATTTTACTATTGCATATAATACCGTGCAAAACCAGAAAATGGTGAACTTTTTAGATCTCAATGTCTTAGCAATTATTTTATAAATAAAATTATATATATACACAATTAACTTATCGCAATAAATAAACGAAATAAATGATCTACGATCATATCAAAACAATTCAGCTTTACTTTTACATACGACTCACATGTACAAACTGCAAACAGATGTTTTCCTTTTGTAGCTTTGCCAACCGGCAGAAATCGCGAAAAATCTAAAGCATACTTTGGGGGTTAACATGCATTTGAGTCACCCGGTTATGCAAAGAAAAAGTTGCTTGCTGGTTTTTGAGCAGTTCTGGGCGCTTGGTGTTTTACTTGCATTTTGAAATTAAGCAAACTGACCAGTGTTGCCGCAACATATCTTTTCACTACGAAAACACAAAATTTACTAAATGCACTAAAATTAGATGCGATTGCAAATAATATTTAATAAAATGTTAAATCACTAACTTATATCACAATTTAAGGTGGAAAACAAGCAAAAAACTTGGTTTTTGCTATTTTTTGTGTAATCTAATTAATTTCAGTTTATAGATAGAAAAACGAGTCTCTTGCAATTTTTATTTTAAAAATTTCTTTATTATACATAAATATTAAAATTTACAAAATGAATATTTTTAAAGAACAGAAAAGAAAATAATTTTATGTGTAAATTTACAGCAGAACCACAACATCCGTTTATTGGTTTTTGTTATAAATAATATTGTAAAGAATATCGAAATGACTGCAGTTTAGGCTGGTGTTTCCGGAGCATGTTCCTATGAAAAGTATACAACAAATGATAAAAACAATAAAGGACACAATATTAAAGCTACAAGTTGAAAAATTTTTATATCCTTTAAATTTAAAAGCCTGTGGGAAAGACATTCATCACTTCGGTGCATATTTACATGGGGACTGTACAATGGGATGTCCTGAAGAAGCGGTGTTTTTATATCAGCCATTTCTTATGCTAAATTTTTTTCTTTTAAAAGCAAACAATTTTGTTTTATCAATTTAAAAAATATACATCATAACATATATTTTTTGTTGATTATGTTTCTAAATTTGGAATATTATTGACTGGATACCAATTAAATGGAGCTAAAAATTTCTTTGACTTATTTTTTGTTTGTTTTTTTTTCCTGTTATATAAATTTAGATTTAGATATTATTTTTTGTTTGTTTGTGTGAAAACAAGTAATAAATAATAAATGATTCATTTAAAAGTAGGGCGGGGTACGGTCATATATACACACATATATATAATGTATATAAATCGGAACACTTAGGCTTCAACTTCAGCTTCCTCCTTTACCTTGTCGGCAGGTTTGCCCTTGGACCAGTCGGGTTTCTTCTGCAAAAAGCGATGAAAGGAGACAAGATTGAATTAACAAAATGAAAAAACAAAGAAAAACAAATAAAAATACACAAAGTTAATGCCAACAAAGGACTTGGTTTAGTGGAGGATTTCTTCTTCTGATTTACTAAAACTACTGAATTGCATATTTTTTAAAATTTATTTTCCTTAACACGGCCCTCTTTTGTTACACGTAAATGATCGCTTTTATTCTGTAAGTATTTGCCAACGTCTAAATAATATCAAAAATACAAAAATATAAAGACTTGGACGTAGCAAGCGGGTACTAGATATTGTCTGCTGAGGATAAGAAGTATTTTTGGCATTGTCGTTATTTGACGTTGATAGATGGTTACAGAATAAGCAGGTATAGCTCAATCTACAAGCCTTGTTGTATTTGAGAAGATAATATCAATTCGTATTTTTCAAAACAAAAATATGTTATTTGTGAAATATTTTTGTTTTGAAATATTCTGTTCGAAATTGTGTTTTTAAATACAACTTTCAATTGAAATTTGTATTAAAATAGTATTGAAATATCGATCGATAAAGAATGCAGTGATTTGGCCCCAGGACTTGTGAATTGAGCAAAAGTTCAATTATTTTCGAATGCATAGATAAATATTTTTTTATTTTTACAATTTTTTGTTTTTTGAAACAGTGCCTTGAATCTACGTTAACGAATTTAAAGTGCAGTGCATTTTTGCTAACTACAGTGATATAATTTGTGTGCAGTTTTTGAAAATTTTTTTTTTCTTCTTAAAACAAGAATAACACAATATGTACACACACACATTTACACACGTATTTTACAAATAGATAGATATCTTACACTTTTTGGATTTTAGTATAGAATCTTTAATCTTTTTCTATAAGTCGTTGTCATATGGAATAAGAAAGAAAGCATTAGTATTTTATCGGAGAATGGTCAAAGTTTTTGTTTGTTTTGAGTTAAAAATTAAAAGGTTTTGATTGCGAAAAATGTGTTTTGTATTAATCTGTGCAAGAGAAAGTGATTGATTAGTTTTGTGTCATGGATTTATGGTGTCACAATGGCGCCGCAACAAGCGTCACTTTTTCAAAATTGGTTTTAAAATTTTGCCACAGTTTTTTGCATCATATACATGTTGGAGAAAATATTTCTGAAATTTTTATTGTGCATAATTAATTTGTTGAAGATTCTTTTGTTTTTTTTTTAATAATTACGGTAGCAGCTGGATGCAGTTAACTGAAGTAGAAGTTATGGCGACGTGCCGTTCTACAGTTTGCAAATACTGAGCTCTTATTCAAATTAGTTTCCGTATATATAATTTAAAAAAAAAACTAAAATTTTCTAAAATTTATTGCATTAAAGTTTTTTTGAATAAAAGATTATTTCGAATAAAACTTTGCCTTCAAATGCAAAGTATCTACACTCAAGTCTGGGCACGTAAATTTCTGTTGTTTGCGTACTTCTTAGAGTTGTAGAGAATGAGATTTTTGCAACATTTGGTGACCAGCTGTAGGGTGGTTTTTACAGAGTGATACAACTTTAAGTTGGCATAACTGCTTTATTTGAACACCCATTTAACAGCTGATAGTTGCTTTTTGTTTAGTTTGCTTTCACATTTCATTATGGATCGACTTACAGCAGAGCAACGCGTGCAAATTGTGGCAATTTTTAATCAAAATAATGGCTCTGTTCGTCAAACTTATCGTGCACTTCGTCCCTTCAAAATTTTATTTTCCGATGAAGCCCACTTTTTGTTGAATGGGTGCGTAAATAAACAGAATTTCCGCATGTGGGGTGAGGAGAATCCACAAGCTTTTGTCGAGACACCACTACATCCACAGAAAATTACTGTTTGGTGCGTTTTATGGGCCGGCGTAGTCATTGGCAAGCCCATATGCCTTCAAAAACGATGATGGCCAGAATGTTACTGTTTGTGAAAATTAGTGTTCCAGATTGCGCCTTGTACACGCTAGCCGTGGCGGCCACATGGCCGAAATCATATTTAAACATTAATGTCATAACATTTTCTATCCAATAAAGACCGTTTCATTGATACCAAATATATATTACTATGTTTTATTATGATTTAAATTTGTATCACTCTATAAAAACACCCTATATATATTCACCCCTATCGTAAATACTATTTCCCTTTTAATTTATTCCCTTTATTTTTGCTGGGGAACAGGGTGGAATATGTAAATGCCTCTTACAATTCGAATATCAGTTTACACAAACTATCATAAATTTTTTACACTTTGATTTGTTGTAAATCTTTTGTTTTGAAGGGTTTCCAAAATATATGATTTTTTTTTTTAATTTTATGTAAGAGCATATTTTTGCCGAACATTCGATTCGAGGAGATCATTTCTATTTTCATTCTTATTTTTGCAGTGTAAAATTTAATATCTGGGATAGATTTACTCTCAAAAAATCGACTTTCTTGTCTTTCAGTTGCCATCAATATAAAATTGATAATAATCGATTATAAAGCAACTCTAGAAACTGTAGCTTATTTGGGGGTTCGGCAAATCGCGTTCTCTGACAGACAGATGAAACTTGTTAATTCTTTTCTACAGCAATCCAGCATAAACTTAATGGTGTCGCAAATAAATAATGTAGCAATTCACATGATATGACAAGCATATTTATTGATAATCGGCTCCCTCAGAATTGTGTAAAGGGAATAGAGTCCCATGAGATCTTAAACAACCTGCAATTGTTCAAGTTCGAGTCAAGTGGTCACTTCAGGAGAAAAATTATAAAATTTTTACAATAACAACTGGACTCTTTCTTTCTTTCTTTCTTTCTTTCGTTATGTGGCAAACAACAATGAAAAATGCGTATCTGTTGTTTTTGTAACAGTTTTTTTTAATTTCCCAAATTTCATGGGAATGAAAATGCCACTTCTTATTCACTATAAAGATGAATGTCTTTCTTTTTTTCCTGATTCTTTATATTTCTAGTATGAAGTTCAGGTTTGTTTATTGTGACGACGAGCGCGATCACTTCGCAACTCCTTTTTCAAACCTCTAGACGATTGTTGGATGATTGCATCGCTGTTTACTAATTTTAGAAGATCGTTAGGAGTCAATGGCCGTATTATACTCTCTCATTAGGACATGGTTTCTCGCTCTATACTAAGCCTTTGCCATCGAAGTGGAAAGTCGCGCTTAGATCGAGAAAGTGTCTTCTACGATTGCAGGTGTTTTGCGAGAGTTTCCAATTTCTTTATTAAATTATTATTGAATTAAGAATATTTTATAGATTTAAGACACATTCGGCCCATTCCCGGTTGTGAGTAGGACATGGTCAAATTGACTTTGAAAAACTTGCAATTTGGTCTGTAGTAACGGCTTGTTTATAATGTTTTAATTTCCAAAGATTATTTTTGAAATAATTTGTATTGTAAACCAACTAATTGTGTAATTAAAATTTTAATGAATTAATAAATAAGTGAAATTGTAAAGAGAAAAGTGTTGCATTTCAAATGCTTAAATGTGTTAAATTGTGTGGTAAATATTTTTTAAGGTGTTTTTGGTGTCAATAGTTTTGCTTCAAGTGAAATTAAAATTTATTTTATTTTTGAAATAAACTTAAGCGGAGACCAGCTGTTGCAAATAGAAACTTCTTAATAAGAAAGCAATAAGATTTTTTCTAATTTAAACAAAAATTAAAAAAAAAAATTACACAATTGATTATCTTTTATATCTTAGAAAAAAATTTCGTTTTTTTTTTTAGAGCAGGTTACTGGTCTTTGCTTGAGCGCATGTTTTCGATTCTTTATTTGTGTTTGTAATTAATTTCAATCATTTTTCTTCAGCTTACCTCTTTTTCTTCTTCTTCCAATGTGAATTCCTTCTTCTTGACGACCTTGAGTTGATTACGGAAGTTGAATTCGGCAGCCTTCTTTTGCAATTTGGCGAATTTGTTTTCGTATTTGGAAACCTTCTTCAAAGCAGGCTTAACGCTGAAATTTTTCGAAAAAGAAAATATTTATTAATTTTCTGAAATTGTTAAACCAAATTTAATGATATTAAATACTTACAACTTGCCACGAAGATCGTTAACTTGGGCATTGAGATCGTTGATCTGTTGGAAATCGAGAAATGAGGAAAGGGGAAAAAATGGTTCGTTAATATCATAAATTATATATTTTATAAATTGTACAACAATAATTTCGAAATACATTAAACTGCAATAAAAGCTCAAGTTCACATCCAAGTTTTTCTACTGATTTACGAGATTTCAAAAATTTTTAAAGCTGGGAGTTTTTTTGTTCTTTGCATATCTTGTTTTGAGGGGAAACTAATTTTATAATTTGAAATTCTCTTGGTATTTTTTTTTTTTAGTGATTTGCATAAAAATTTCGCACTCTAATTAAGTGTTCGTGTTGTGGAAAGTGCTCTACTATGGTTTTCAATGAAACTAATTTTTATTTTTTAGATTTAAGTATTTAAACCAGAATAAAAACATTATAAATTTATACACTTAATTATATTTAATTATTATTACTTATTATTAATTTGTATGTGCATTAACTTTTAAACTTGAGCTGATCTTGCAGTCATTTCGTTGGAAAAATCAAAATAACTTTACACTTTAGTAACATGAAAGCAACTTTTATTTTTTACAATAAATTTATAATAAATGTATAGATAAAACAGTAATTTTGGAAAAATTTAAACATGCTTTTGTGAGATTAGCAAATTTTTATATTAAAAGCTTTTATATATTATACAATATAACACACAGATCTAAGGAAAGAAATTTAACAGAGAAAGAGAGAAACAGAGACATAAAGAGAAAGACATATTTAGAGAAAGTGATGGTGTGAGTGGGCTTAAGTGCTAGAAATATTAAATGATAGCGGTTATATAACACGCGGAGTGAATTAGAGCTTTTTTGTTTTAATTTCGACAGAAAATCACACATAAAAAAGTGGTACGTTTTTGGATATAAATTTTGCAATAAAACTTAAACAGCAAGATTTTGTTACTCCATTAAAAAATAAAAGAATTTTGTTATAATTTATAAAAAAAAAACATACAGAAAAGAGTAGAAAGATGTTTATAAAAATAACTGCAGCCAAGCTGATTATAACCTTAAAGATTTAAATTAATTAAAACTCCAGTGACACCGTTCGGTAACTTTGGATGGAACTACCCGTTTGCTATATTTATAAAGTCGTTTCTTGCATTTCACGTCATCATAATATGACTGTCAGAAGGTACATCACGAAACCGAAATGAGATAATCGTAAATGTAACAACAGCTGTTGTCACTACAGTGGACTTGTGTTTGGCAATTAGAAAAGTGTTTCAAAGACTGCAGTAAGTTTCACTTTATTCGATTTGACGTCGGCTTCTGCTATCAACAACAGTTTCAACCATATGAAAAGCACAAACGATTAATAAACAGTTGAGCAACAACTTGCAGCAGTCTTCTTTTTAGAAATTGTAATTTTTATTGTAAGTAAGTAGCCTCTGTGCTTTAGGGAGTCATACATTTCGAAATATTTATGACGGAGCTATTATTTTAATTTTGATACAAAATATCATGACATATTAAACATTCAGCTTTACCGAACTTGGTTGCGGAAAATATCATACCGGAACTCTTCATCAAATATTTTAAAACAGTTACATGGTCACATTGAATTGCACAATCTGCTCAAACAATATTGAATTATTTTGTTACGTAATTGAGGCGTATATAAGGGCACTGCTACACGTTCAATATATATTGTGATATTTGGATCGCGATCCATTTTAATGTATTGATACATGACGAGCGCATGCTACATGTTCAATATTTATCGGGTCAGTATTTGCGTTATTTTAATTTGTTTTATTTCACTGGTTATCGGTGTTGCCATAAAGAAACTGTAAAAGACTGACATAATTGTAAAAAGCCTTATTTTTTTATATAAAAAACTTGAAAACTTTTCATAGCTTCAAAAAACTGCTAAAATCAGTTAAAACTGAACATTGGCAACGCTGCTTCTTTGTTATTAACGTATCGCAATATAATAATATCATGAATATGCTACACGTTCAATAAGTAACATGCGATCTGCGATCTCGATTTCATAATTTAGGCCATTCTGCGATATGGATCGCGATCCATCAGCACTGCATGCTACACGTTCAACAACTATCGAGATACTGGATCGCGTTCAATATATATTGAACGTGTAGCAGTGCCCTGATAGTTAAATAACAAATTTTACAATTTTAAATTCGTTTGTCATTGTGAATATTTTTTCAAATAGTTGTTTGAATGCCATCTTAAACAAAGATTTTCTTAAAACTTCTAAATAATATTTTTTTTATGTCTGCCCTTTATAAAAATCTTCCGTAACTCTGCCTTCCCAATTCTGTAATTGCAAATCGTTTTAAATTCCAATTTTCTTTACAACATTTACCATCTTTTTATTTAAGTTTTATTGCAAATTTTGTCATATTTTTTTGATCGGTTTCTTTACTTAGAACAGCATAACATTTTCATGGTTGATTTTGGAATTCATTTGTGGTGAAAATACTTTGTTTTGAATAGTTTCTCAAGAAAGAAAGACAAAAAAAAAACGGTGATACGATTTCTACGTGAAAACATGAACACAATTGCACTTGAAAAAGTGATGACACAGAAAACAAAAATTATGTGTTGGAAAAATTAATGGTTAAACTAAACGAGGTACTGCACACAGTATGGCACATACAAAAAGAAATTAACTTCAAATATAAACTCAATTCTTCCCAGTAAAAAAAATCCATTAAGGAAATCTATTTGTTGCTAACGATGATGTAAAATATTTTAATAATGAGTTGTGTTTTTATTTGTTTGTGTTAGAGTTTAACAAAAAAAAAATTATTAAAAAATTAATCGATTAAAATAAAATAAGAATTTAACAGAAAACGACATAAAGAGATAGAGAGAGATAGAGAGAGAGAGTGAGAGAGAGCGAGTGGGAGGTAGTACATTTTATTTAAGGATGTTGTTTTTAAAGGAATACAAAGAATTTACCATCAATTATTGTTTAAAAAATTTCTTTGGTAAAACAGGGGTTAACATTTTTGCAGTTAATCAAACTAATTGACCAGTCTAATATTTTGAGGTTTAACGCACAAACAAAATACATAAATTTTTTCTTCACACATAGATTTTTAAATTGAGTTTATCTTCTCTTCTTTTTTATTTTCTCCATTTCATAAATATTGTACTTTTGTAAAAATGGAATTGGATTTTTTACTAAAAGTGCCATACTGTTGCTGATTTTGAAACCTTTTTTAGTTTTTCTTCTTTAAAAATATATAATTCACGTTTATGCCAGAAATTAACAACTAAATGATTTTTGATATTTTTAAATTATTATTTCTATGTATGCATGTTCTAAATGGAAAAAATTATTTGATATAAATTGATTTTTATAAAAACAAAAAAAAATATATAGAATAATAATAAAAGTTGTTATTATATTTCTGTTTGTGCAATAAAAATTATGGTGGATTTATTTTTAAACAAAATGGTAAACTTTTTTCTGGTGGTTGTTCTCCTGGTGGGTGGGTGGTGGTGGGTTAGGAAAAGTTTTCAATAAAACTAGATAAGCAGTTTTTAAGTTTAAGTGTGCCGTGGCGTTCTACGGTGTTTAAGTAATTTTTAAAAAAATATTTTTTGGCATTATGAAAATGATTTTTTTTTGTTACACATAATAACATCTATATATAAATGTTTTTCTTTAAATATATTTTGCTAAGCCATAGTTTTAACAAATAAAAACACAAAACATTATTTATCAGAGAAGTAAAAAAAAAAAAATATTAAGAAAATGTCGTCACATCATTGCGATGTCTAATCAAATGCTAAAATATAAAAACAAAATGGAAAAATTATACAACAAAAATTGAGCTTAAAACTTAAAAAATCATGTAACTTGTTTTGTTTGTTTTTTTTTATGGAAACAGTGTCGGGGGTTGTTGTCTTTATGTGTGTTTAAAGGAAGATTTTTGAATCAATCTAACATTAAATGGGGGAATTTGGGAGTTTTTTTAAAAGGATTGGGAGAAATGTTGCCAACATTTTCACTGGAAATGGAATTGTGAGCATCAAATCGAGAGCGGCCATAATCATGTGCAAAAAAAAACTGCAAAAATATTTGACATTTATTTTACATTTTAATTAAATTGAAAATTTTCAATTTCTTTTCCAGAAACTAAAATTCAAAGCCGACCATTTACGATCAAAGACAGCCGAAACTCTAAACCAGCTACAGTCGAGTTAACGCTATTTCGCACCGATCAAACATTTCAATGATGTTCATCTCTGCCTTGAAAGGGACGTTTGTGAAAACTATTTCATTTCGCTTAACACGAATTCGATATTTTTTCTACCGAATCGAATCATTCGCTAACTTTAAGGGATACTTTTTTGCTTTTAATCAACTAAATTTTAATCAATTGACTTTTATGCGATTGACTTTTATTCAGCAGACTATTTGCTTATAATTGGGTGTCCCTAAAAAATCTTTCAATTAATTGTCTTTTTCATTAATCGATTAACTTTTATTCGATTAAGCGATTAACTTTTATTCAAATGCCTACTTTTTTTAAATTTAACTTTCAATTAATTCACTATTTTTTTTTTCAATTAATCGACTAAATTTTACACGATTATTTTTTGTTCAAGATATTAAAATTTTGTAAAATAAATAGCACATTTTTCCAAACATTTAAAAAATATACTGAATTATTATATTAATATTTATATAGGCTAATTGTTCTAACTTAGTTAAAATCTCAGAAAGACATGATGATAAATATTCCTAGGCACACAGGAAAGTCAACATCAGTTTTATTCAACTTACACAGCAGAGCAGAACAGCTGTTTTCGAAAGTCGCAACAGTTTCATCTGCAGCGCTCATGTGTATATTGTGTTTATCACCACTGTTTAGGTGGCTTAGTTGAATCTGATAACAGTTTTCTATTTACACAAATTTTATTGTGAAAAAGAATCCGAGAACTGTATCAACCTGATGTTAACACTTGTATGTTATGATACCTGTGTTACCGTTTAATTATTTTCTTCATGTCCCATTTTTCTGAATTTTTTGTTCCATTATACATTAAGTCAAACTTTTATGGTTTGAATTTTATACTTAATTACATGTGAACGTTTTTTCCAATTTCATTGGTAGCTCAAGCCAAAGCTTAAATTGTATGTGATTTTTATTTTAATGAACATTTTATTTTGCTATATTAATATTTATATAGGCTGATTGTTCTAACTTAGTTAAGATCTAATAAGTTGAATAAAACTGATGTTGACTTTCCTGTGTGCCTAGGAATATTTATCATCATGTCTTTCTGAGATTTTAACTAAGTGAGAACAATTAGCCTATATAAATATTAATATAGCAAAAATGCTGAATTATTATTAGAGCTTTTTCGTGGGCCAGGACCTGTTATCTGGGAAAGCTTAGGCTGGTGCACTTGCTTTTATGCATATGAGGATATGAATTTATATAGGGATCCTCAAATAAGATAAGAATCAACTTGACTTAACATATTGCACAGCCTGCTTAAAGGCTTCAATTCAGAGAAGTCGAACTTCCGCCAAAATTCATAGCGATTGAGAGAGAGCTTTTCTGTTGCTACACAAAATATTTGCATTGAAACTTGATTAGGGGAATATCTTTTATTAGATACAGATTGGGATTTTGGGTGTTAGAGCTTTAAGTGTAGGGGAACTTTGTATGCATTGGGGTTGGGCAAGTGTGTGGGAAAATACTCCAAAGCTTTCAGATTATGTATGGTGTAGGGGTATGTATGTGTGTGCGTGTGCATGTAAAGGTGTTCAAAAATCAAAAAGAAACATTTATTTGTTTGTTTGTTTGTTTTTATATAGAGTTTTTCCCATATTGAATATGGTTTAATTTCTCTTTTCCTATAGAAAAGAGAAGAAAATCAAAAGCAATTCTAAGTGGAAAGTAGCAATAATTTCCCAAAAGAAAGAAAGAAAAAAAAGAACAACGGAAATTAACAACTTTACAATAACGTGAAGATTGTAGGCTATTAAGTTACATGAAGTTGTTTTTATACCTCCCAGTCTTTTTTCCTGACTTCATATTCAAGATCCCATTTCTGGCCTTCACAGAGATACATACGGTCGTAGTACTCTTGGCAAATCTTTTGTAATTGAGCTGAAACATTGGACACATGGTATATTTGGATGCACAGTGTAACGTATAAAACATGTATAGATTAAATGAAAATTGCTATTTTGCTATTTTGTATGTGTTGAAGTGTAACGAAAAGAATGAGTTCGGATAAACGCAGACAAAATTATTGTCAATTTTTAAACGACATAAAACAGAACAAAAATATGAAATTGTTTTCCTCAATTTCACACGTTAAACATGGAACATGGAAGTAATTAAATTTAATTATTCGCATTGTGGCAGTACCTCCCAATCTTTTTTTCTGACATCGTATTCCAAATCGAATTTGGAACTTTCACAATAATAAATACGTTCATGGTATTCCTCACAGATTTCTTGTAATTCACCTGTAAATCAATTTGCAAAATGTTTTATTAGCAGTTTTCCAAAACTCTCAAGTTGAAAGTGGAGGAAACTTAGAAAACAAAAAAAAAAATTAAGAAAATAAATTGTTTCGGCTTCAGCAGGAGTTGAAGAAGAACGCGACAAGTTGATGTTATGTGTTCTAGTGTATTTTGGGGTTTATGGGAGTAACTCTTTATTTTTCTTTTACCACATTTTTAATATTTCATATGCAAGTTGTTGTAAATTTTATTTTTAAAAAGAAGCTTCAAATTGATGTCCTCTTTCAAGCTTTTTTTCTTAGGCAATTCTAGGATGTATTTTTTATTTATTTTTTTTTATAGAAGAAGTATTTAGGGGATTTCGTTTTCAATACGGTTTTGGTTTGGTTTTATTATAATATAAGAGATTAAAAACAAAGAAAGAAAACAACACATAAAATATTCTTTCTTTATATATCATGTGCCAAAAGAAATAAAAATCATAATAAAAAATCTGATGATAATTGTAATTTTATAAATATTTTTAATTTTAAGGGATATATTTTTAAGAATTTCATAGACATTTACCTCACATTGTTTACATTTTTCAATATGCTCTAAATCAAATTTATCGCCCTCCAAATTGAAAAGACGTTTCCAATATTCTTTGCAAATAGTTTGTAGTTCGGCTGTATGTCATTTAATTAGCAAATTATTATAAAATGCTTTTGTAAAAATAAGTGTTTTTGAAAAAAAAAACAATTTTTTTTTGTTATATAAAAAGTGTGATTTAATGTGTGGATCCTCATAAAATACCCTGCTGCCTGACTCAAACTATTCTCTAATTTATTTGTTCCGCTTTCTCCTTGTGAGGGGCGTGGGGCCTTAAATCATTTAGTCTTTCTTAGTGTTGGGTGAATTGTTGGATAGTGTTGGGTAATTCTATGTCGTGACTAGGTGTGTTGGACATTGTTTTGTGTGTTGGGTATTTTTCTTAAGATTTATTATGCAATTTATTAATAAATTCGTTTTAACTAACTGCACTTGTTGCATTTACAAAAGAGAAATTGAAAGACAGCCAGACGAAGTTTGCTGGAGAGCGACTATCTGTATCGCACATGTTTCGTTTCTCTTTCGTACTTTTCGCAAGATCACATAAACCGACTTTAGACGAGACTTAAAGAGAACTGAAAAAGTATTGTGCAATTTTTTGACGGAAAACATTTGTGCCCCTTATTCTTCACAGGAAGTGTGACCAGCGTGTGTTAATATATAATTTCTTTGGATTTAAGTCGATAGTGGTGAAAATATATCTTAAATTCTAATCTCAAAGAGGTAAATACCCGTTCGTACGCATAGAGTGTAAGTAATCAAAAACTATTTTTGTAAATAGAAAAGGGAGCTGGAAATGCATACAAAAAATTTCCCAGCTCCAAACATTTTCTTAAGACCAATAACAGCAGTGTCCGACTGAATTTACTTTTTCAGACGGCATCCAAACCGGGCCCGAATTTTTTTACATGTACTTTTATTTATTTATTTTACAAATCTATACTAGAATTGCCGGCGATATAAAATTCAACCGTGTTTTGAAACGATCTTATTTTGAAACGACTTCTGAAATTACAATTAATTTTGTATACATTTAATAATTTTCTTTCGATATCGTTGTATTTTTTCATAATAAATAGTACGTTCCTATTATTTTCATATCTACACATGACAATAAAAATGTAATAAAATAACAATTTTTAATAACATTTTGGGAAAAACTAATCAGCACGAAATTAAATTTAAAGAGTCCCAAAAGTGTACTAATTTTATAATAAAGACATGTTCGCTGAAATTCGGTGGAAATTCTGAACACCAAAACTTCGGTCGGACACTAAATAATATTGTCAAAATATGATAATAATAAAAAAAATATATATTTCTTTTCAAAAATTTTCAAAAATCTATATGTGTATTATCCCATTAACAAAGAATACTTTAACAGACTTATTTATAAAAAAAATATTTTATTATTATTAACAGTTTATTTGACAAACTTTCAAAATATTTTATATTAATAAAAATATTTTTATTAATAAGACTGTAAGTGTTTTCATACAAAATGCCAGTTTTAAATGCTTCACAAAAAATACAACTTATGTTTATAAGCAACTTATAAGCCTAAATATTTTTTGTGAATAAAGCCTTTTAAAGTATACTTTATGACTACGAGTAGAGGTTATTGTATTTACAAAGAAATGGATGAAAGAAAATTCCATTTAACATATATTTTCCTGTATTGTGTGAAATTAACTATGAGCATTGAAAGTTTTAAGAGAGTAAAACAGTAAGAGCTTTAAAGCTACTCCATTTTTTATATTCATAATAATTGAAGACAATTACGAACAAGGAAAAATGTTAAATAAAATTTTCGAATCTCTATTTCGCTCAAAAATATATAAAAAATATTTTTCATAATAGTTTTTTTTTGCCAAAAAACAAAAGCGTTTTAGTTGAAGCTTGTCAAAAATTAATTTAAGCTTTTACACTTACAGCTAAAAAGCCAAAATACAAAAAGCAAAGTAAATGAAATTTTTCTATAAAAATAACATGAAACGAACACAAAAACACTTGTTGTTATGTTTTAATAAAACTGAAGGTAGGAAGAAAACAAATAAAGTCCTTTTAAAGCTTTTCACTATGAATTAGAAGTAAAGGAAAATAATCGTAAAACCCTTTTTAATGAATATTAAGAACTGTATTCAGAAACGTTGATTAGAATATTAAATCACTTGTATTAAAACAAAGTGGGGATGAAATTATATTCAAACAAGATTTCGAAAGGCTTTTGTAAAAATATAATCGCTTTTAGAATAAGTAAATCTTTGTAGCGATTTAAATAGGTCTGCATTTATGGTAAATAAAAATGATATTAAAAATGGTTAAACTACAAAAAGATATATAATTTCTACACATGTTTCAAAGGTTAAATAAAATATACTACATTTATAAAAGTAAAAAATAAAAATAGGCATTTGAAAACTGCTTTTTAAAAAAATAAAATCTCAAGCAGTTTTCATTTTAAAAAAACTACAGTTATTAAGAAAAATATATTAAAACTTTTTAGAACAGAAAGAAAACAGGGATTATCAAAAATGCTTGCCTCCATATCCTTGCGGGCAACTTGATATTCAACATCATATTTTTGATCTTCCAACGTCAGTATTTTATTGTAATAAGTTTTACAAATTTGACGCAGAGAATCTAAACACAGACAATATGGCCAACAAAGCCAATTGGGTGTCAACGGTGGATTAAGAGTCAACAAAAAGTTCTTTTTTAGATCGTGAACCAAGAATATTTTCAACAACAATTTTTTTTTTTGTATGTGTGTGTATAAGTGTGCTGATGTGTTTGTTTGAAAAAAATAATTGTAGTTTTTAAGGACTTTGAGTTGTTGCATTCGATTTATTTCCTTCGACCTTTTTTTATATTTGATATGTGAATGAATTATTTTGTAAGTTTATTTTTGATTGGTAAGTAAATTAGCTGAAAGTTGTAAATTCATTAAAGAGATAACGTGTGCGTCCCCTTATAATGAAACAACGTTATAGTCAAGCGTTAGAGTTGAAAAGAAGTTTGTACGTAAAGAATAACGAAATGCTGCTGGTTGCTTTAGCAAAAACGAAGGAGAGAAACATTTTATAAGAAACAAACAAGTTTGATACAAATTAAAAATAAATTCAATATTCTAAATTTATTTGCAACTTTTTAGTTTGCAATTCTTTCAATATCGTAATATTTCAAGCGCTTTAAACACGACAAATTAAAGTAGAAAGTTTAAGGAGTTATTGCAAATATTCTGTATTAATTTTGATATTTAAAAAATTATTGAAATCGTTTGTGAATTTTTATAGTTCATTTACTAACGTAATTCTCAGATGGTTTATAAAAGTCTTTTAATAAGTTGAGAAGTTTGAAACTTTTGAAAACTGTAGTTGAAGTCTACAGACGATTTGGTAAAAAGCATTTTGAAATTCATATAGACATTGCTTAACCATCCAACAAATAAATTTCATATTATGATATTTAAAAAAAATTTCAAAAGTTTTGAATATCGTAGGTTCCTCAGAAATGAAGTAAAATTCTAGGGTCTTATTGTAAATATATTTCTATGTTGCTCGTCATATTTGTGAGGGAGTAAATATCCAAAGGCCGATTAAAAATAATGCATTTGTGTGGTTTTCTATGAAATTATGAAATTATTATTTTTCAGAAAGAGGCAGTAAAAGTCTCAAAGATTATTGCTAATACCGTATTTATATCTCAATATGTATATGAAAATAATTATATCAATTAAATGATCAACTATTTAAGGAATTTTCTTTGCTATAACATGAAGTAAAAACAATTTTTCTGTATCGTAAATATTTCGTGTAATAATATATTAACTAAACTAAATATTTAATTGCTTATGGCTTAAGTTTTTGTATTTGCTAAAGGTGATAAATTCTATTATTTTTTATATCGTAAAAAATTATATAACATGAATTAGGGTATATATCTAAATATATATGTGATATGTGGCATTAATTGCAGTTGAAAAGTTGGCTTTACACGATATTTTTTATAAAATTTTATAATTGCAAAATTATTCAAAATGTTCGATAGATGGAGGATAGAAACTCCAACTTAATCTTTTCATTATAGCAGTGGACATTTTGTAAACTCATCAAAAATGTTTTCTTTTAATTGTAAAAGAAATTCCAAAATAGCTGAGACTGTATGAGACTTTAAAAACTAGAAAAATCGATTTGTAAATTGATTCAAATGAAATATGACGTTTTACTAAAATACTAAAATATTACGATATTGCTTATGCAGCTCATGCCAATATAATAACTAATTTCAAATATTTTCCTCTCCTTCCGATTTTCGTTAACGCTGTTTTTATTTTTATTGTTGATAAGTTCGAACTAGAACGGCTTAAGTTTAGTTTTTATTTGAGAAAAGTGGTTTTAGTGTAAAATTGTGAGTGCAAATTGTTGTAGAAGTAGAAGTTGTAACAAGAAGAGAAAGAGAGAGCGAGTTTGTTTTATTTAAATTGGTGAGAGTAAAGAAGTTTTTGCTAAGTGGCTTTGATTGAAAGAATATGTGTACCTCAACATCCTTGCGTTTAACAACGTATTCAAGATCGTACTTTTGATCCTCCAATTTCAGAATTCTTTCGTAGTGTTGCTTGATAATGGATTTAAGTTGTTCTGTGATAAATTATCAAGACAGGGAAATGTTATGTTTATTTAATGAAAGGAGAAAACTTGTTTTTTTATAAGAAATTAATTTACACTAAACCCCATAACGTTTTTAAGTTAAAATGGTGCAGTTGCAAAAGAAATAAAATTTTATCTCGTTTTTTTTTCATAATAAAAAAAGAGGTGTGGTGAATGTGTATGGGTGTAGATTCGGAATGAATTGTTTTTGGAAATTTATATCTTTCGAGAGATTGAAATGTTTGTGGTGAAGAATAAAAATAAGTGAAACTAAAAATGGATCTGAACAAACATACCTTCACTGGCGTCACTAAGATTTCTGGGACTACCGCAACGTTCCTCAATGATGCGTCTACGTTCAGCAGCTTTGCGTTCTTGTTCTTTCTTCAATTCTTCAGCAGCTTTTTTGCGGAGCAACAACCTGAGTTTCTTCTTTCTTTCTGGTGTCATGAAACCCTTCTTGGCCTTCTTAGCCTTGGAGGCTTCTTCCATACGCTTGCGTACTTCAGCACGCTTGCGTTCAATCTCGGCTTGTTTAGCCTTCTTAGCCTTTTTAGCGTAGAGGGGAGGAGATCAATTAAATTTTTTAGTATGTAAAAATTATATTTCTATTTTGCTCGAATACAACTAGTGTAATAGTGTAAACACAAGGATACATTGTGACGAAATAAAATGTAGACAGACACAGGTTGCAGGGCAGCCAACATATTTTATGACTTGTTTTCACACACATTCAACAACACAGTGGAATACGATGAAACAATCTGTACCTCATCACCGGGTGCTGCTTTGCCTTTAGGTGGAGCTTTGCCATTAGCAGCTGGCGCGGCAGCTGCACCTCCTGCAGCAGGTGCTGCTGCCGGAGCTTTGCCATTAGCAGCTGGCGCTGCAGCTGGTGCCGCTGCTGCTGGAGCAGCTGCAGGAGCCGGTGCTGGAGCCGCAGCAGGTGCTGGCGCCGGTGCTGGAGCCTCTGCCTTTTTCTAAAAGTGAAGAAGAGAAATCCTTATTAATAAACTCTATATATTATATATTTTTTATTATTTCGAGTAGAAGCTTTGCAGATTTTTTAAAACGTTTTAAAGCTCATGCCTTTTAAATAAATTACATTTGTTAGCAAAAAGCGTGGTGGCCAAAATATTAATTTTGCTCATAAAAGCAGTCTAAGGAGAAAAAGGAAAGATGATAAGATTCAGAAATTTGTTGGCTAAAGTTTGTGAAAATAAAGCATTTTTTGCTGTTGAATAGATTTTTATTATTTACCTTCACAATGTTTCCTTGTGGTGGCACAACACTTTTTACATAAACTGTTCATTATATTTAACTGAAATGAAAAATAAAATGTTTCATTTTAGTAAATTGTTTTTCTAGTAGGAATTCAGTTTCCTTTTTTCGCAAGAATTCGCAAAAGGAAATGATACTTACCTCACCTCATCATCAGCCATGTTTAATTTGTGTTTTTAAGATCTCTGAAAATAAAAAGAAATAAATAACAAAATCAGTTAGAATTAAAATAGCATTTTATTGTTCGTGTTTATATTATAAATAATTATCAAATATATTGTTCATATAAAGTTGCTGCAACACAAATTAAACTCCTGGCAACTTCCACAAGAGTGTGGCATTTCAAACATAAAAATAATTTTGAAGCTTTTTCAAATATCAATTATTATTGAAAAATATTTAATAACGCTATTTCAGAATGTAGTAGACTCCATACGGGTTCTAATCTTAAATGTATGTGGTCGTTCCACGGAGGTACCAAAAAGAAAGAACGTTGCAGCGAGTCCAGGATTGATATTGGCAAATATCAAATATCAAATAAGTTTATGCAAATAAAATGAGTTGGTATGATGAGTCTACTTCTCAACATTATTCCACCTTTTTATTGTTCACCCATGGGTCATGATCCTTGAGACTATTTTTTGTAGGGCTACCTTAAGGCTCATGTTTATAGAGACAAGCACGTAGTAGAAGCCAAGAATCTATACCGGCCGATATGTTGTAGAGTAGAGTGACAAAATTTTACCCATCGTATGAACCATTTAAGGTGTAACCACAGTCAACATGCACATGAAATCAAGTTTATACATTCAGTTAAATCGATCATTCTATCGACTCAAATAAAGATTTGATAAATTTCTCAAATGTGAAACCTCTTAAAATCGCCCATTACCTTAGATACATTTACATTTTGTTCAATATATCGCCACAAAGTGAATTGAAATTTTTATTTTTTATTTATCAAAAATAATTAAGACGTGGTCCACATTTTCCAATCGATTGGTTAGAATATAATTAATTTAATTGCTGGTTACATATTTGGCATTTCTTTTCTTAACATTTTGTGCCGTCATTTAGAAATTTACAGTACACAAAACAATGACACACAACGTAAGCGACAAACTTTGCCACTAGAACACTATAGGGTGTTCTCAGCTCAACAAGACCATTTGATTTTTATTACCGGCCATAAGGCAATATAAATAGTTTATATTGGCTAAAAGTAAATATAAACAAGACTGTGCATGCCATACATTCAAGGTACGTTCAGTTTATATTCTTTTCCTACACAAATATTGATGTACCTGATGCATGTCTATGTGTGTGTGCAATTAAATTCAAGTAACAAAATCTCTCATGGAAATCGTATTAAAAGACAAGACTCATGAAAATCTGTTCCAAAAACGTTCGTGATTTTTCTTAATAATTTTCATAAATTCTTGCACAATTGTCCAAATCTAAAGCAAGAATTTCACCGTATAAGGAAGATCATACAATGGCACCAGAGAGGGCCAGAGGGAGAAGAGGGAGATATACACTTATATAGAGAGAGCATATAAAGCACTGCGCATGGCCAAATAACAGATGCGTACGATCGACACCTACACAAACTCTTTTCTGCATGTGTACAAGTATTTGCACATGTTTATGTATTGGTTTCGGTATGTTCTACACCAAATGAAACGTATTAAATGCGTGGGTATAAATATCGTATCATATCATAAATAAATTTCTATATAAAAATAATAAGACGTTTTGTGTAGGTGTTAGAATTTAAGGAAACACAAATACGTGTGCATGTGTATGAGATCTATAAGAGTAGAGGTGTGAATTTAGTGGTGAGAGGTGAAAAATTCCTACAAGTAGCTGGTAACAGAATACTCGTACACATGCTACTACAGCCCCCAATTGCGAGTGGCCCATATCTTTTTTGTTGGAATATAATTTGGGTCAGTTTGTTGGATATAAATTTCATTGAATTTGATTCGTATTATGCCAACAGTTTATGAATTTCGTAAGCCTTTTCCGATTTTCTTATAAACACACACGACTCTTTTAAAAAGTCTAAAAATAGTTTGATTTAATAAAAAAAATTGTGTGTTTGTTAAGATATAGCAGCGCCATTTTAAAAAGTATTTTATTTTTAGTTTGTTTAGAAATAAGAGACTCTAGTTAAGACCTTGAAGTGCATGAAACATTTAAAAATTGCCAAACAATTTTCGAAATTATATTGAAAAATATAAAAGCCTTTTCAAAGTCTGGCATTGAAACGCCTGAGGAGCAAGTCATGGTATAGGACCAAAATTTATTTTAAAATTACCATCGATATTGAATGGAAACCGTATTGAAAATGTTTTATATCAATTATTAAGAAATTTCTTATTAAGGAACAGTTTAAAAATAAATTGCAATATATTTAAAAAGAATTATTTTTTTGATTTTTATTATTTCTTCTCTAATAGAAATTTCTTTTATCAAAACGGTTAAAGGCTTTTAAATTTTAAATATTTTTGATTATTTTGCATTATCATAATTTTTAATTTTTCTATTTTATATTTAACTGAAAATATATTTTAGATTCCTTTTTAGTAATTCAATAACAATATGAAAAAGACTTTAAGACAAACACGAAATAATTTACATCATTCTGAAAATCTCATTATTTTTCTTATATGAAATTGAAAATTTTGGTTCAATATTTTCAGCAATAAATTAATTTTTGTAATATTTGTCATGTTGTTCTCAGTTTTGTGGCTTTTCATTTTCGAAATCTTTTTGGCAAAATCCTTTTTGGCTGCAGATAATGTTGCGGTTGGTTGAATTTTGCATTGAAATGCTTTTAATATAAATTGTTTTCAGCTGGCACCCAATATTTTGTCGGTTTTTATTTTTAATTTAATTCTAAATGCTCGTTCGTACGTACACACACAGCATTTGAAAATACGTACATATTTTCAAAAAACAAAAACATCTCTGCATCTCTATATTTCAAGTGTGTATACTATAATGAAATACAACAACAACGAGATGTGGCTGGTATAACAGTTTCATATTGAAAATATACAAGACACTTTTCAAAATTATGCAATCACTTCAATTGTGGTTTTATATATTTAATTTATCTTTGAAATAAATTCCAGTCTGCCAAAACAATAGAAATCTTTTCATGTTCAGCACTTTTCTTAAATCTTTTGATATCGAAAAATTTTGTATCGTATATGCCACGCCTTTTTTTTTTAATTTAATTTTCCTTTTTAATAGTGGCGTTTTTCATAATTTTTTTTTTTTTAAATAAAGTTTTCTTCGTTCAAACACTTTTTCTTAAAAAAATCTTTATTTTTTTCAAGCTCCTTTTTTAATAGATTTATCATTGACGGGAGCATTTGATAGCATCATTTCCACTCACTCACCTTTAAAGGAAATTAAAAAAAGGTGTGCGATCTAACACACAACTTGTTAAGCACTGTTTTGAACGACAAGACTGAACGGTCCGACAACTAACGGCAGACTATATTTCTAACAGCACTCACTGCAGATCATTTTTCCCGATTATCATGATTCTTTCTCTGGCTCCCCTACCACCCCTTTTCAACCCACTGGCCAGTATTTAAACAAACTGAGAGAAAACATTTAGTTCACTGCGCCTGCCCTGAACAAACAAAAAGGGTGGCCATTTTATTGCAAATCTGACTGTATTCCCAACATTTTTAAGCCCACTGTACATTTCACATTAAACTGAATTTATTTTTTCATTCCGATTCAAAACTTTTTCCAATATTCGAATTCTTTTTGCAATTTTATTCTTTGCTTTCTCCTTCGCTACATTAAACGTTTAAGATGGAGAGAAACATCGATTGAAAAATAGAATTCAAAGAAGAAAAATTTAAAGAAAACAAGAAGAAGAAAAATAAAACAACAAAACAAAATTTTATCGCATGTATCTGGGCACACGATCTAAAAATAGTTTTTCAATCAGAAATAGATACAAAAAGGAAATTGTGTGTGTGGAAATGTTGTTTTTCTTCTCCTACAGAAACACAAAAAGCGAGAGAGAGATAGAGAGTGAGAGAGAGAGAGACACGGGTTTGTTTAAGAAATTTTCAATTATTAAAAATCATTTTTCTAAAATACATTTTTATTATAAAAATTCGTTAGGTAGGAGTTGAAGAAAATGTATATTTAAAGAAACAAGTATTTTGAATGTATGTGGGCTGTATCTGAACATTCTGTAGATGAACATTCCTATTGTTGTGTATTGATTTTATGAAATGCAATTTGTTCGGAATAAATGTTTCGTTTTTGTTTAATTTGTATTGAATATCAAAACAAACAAAAGCAAAGAAATAGAAAATTATTTAAAAGAAATTAACATTTTCCCAACAGATGTGGTGTCCAGTGGGCCGCATGCATTCTTCCTACTTTTTAATTTAAATAAAAGCCGGCGAATATCACTTATTTCTATAAAACTATTATACTAGAGAACGCACTATGGCATTTTGGGCCATCGCATTTGTGCTGTCCTTTACAGTTTGAAAGGTAAATTTACACAACGAATGTGACAAACCACCAGTACACGCTATTGTTTCCTTGCGATGACACAATGTGCCTTAAGATGCTCCCGGCTTAGGCCTGTATCTAGGTTTAAGTTTTTTGAAATTGCTTTTTTTAAAGAGTTGCCACCTTTCGGAAAAATTTCCTTTTTAATTAATTTTTTTATAACAAAATCCTCTCTCTTTTTGTGTGACTTTTATAAATCAGAAAAATTTCCTTTTCAATTAATTTCTTTATAACAAAATCCTCTCTCTTTTTGTGTGACTTTTATAAATCAGAAGCACATGATAAGTATTCCAAGTTACAAGGGAAAGTCAATATAAATTTGATTAATCGACTTCTGCAGCAGAGCAGATCGGCTGTTTTCGGAAGCAGCTTTCATAATCAGTAGTCAAGACTTTCAGTTGTTCCTTGGAATATTTATCGTGCCTTTCTGGACAAAACATGTTATGGAAAAATATATAATTGTTTAGAGTGAGAATATTTTAATCAGTCAAGTAGTCTGTTACTTTGGAGGATAGTGGGTGAATGTCATTCCCCCTAATAACTGAAATCTGTTGAAGCAGGAGGAATAGAAATTTTGCTACCATGAGCCTCATATTAACTACTGACGTGTTAAATATTAAAATTTAATATTTCGGTATTTAATATTTCAATATTTAATATTTGTTATTTCAAAATCCCTAAAAACCGGTGCATTCAATTTAAATGTGTGACAGAATATCGTATTGAAATTTTATTAAAATACATAAGCAAGTGGTGGCCCAAAACGAAATAACTAAACGGTTCTAAGCAAATTTCATTTTCTTATTACGTTCAACAAGAAACAAAGAAATGAAATTAAAGGTGCTAAAATTTACCACCAACTAAATTGTTTTATAATCTTTGACAATGAATAAATGCACGCCTTAAGGTCTGACATATACCCGAGCATCTTTGCAACTTTTAATAAGAGGAAAAATATTATAATAAAATTTTCAAATAAAAACGTTTGCCAAATTAATGACTTTTTTTCATTTCAATTTGAATCACTGCACACTGGCGTCTGCTGCTGAAATGATATGTGAAATATTTGAATATTCGTTTTTTAATTTTTGCATATAAAAAATTTCTTGTTGTCTATCGAAGCATTTGAAAAAATCATAAGTTCACATAAAGAATAACAATCATCGATTTAATCACTATTAAGTGTGATTTTAATTTTTCATTTTATTTAAATAAATACTGTGTGATACACAAAAAATGCCTTCGGAATGAAGATTAATTTGTGTAGATCATTTTGTAATTTTTTGAAATTCGATAACAACCTCAAAATCGAAAGTTATCGATAAAATATGATTATTTTCGCCTATTTTTATCTCGGCAGCCTTTTTGCTCTTTGCAAAACTTGAAACCACTTCAAGAGGCTTCAAAATGACATTTAAATAATTTCAAATGAATGAAAGGAAAAGACAACTACGACCTGTCAAACATAAAAAAATTTTTATTGTTCAAACTGTCAAACTTTGCCCCAATTTATTCTAGTAACTTATTCCAAACTCTATTCTTTTCTTTATTTTATTTTAAATCACACTTAATAGTGATCAAATCGACTCTAGAATTATAACGTTTTTTCTTTATACAAGTTATGATTTTTCCCAATAATTCGATAGACAACAAGAATATATTTCAAATTTTTATTGTTATTTTTGTTAATTCTTCCAGTTTTTTACCTCTTTTTAATTAATAATATCCACAAATATTTTTAATCTTAAGGTCTCTTTATTTTTATAAAATTATAAATCGTTTTATCAATATTTCGTCACTCCTTAATTTAATTTAATTTAATTTCCTGAAGAAGTCACACAAAGGGGTGACGAAATATTGAAAAAACGATTTATAATTTTATAAAAATAAAGAGACCTTAAGCTTAAAAATATTAGTGTATGTTATTATCTTGTTTAATTTAATAAAATTAGATCAAAAGAAGTATTTAGATCGTAGATGCTCTCTTGAACACTAAATAACCAAAAAGGATTATTTTTCAAATCTCGACAACACCGATACTAATTTTTCACTGCGAATTATGTAGCGACTACCTGGAATCGGTGTGGCTTGCATATTTTTTGTACAAAAAGAAGTTTTAATTTTAAAAATTATTATTAAATTATTTGAATTTTCTTTATAAATGATAAGTGGACAGCTGGTTCAATACGTTAGTTTTTGTAATTTTTAATGGACAGCGCCCACTGTACCTAAATGTATTAATTGTAGCAGAAACAAGAGCATTTTGAATTTGAATTTCAAGTTGGAAACAACAAACAAATTTAAGTATCTTGTTCAACATTGAAGCACGAATGTTTTCATATTATTTGTAAATTAGCTAGAAATAAATATTTTTATAAAACTATTCAAAAGAATATCGGTTTTTATTTATTTTAACAAAACTAATACATACGCATTTTGCAGCACAATGATGATAGTATTACAGAGCGGATCAGAACACAGAAAATAATTTTTTGATATTAATAATTTCCATATGGATACACTGCGTGTCATCAGATCCGTGCCTTTCCTTGCTTACGCTCAGTGTTATTATGTTCTCTTTTCAGATATAAAGTTTTTTAAAATATATATTTTAAATAAAGCTGGATTGTGCTAGCCCAATAAAAATGGCAAAACACTTTCGAATATACCTAAGGAAATTCAAACCAAAAAAGTTTGACCTACAAAACGTGGAGCAAAAAATTCAGAAAAATAGGGCATGAAGAAACATAATCAAACGGCAACACAAGTGTGTTACCATCTGTTTGATATAATTCTCGTATTCATAATGAAATTAGTACGAATAGAAACCGTTATCACATTAAAATAACACACTTAAGAAGCGGTAATAAAGAAAACTACACATGAGATCTGATGATAAAATTGTAGCGGCGTTTGAAAACATCTATTCTGCTCTGCTGTGTAGGTTGAGTATATAAAACTGATTGATGTTGACTTTCCCTTGTACTTTTTATCATGTTTTTCTGAATTAAAAACACTTTTCCTATAAAATTTAATTTAAAATAAATAATTTAATTTTATCAGTTTTATAAGTGTCAAACGTAACTACTGAGGGCTGCCACATATTTTTTACATCTGACATGCCAAATTTCCTACCGGTAAATATGTATAAGTCGTGTTTTTGAATGGGGCATCTGAAGCTAAAAATGTCACAAACTGAAGGGTTTGGGTTGATATTAGAGTCCTTGCCTTTTGTTAGCACAAAATTTTTAAAATACAGTCTTAAACCTTTTAGATCTCCTAGACAAAATACTGACCAAATTTTTGCTTCAGTGTATTAAACCCAATACAATGACGCAGCAACAATAAATTAAGAAAGAAAAAGAATGGAAAATTTTGTTTAAGAAAGTTATTTAAAATTAAAAAGTTCGGATACATGAAATGGGAAAATTGCCCACAGAAATTAATACTTCGAGTGGGAGGATTTTCAATCTTTTTTTTTTTTTTTTTGATTCTTCATCAATTTCGAATGAAATAAACAATATTAAAGGCTGAAATTCCTTTTCAAATTTAGAGTAGAACATATAAATAAGTGCAAAAAGAAAAACAAAAAAAGAGAAAATGCGTTTTAAGCAAAAAGGAAAACAGAAAACAGAAAACAAAAACAAAATCTGTATTCACTGTAAACGGTTTTGTGCGTCATTTGACCCAGTTTTAAGGAAATAAATAAAAACGAAACGAAAGATTCCTGAACGGTATGCGAAATTCACCGATAAAACTAAATACATACACACAAGCACACACTCTTTCATAAATACATAAACACATACACATGTAATATATGTACATGTACATAGATATACAATATGTACACACATAATGTAAATGGTTCAGCTTATGTACTTCACAGAACTTGTTGTTTATGTGAAAACATAAATTTTGTCGTCACACACAAAATGATGACGTCATTGGCCATGTACTAAATTTCATTAAATTTCTCTTGTTTAATCTTTTTGTCTTTCATAAATAAAATATGAACGCTGTTGAAATGCAAACATGTCGGCTGCTTGTATCCACTTGAATTCTTAAATATTTTCTTATTTTTTTCCTTCTTTTTTTGGTTGTTTTCTTTGTCTGTAAATTGATTTTAAAACAAATTTTATGTTGAATAAAAAAATTTTACAAATAAATTTATTTGTTTGAATGTGATTTTATCAATGCAGAGATTTATGAGTCTTGGCACGACTTGTTGCTTTATCCCACAAATTGCAGGGCATTTTTAAAATTTTTTAAGAGTTTTTAATCATTTTAATTTGAAATATAATTAAAGAAATTTTGGCAAACACATACAATAAATAAAAAAAGAACATCAACTGTTTCAACACTTTTGTTAGAAATTATGGGCACCAGCTGTCCCGACAACTGCGGCTCATTATGAATTTTCTGATTTCCATTTTTGTTTCAGTGAACTTGAAACTTGACGTACACGGGAAAAAATTTAAGATTAAAGAATATGAAATTTTTCTTTAAAAAAACACAAAATATTTGGCCAAAAAGGCGTAACTAAGCGTAGTCTCGAGTTCGGCTTCGGAGTTTTGTGTTCGGTAGGCTTAAGTGCTGAGTTTAGCAGAGTTTAAATTAATTGGTTCAAGTCTTTACACTTGAAGAAATAAATCAACTTAAAGTAACTTCTTATTTTGACATTGTGCATATCACATATTCACACACACACACACATAAAGAAATGCAAATAAAAATGTTGCACCACCCCGCTTGTCAGACCATAAATCAGTGCTAAAAATAGAAAATAGTACTGAACCTTCATCGAAAATAGCAACACAAAAACAACACAAACAAACAAAATTTGCTTTATTTTAAGCACTTCAGCTCAATGAAAAGTAGAGGCTAAAACAAGAATGCAGGAGAGAAAGAGAAATTATCATTTCCTTTGACCCTTAACTGTTGCTGACGTATTAATGCTGCAACCAACACACAAACACACACAACAATACAATCAGCAACTTTTTTTTTTTGTCTCCAACGAACCTACAGAATGTGTTGCATTTTGCTGTCGTTATGCGAACAAATTGTACTTCTGTTTGTGTGTCTGTATGTGTGCCATTTATGGCGGCTTGAAGTTGTTATTGTTTTACGTGTGTTAACATGCACTTTACTCGGCGTTAAATAACAAAATAAATATCAACTTTTTTCCATGGAAGAGAAGCGCTAACACCAGATCATGTGCTCCTAATGAATATTCTAACATAAATAATTGTGCAGAAACCTTAAATGCAGTTGGATATGGGCGTTAAGATAAAAACAGTTTAATTACACGATACAAAAAAAAAAAAAAAATTAAAATAAAAATACTTTCAAAATAGTCCACTGATTCTAGAGTTGGAATATATGTAATTATGGCTGTTTCAAAAGTGATGGCCTGCGACTCATTTGAATCCTTTTTTGTACATTTCTAGAGATTTCGAAAATCTTGTAGTCTTTCATTGTTTCAGTTATAAGGTGTGTTCACCACTTTTGTGTTGAGCACTAGGATGAATATATTTGATTATATTTATTAGGCTCGAGGTTAGTTTCATGTAAAATTATTTATTACAAATTGCATTTATTTCATAAGAAAAAAGTTTAATATTTGTTATAAAAAAGTGTCCTTAATTTTTTATAAAATATATTAAAGTTTTTTATTGTCACTATTACGATATCCTCTGGATATCTTCTTCAGGACATAAATTACAATTGAAAATAATTCAACAATTTCATACATATTTTAACGGAATATGTTTTTTGGTTTCCTTCTTTTTACAAAAAAGAAAATAAAATAAAAAGATGATACTGATAATGTAGCACAGAATTATACACACTTAATTTATAAAAACATGTTTCAAAATTAGATTGTAGAATGATAAAATTGTTATATTAAATTATTTAAATTATTGCACCCATTTTCTTATTTTTTGGAATATTTAAAATACTCAAGAAGGAAGAAACTATTTTGAATTGTTTCAAATTTTTTCATTAAATTTTTATATAAAAAGATGAAAACCAAAACAAACATACTCTGTTAAAATATTAATTGTTAAATTATTTTAAATTATAATTTTTGTCCTGAAGAAAATATTCAGAGGATATAGAAATATTGACAGTAAAAGCTTTAATATTTTTTTTAAGTCACCTCAAACTCCTTATTGACAACATTAACATCTAACAATCGAAAACTGAAAAAATTAGCAATCAACTATTTCAAAATCAATTTATAATGTCAATTGGTGGTGTCCTGAAAAACATATCGACAAATATTTTTAATAATTAAGATCGAAACATCAATCAAAGAAACAAAATATAAAAAAAATGTACAACGACATTCAAATACGTTAAAATGCAGGAATTATTTCGTTTCTACAAAAAAAAAACTGTCCCAGTCCATATTCAGTTCCAGTTCTACCCGCAAAATTTCCATTTTATAGAAATTTTTCGAAAATATATTTTCTACAGCCGTACCGCTTCCAGCTGGAACAGTCATGGCAAAAAAAAGAGAAACCAAATAAATAACAAACTTTTAAATCACCATTTTTCTATCACCATTTTCAGTTCGTTGTGAGTGTGTGTCAGCACAGCTGGCAAATAAAAATGTATGTGTATGTGTTGAAGTGTCTTCATGTATTCGCAGTTTTGCTTCCGAATTTATTTTTGTAATTTTACGAATAACCAACAGGTTTCCCTGAACTGTGGATTATTATGTTCCAAATATGTACATAATGCATGTTTGTGTGTGTTTGTGTGTATGCATGAGGCAGATATTTCGAATACACTTTCGTCTTGGCATTATATAAACTGGATCAATACAGGAAGCAAAGATATTCTCGAAATCCGGTGTTAAGACTTTATCTGACTGAATTGGTCGTTTATTCCACATGTTTCCAGCGACTGTGTGTGTGTGTGTGTGTGTGTATGTACATATTTATGATGTAGAATACATTTGAGAGTATGCAGAATACATGAAGAGCTTTTCATTTTCAAATAATATTTCATGTTGCCGTTGTGTTAATGCGTTGACACACACACACACACTAACAAAGTAAATGCTAAACAAGCTTAAGCATGCATAAGTGTGTGTATATTTGATACACATACGATTACACACATACGCATATACATACATTGGCTGTGTTTTTTACGTTTCTATTTATGATCTAAAAAAATAGAATTCTATAAATAAATGACACTAAAAAGTATTTTTATTTAAAAATTTCGCTTGAAATCTTTTACACAACATGAATTCAAGTTGAAAGATAATTTTTGACGTATTTTATTGACTACCAAAATGAAGTGGAAATCGAATATGTTGAAGCATTTTTAATCAGAAACTCTTTTATTTGACCTTGAAAATGTTTTCTTAAAAAAAAAATTATATATTAAAAGGGCTTGACACAAGTAAAATTCGTTTTCTTATTATTAATCACCATTAACGTGAAATTGATTGAAATGAAATTGATTTGGCCCTAAAATTTCTTTCTACTGGAACCAGCACTCAGAATATGTCTCTCACATATTCCGTACCAGGTACGGGAACTAAAAGATAGCGAATTTGTTTTACTTCTTACTTCGCCGGTGATCTTTTGCTACAGATAATGACGAAGGAGGGTGCTGTATGCTGCCCTTTTTGAGTTTAAGAAGCAAATGAGCTTAAAAATATATTTTATATAAATTCTGTTTTATTGATAAAATGTCAAATAGAAATATGGGAATAATAACAAGTTGGAATAGCAACGAGAACGGAACATGTGATAGAAAAAAAAAAATGATTGTAAATTGTTTCGAAATGATTGGAAATAAAAATGATTAATTTCTTTTCTCCAAATAACGAAGTATAATAATCGATGGGTTATTCTTAATTTCCCGAATTTCTCTTTCTTTCCTCTTCAAAATAAAATTTGATTTCTTGAGTTGACACCATGTTGGTGAACGAATGCGATCTGAATTTATATTTTTTGAACTTTTATTAGATTTCTGGTTTGGTTCCTATAACAATCAGTATATAATTCTGCGGATTTCTTTTAAAAAAATATATGGAAAACGGCTGACCCTAAAGATCATCCCTCTAACTTTTCGCTAATTTTAACCGCAAATCTATTTAATTTTTTTTTTATATTTTTTACTATTATTTTAATTATAAACTATACCCATTCCGGCATAATAAGCGGTGATTGGTGTGGTTTTCGACTGCTATAAAAGAATAACGAACACTAACTGATCGGATAAAAATACGAATTAATCGGTGGAGCCGTTTGAAAGCTATTTTTTAAAAATACTACCCTGAATAATGATTTTTCTCGGTTCAAACTTAAAATGCCACTAGTTTGCTTTAATTCGTTTCAGTTGTTCAAAAGTTATAAATGAGCCACGTTCTCACATACATGCACACACAACACACATACAAAGCGAAGAGCTCCCAAAATTAGTCAGTGAAGCTTCTTAGGATCTCAAAACGGGGTTAAACCAATACTTGCGATTTTTAAATATTCTCAATTTTCCTAGCAGGATGTTAAAAATCATGATTGTAATTTTTATTTACTATGAAAATCTCTCGAAGGTCCGTAATAATTTCTTTGAATCACAACCGTGCGTATGAGTAATATTTTTCATTGAGGCGAAATATACACAACACTCATACGTACCGAAGTCCGCAATATGGAAATATATTATGAATAACCTTAAAAGTACGTGCATACATAGAAGATACTCCTATATATCCTTATGAATATGCACACACACAAACACACACATACAAGCCGCAGGGCTCTCAAAATTAGTCAGGGGAGCTCTTGATGACCTCAAAACATAGAGATCTGATAGAACCGGGGTCAAACCAATGACTTCCCGATTTTATTTAATTTTCAACTTTTCTAGCAGGAAGTTAAAAATAATACCACAAGCAGAATTAAAATTTTTTTGATATGAAAACTTCTCTCATGTTACAGAAAACTGTCGCAGGTCTGTAATAATTTCTTCCTATCACAAGCGGGCGTATGAGGAATATTTTTCATTGAAGCTAAAAATACACAACACTCATACGTACGGGTGTCGGCAGTATGGAAATAAATTATGAATATCCTTAAGAGTACATGCATGCATAGAAGATACTTGTATATATGTTTATGGAATATGCACACACACACACACATAAACTACTTCATATATGTGTGAATATGTTTCGTTATAATCAATGAATTTCTTTCAAATGCAATATTATTTTGTGCGTGTGTGTGTGTAGGTATACAAAATTATTGCTCCTTGCACAAAACAAATGACTCGTTGGCGACACCCCACAACTCATGACGTTCACACAGACCTTAAAATTCAAAAATTATGTTCAACTTTTGTATTCTGTTTTTAAGAATTCATTGAAAAATCTCTAAAGAAATAAAAAAAAAATTTATAAAATTAATGTTAAAAGGAAGAATAATAATCAATCATTACTTGCGATCAAGATAATCTAAAACACACACAAACACAAACTGTGTAATTAAAGCAACAAATATTATAACAAACAGTTTTTATAAATAATATAAAAATTGGTTTCTCTAACTTCGCGAAATATTTTTTATAAAATTGAATTAATTTTTATGTCTTTATTTTATATTCATCCATATGAATGTTTCAACATTATTTATTTCTTGAAAGGGTTTGAAAGAAAAATATTACATCCTAAATATTAACATCATTTAAATTTTCAGAATCTTTATATAACAGTGGGCCCTACTATTGAAACAACATTCAGCAAGAAATAATAAACATTCTTTTATTGTTTTAATTTTCCAAACTTTGCAGATATTATATTTTTCCATATAATAAACATTCTTATATTACAATTCATTTTATACAATAATTCTTCGAAAAGTTTTTTTAATTCGAGAAATACAGGGGAAAGTCAAGATTAATTTCTTTCACCTTTTTTCATAATAAAGTTGTGCAAATAAATATTCGCTGATACTGAAATAAAAAACTAACTGAACGAATCCGGCGAATTCAATGATATTATAAAAATTTTAATATGACATGACTTTTTCCAAAATCTTCAGGTTTAAATTTTTAAAACTTGAATTTATTTACAATTTCAAATTTATACAAAAATTTTTCTAGTCAAACATTTCCTATTATTTATGCGATTTCTTTTCTAGAAAATAATGCAACATTTTTCACATTTTTTGACAGAAAATGGCAAGCATTTTGACTTGACGGAAAATAAGTTCTGCTTTAAAACTTTTCCAAACTTCCACTTTTCAGAAAATAAGCAAAAAAATGTTACATGTTTTCTAGAAAAGAAAACGCCATTAGTCAATTATTATATTGAGCAAATTTTTTCGGAAATGTAATAAAATATTTCTGAATAATTAAAATTGATGTCATGCAGCAGTTCTTTTTATTAAAATTAAGTAAAATTGTCTTCAATTTTAGTTTATTATTTTTGCGGAGAAAAGTTTTTAATAAATCGTCTCTCATATTTTGCACATCATCAACTAAATCCAGGAGCTGATGGTATGAAGTGCCCACGTGCCCTGCGATTTAACATCAAAAAATTATGTCTCACAACAATTCATGTTGCAATACATTTCCAATTCTGGCACATAAACATCCAATACAGGCATGATGCAGCGCGAGTATATAACGGTAAAACTATATAAAGCTTTTATTTTTAAACGAGAAAAACTGTGAATGAAAGTGCATTGAACTTTTCAATGAGAGTGCGAAAGGAAGGAGTTTCGAATGTGCGAGCAAAGAGTTCCAGAGAATATCCATGCACTCAAAATTGTAATTGATGACGTACATGAACACACGCACACACACACACACACACATACAAATACTTAAGCAAACCGAAAGTGAGGTTGCAACAATAAAAGATACAAAAACAAAAGCTCTATTTTTAGACCTGCTCTAAATAACTACGGCTGTTATCATTGATGTAGCCTTCCTTGTTCTTGTGCGAACTTAAACATTTCTTAAAGCACAAAATTTGTATGTATGTGTGTGTGTGTGTGTATGTGTGTGTGCGTCTGTATGTTTATTTTTTTCTTTGAACAAGAGACACAACAATGTTTTTTGTTATTTTTTAGTAGTCGCATTTGAAAAAGGATGCTGTTGTTGTTTGTGTAGGTAATGGAAAAGAATATTCACACACATACACAAACACATGCTCAGTCTTGAAACTTTTAAAGCTTTAAATTAAATGAATGAATGAATGAAAAAGAAGTATGAATCACCAGCCGGAATAACAATGAAAATTTCGTTAAGACATTTTCTGACAAACGTGAGCACAAGTATTTCTGCAAATGAATTTGGGTGTCTATGTGTGCTTGTGTGTGTGTGTGTGTGTTCCATTAAAAGAGCACAAGGTATGTATTTACGTGTATATAAAAGTCGTCTGGGTTATATTGAAAATCCAAAGAAGTACATTTTATGTGCCAAACAATGTTGCCAATGTTTTATTTATGCATACAGTGGAAGCCGCATCATCAAATTCATGTTTAACAACGATAATTTAAAATTAAAATTTTTAACTTTCCGCCAGGAAAATTGAATTCTCAAAATAAATCGTGAAGTTTTCGGTTTTACTCTGTTTTCAAAAAATCTGGTTCTCATCATATCTCCTAGGAAACTTTCCTGACTACTTCTGAGAGCCCTTCACTATGTCTCATGTATGTATGCATGTATGTGTGTGTAAGTGAGTGACGCGCTTACAACTTTTTAACGGTTTGACCGAATCGAACCAAGCTGGTGGCATTCTAACAGGTTCAACGAAATTTAGATTTTCGGTTAATCCAAAACAACTAAGAAATTTTTCCAGAAGTTTTTTTTTTAACAGCTTTTCCGATCTATTCGACAATTTGACCAGCTGTTAATATTGAAAAGCTACGTCAATCGTCGAAAAGCGGCTCAAAATCGGTCAATCCGTTCGAAAGATATCATGAACTAAAAAATTCCGAAGGAAATGATTTCTTTCTTTTTCAGTCAGATCAGTTAGTGTTCTCAATTCTTTGATAGAGCTCGAAAACTCCTCAACCACTGCTTGTCATGTTGGAATCGGTTGCTTTCGTCATTTACTTGAAAAACATGGACATTCAATTATCTGATATCAAAGTGGCGCCAGTCACTTTTCTAGTCCAAGTGGTGCAAAGCTTTTTATGAACTTTTCAATTACAAGTAGAATGGAAAACAATTAATTCAAAAGAAGTCATCTCAAACGAAATTTATAGCAAACAGTACTAACAAATTTAAAAGAGTTAAGCTGGCAACACTGCTATTGATTAACTAAAAAGAAATTGTGTGTTTATGTATGGAAATATTGTTTACAGAAATACATACACAATAAAATAAATGCGAGAGAGAATATAAAATAGAAACTTAAATAAAAAACTATCTCAATGTCGAAAAGGATGTTTCGCAACAAAAACAATAACTTTTGGTCTGAAATTTAGTAAAAATTTTAAATTAATTAGACTCAAACACACACACACACACAGCCACACAACATATACACAGACGTACATACATACTCATGTAGTTGTAGTCGTCATAGATGTCATTGATACAGGAGCTTAAATTTGTTTAAGAAAGAAAAAAAAAGGAAAAAAAAACTTCGTAAAGTTCATGTTTTTATGCGACTTCAGGTTGTTTTGTTGTAGTCGTTGCTGTTACGAAAGGGGCCGCATTACTACTAACACAGTGACCTACTGACGACGTTCACGAATCTCAAAAAGCCATAAACGAGGCGAACGATGTATGAATTGCGACAGCAGCATACAATTCAAGTGACGTCATGGATGGCATTCATTCACAGTTTTGCGATATTGGCAGCAACATAAAACACACATGCAAACCAACAACAAAAAATGCCAAGTGGCAGCAACAACAATTCTGATATAAAAATGCATAAGAAAATATTGAAAGAAAGAAAAAAAAAAGAACCCGTTTGGCGCAAAATGAAATTAAAAGGATTTCGAGGACAAATAGTTGGATGGATGGATATTTACATACATACATACATTCTGCCATACAGATGTACAGCCATACACAAACACACATACATTCATAAACATACATACAAACAAGTATGTGTATCTATGGATATATTTATGCTTGTCTGTATGTGCTTTTAGGTATATGTATATACATGTGTGTATGTATGTGTGTGGATTTTATATACTTCAGTATATAGCACATGCATGTATTTATGTTGAACTGACAGCAGCGCCAGGCACGGAAGGCAGGCAGGCAGCATGTTTTCATTGAGCAAAATTTTCTTCAACAGCAGCGGTAGCAAAAACTAATGACGACAACAACAACAACAACAACAACAATAACAAGAACAACAGTTGAAAGTTATGATGATGATGAACCGGGGAGTGGCGGCATGATACGCAAGTAAACGACGCCAGGACGATGAGGACGATGTTGAAAAGGTTTTCAAGTCTACGCTCGTTCTATATTATAAATATAAATATGAAGATATGGAGCCACAGTTGTACATTCGATTGTGTATGTACTTTCAGTCTACGTGAGTCTATTGTTATTGTCGGTTGAAGGCAGAGGAGGACATTCCTTTCGCAAGCGGTAACCTTTACATGGTCGTTGTATTTGTGAATGATTTTGGTTTAGTTTAGTTTGGGTTTTGGTTATTATCGTCAGTCAGTTAGCCAACGCTGTTGGTATTGCACTTCTCTCTTCACTGCCATCATCATCACCAACATCGTCGTCATCAGTTCGAATTGCAACAGCAGCAACAACAAAATATACATCTAGTTCATATATATTAAAGCTTACATATGAAGCATCCAACGTTTTCTGAAATTAGTTGAAAATCTTGTTTCAAACTATCAAGTCGGTCGAGAAGCTTCTTCTCCAGCACGCACGCAAACTCCTAAATTGTTAAGCCAAATATAAAAAAAATAAATATATAAAACTATTGGATTCAAGTGGTTAGAAAAAAGTAAAAATACACGGTATTACGGATTCAAAATTGCCAAACTTCACTTTTGCCAACAAATTAAAAATGTGCTGTACAAAATCAATAAAAACTTCAGATTGACAAAATTCTTGACTTTAAAAATAATAAATTATATTAAAAAGTGGATATAAAAATAAATACTTTGAAAGCTTTCTAGATCAAAATTAGAATAAAAATATTCAACTCCTTCATTTAAAAAACAAAAATTGTTTTAATGAAAATTGTCAAAGAAAAATTAATTTCTTGAATATGATATCAAAATATTTCCAAAAATAAGGGATTTAAAAGTGACAGAAGTGTTCAGTTAAGGGCAAAGTTGTTAATGAAGTTTCAATTAAAAAAAAAAAAAATTAAAAACAAATTTCCTGAAGAAGTCACACAAAGGAGTGACGAAATATTGAAACACAATTTGTAATTTTATTAAAAATAAAGAGACCTTAAGCTTAAAAATATTAGTCCATATTATTAAAGAAACTAAAAATATTTAAGTGAAAAACTATTTATTCTCTAAAATTCAAGTTAAATCAACAATAATAGTCCTACAGCCTACAAAACTTACACTTAGCTTCATAAGTAGACGTTCCCTGCACACTAAAAATATCTTTGTTAACACAAATCCTGCACGAGCATGCATTGAAATTTATTTTTCATAAAACATTAAATGAAAACATTTAATAAAACCTGGGGAACATGTTATAAAAAGAAAACTTGGAAACAGTGTAAAGGAAGAAAGTGCTGTTTGTAACGTCTAACATGCGCATCGGGGATACAGGGGGAGAGCAAGGAATAGTTAATTAAATCTTATAAATTTTATCGTTTTTTATATCAAATTATGGAAAATTGGTTTCTCAAACGGTAAAGCTGGATCCGCGGCTGATCCTGTAACAAACTGAAACAATAAAAAATTAAATAAATGCGCAATAAATGACCTCTGCAATTCCAATTCCCAACAAATCGGTTTCGCGAATATTTTGAAAGTAAAAGTTTCAATTGTGAATTGTTTGGGTATCAGAATTTCTATTGTGAATTGTTTGGGAGTGAGTTATTTCTCAGTGGTTTGTTCGGAAATAATATTTATAAAAGAGGGTTCTACCGATTTTGAAGATATGAATAGCGTTTATCCCGGTCTTTTTTTTTTTTTGGTGATGGAACGGGACAAGTAGTTCATAGCGAACATACACACAAATACGCAATGAGGAGGGTCTGTTATCGTTATCGGAAGTGCGAAGTGCGTTTGGCTTTAAATCAAATTTTCTTTATGGAATAAATGAATGAATTTGTTAGAGGAAAATCTGTCCTCTAGCGATAAGATAGTGGCGGTACCTTTTGTATTGAAAATGACTGGTACTTCTTTGAAGGCAGCTACCCAAATGGAGTGGGCAGAGAAATCAATAGACATTTAGTGAACTACTAAGAGAAGTTCTAACAATATTTGAAAAACTAAATTATGAAAATTATAACTAAAGATATAATTTAAAATTTCTAATTGATTAAAGGTTGTTATTACAATTTCTTGTTAGTTAATAGTAGGAATTTGTTGGACGCTTTAAGAGTATTCCGTTATTAAAGATTTACTTAAACATAAACTCCCAAGACTTTTTAAAAGCTGCTTCATTCTACCCGGTATGTTGAGGAAACTTTGAAATAAAAGACCTATAAAATCCTACCTTTAATTTACATGAAGTTGAAATGGCCCTAAATGCATTTAACAAAAGCCTGCTTTAAAGGTTTTAAAGTATACTTTTGTGCTGGCTGTGGTTACGGTTCATAAATTGTTCGTTATATTTCCAGCTGTGACCAATAAATATGTAATCATCTCTATCCTTAATCCTTTTTACTTAATTATTAATCATGAAAAAATTGCTCGTAAATAGTTCTAGACCCATTAAAAATTCCCCTTTAATTTGTGCACTTTATTTTTGCTGGTGAACAGAACAGAACAGAACATGCAAATAGTTCTTGATATAAGTCCAGTATTAATTTGAAAAATTTACTTTAAGGGCAACAATCTGTTCGGACAATAAATTGTTCGCGAAGTAAAATGTCCTAACTGGACATTGTAACTTCGGAACAAATACAAGAAGGATAGGTCTGGAACACAACAACTTCTCTAGAAGCTGTAATGATAAAGAGGAGGAGGAAACAGTACTCCATCTTTTATGTCAGTGCCCTGCCCTGAACAGCGTAAGGGCAGTGGCACTGCGCTCCAACTTCTTGACAGATTTAGATAGCCTGGCGAGTGTGGAGCTTGTCAGAATATCGGTCTTCCTGGCGTCCACAGGACGGCTTAATGCGGCAGAGGACGACTCATGAGTAGTGCCTGTATCACAACGGGACCGAATGGACGAACCCAAGTGCATTATTTCGACAATGGCCCTAATCACCTAACCTAACCTAACTGTTCGCTGGAAACAATGCTGGAAAGTGTTAGTTATTTAGAACTTCAACAAATCGAGTTTTCATGCAGAGACAGACGAAACTTTTTAATTCGATCTCTTGTCTATAACGATCCAGCACCAACTTAATGGTGACGCAAATAAATATTCTAACAATTATTTATAATCTGTACCCTCGCAATGGCGTAAATGAAATACAATTCCAAATTAAGCAACCTGGAAAGTTTCAAGTTCTGGTAAAGCGGCCGTTGCAGAAGAAAAATTATTAAATTTTTACAACAACAACTATAATCTTTCTTCATTCTTTTGTCTTGTGGCAAATAACTATGAAATACTCGTATGTTTTTGTAACTTTTTTGTTCGATTTCCCCAATTTTGTCGTTAAACTGGCTGGTTCGTTTAAATCAACAAACTTGTGTAAGTTGTGACCCAACTCAACACAAATAAATAAAAGTTTCACGAAAAAAAAACTTCATTGGTTGCCAACAACTTCAAAAATTATATGTACACTAGAGAAATATTTGGGGAAAGTGTATAGCTTTATTGGAAAATTTATGGAAACTTTTTACAGAATTGGGAGCTTTTGAGGTTCAATTTATAATGAATGAACTGAAAGTGCGTCATGGTTTTCGTGAATAATATACGCAGCAACCAAATGAAAACATAAATACACAACATACACACATCTATATATACATATATATGTATGTACACACACATTTCTATGTACTTCACACAAATACATAACGAATTTCAAACACACATACACACATGCATGTTTAAGTATGTCGTTTGTACGAAACTCTTCTGACCTTCTTTTTGTACAATACAAAAGTATGTTTTGCTGTATAAACTGGGTTCGTCTGCGTATGTATTCATGCACACATATGGATGTGTATGTGTATGTGTGTCTGCTTATGTAGTAGATTTTACCGAAGGATAAACATGGAAGTAACTTTACATTCGTCATTCGCCTGTTGCATATGACTTTGAAATGTTGAAAAAAACTAACGAAAGTAACATTTTCGTTACTGTCCGACCGATTTCGATACGAAACTTCGGTATAGTTTTAAACACGACAGTTTTGCTATTGAATAGAAGGAATTTGAGCTCATGCGATGTATTTATTTGAACAAAACGAAATTGTTATTAAATTCAGTGTGCTGAGTTTGTGCTTAAATATTTTGCAGGCTTATATCAGTAGCCCTCATTCTAATCGTCAACATCGACGCGGCACAATGTTGTCTTGCGTTGTCTACTTTAAGTTGCCGTTATTAAAAACATTCCCCCTTATTCTGTAACTATTTGGCAACGTCGAGACAATATGAAAAATTAGACAACAATTTATATTTTCTTTTCATCAATTATCTACTTTTAACAAATTCGTGCTATTTTCTAGACGTTAAGAGACTATCAGCGGGAGTCAATTGTTGTGCGCAACGGGTACCCAAGTGTCTCATTTCTGATATTGTCTTTTCATTGACGTCGACATATACTTACAGAATAAGGTGGATTATCAAATAGGACATTAGGAAACTATTAAAACGGCAACACTGGGACTTAACAAAAGCGTTCTACTATCGTTTTCATATAATTCTCGTATTCTTTTTTATAATAGATTTGGTACAAAACTGTTCACATTCATCTGAGCCGCTTAACAAGTGGTAGTAAACAAAAATACACATCAGAACTGATGACGAAAGTGTCGCAAATTTCGATAGCACCTGTTTTGCTTTTGTATTCAAAGAATTTTTATGATATCTTCTTTAAATCCACTAGCAAAATAAATGAAATATCAGGCACGTATTCAAGGGGTGGAGAGTGAAATATTCATTGTAGTGGTAGTGAGTACATATTTGACAACCAACGGTTCAATGTATATATGAACGACGAGATCGTGTACACACGCAGTTTTTTCTAGAGAGATGCGAATACAAGAGTGTTGGCAGTCACAATTCAATTTTGGAATGAGTGCACACTTTTCTATTTCAATAGCATTCATGCAGGTCTTTAGTTCGAACTGCATTGCCGTTTATGTTTATGGTATTATGGTTACAGCTCAAATTAGACGTGACATAACCATTACACCGTAACCTTGAATGATATTACAATTCAAACCAATCTTGAGGGTAACACTGCATTGAATTAAATTTGGCATAACCATGGCTCTAGCTTATGGCGTTACGGTTATGGTGTTACGTATACGTCAGGTCTAATTTAAACTTAACAACTTTTCGTTACGTAAAGATTACTGTCAGTTCTCTTCGCTATTAATTAGTGTGTGAAAGACTTTCGAATCAAAAGCAAAAGAGGTGTGCGTATTTAAAATTTTAAACATTTTTACGAAAGATTGTATTAAAGCAGAAACTTGCACTAGAAAAGCGGACATTTTGTATCACTTGGTTTCCTAAATATATATAGAGACTTTAATTTGTATGCTTAATTCAATTAAGAATAATAGGCTACGATTCCTAAATAAATTTCACGAGGGACATCAAGTTAATCATCTCATTTACATAAGAGATCAGAGCTGCTGTTTTCGGAAGCCGCTACACTTCCGTTATCAGTAATCATGTATCTTTGGTTTATAGCCACTTGTTGGCCGCTTTAGGTGAATGAGATAAAAATCCTTATTTTTAATTGCAACGGGACGCAGCGTATGAGTCCTACTGATGCAAAACATTGAGTTGGAACTATGAGAGCAGGGAATAGTGCTGAGAGGGATGATGAAAAAATATATTGTAGCCATGTTAACTATTTCAGTAGCTTCGAAGAAGAATCCCTTTCATTCATGCAAACTTTAAGATAAATTCTCTTCCGTGTTAAGGTTGCTTTGTGTCCCAAAATTCAGCCAAAAGGATTAATAATAGAATTTAACATTTATAAATTGATATTTTTATAATTTAAACAATCTAATTAGATTAGAATCAATCAAGAAGTATTTTGCTGACACATCTAAAATTTTGTAAAAAAAATGCAAGTGAATGAGAGTATTAAATTTCGAATATTTTTGAAAACAGTGAAACATAAATTATGGTGATTATCGTACGTGCAGACCAGTATGTTTAGGCAACAACTCATTTTCTTTAAATTGTTATTGATACGATCTTCAATAGAATAGATCTAATTTATCTTATTATTATTATTTTTTTTGTACATTTAATACTAACAAACTGTCTGCTCTTCTACGCAAATCATTTTGAAAACTGCCAGCTTTTTATTAAAATAGTTTGGGCTTAAATATTTCACTTAAATAACTTAATTTTATAATAATATTAACAAACAGAGACAATTAAATGCACATAAACTTGTGTACATCATGACGTACGTACTCGTACGTCCCTGTATGGACACGATTTTGATGCCATACAAGTGATTTTTATTTTTTATTGCTTCTGTTGTCTTAAAGACTTCTGTTATTTAATTTGGACACACACGCCTTTAAATAGGCTTCAGTAAAACAAAATAAAAGTGCATTTAAAATAGTGTTATTGTGCTGCATTGCAAACACGCATACACACACACACACATACGCTCGCACACATACTAACGCATCAACTGCTTATTGTGTTGGGGTAGTTGGTTTCTTTTAGAGACACTAACAAAATGATTTCATGCACACACTCACACATTCGATGTGTATGAAGGCTTGATGATTTTAAATGTGGCAAAAGGGGCACAAAAGAAGACACTAAACCACTGTGTTTTGCATTGTTGAAGCCTGATTGAAAAAAAAAAAAACAAAAAACAAGCAAAAAGAAACGATTATATTACAACACTCAAACCAAATGGACAGATAACCAGAAGGGCCTTTCAAACAATTTTAAAAATGTATACGTAACAACGAACATTGAACATTGAACATTTATCAAGAGGACGGCTGAACTATCACGACAGCACTAAGTATGTGGGAGTCATATTGGACCATGAACTATAAGAAAAGCCAGTCGCAGAAGGTTTACTTACTAATGAGGCCTAAGTCCTAAAATGATTCAATGATTGTAAACAGCAATTCTGGCTCACGGCTTGGTAGTGTGGAAGTCTGCTACAAGTTAGAGATAATTTTTACAGAACACTGAGATCCGCTTGCATCGGTATTACAGAATGCCTAAGAACTAGTCCTTCAGAGGATATAATTTCCATCAACGTATTCCCAAATATTGCAGCAGGATTAGCAGCATCCTAGTGGGGGAGATCAAGAATTTACAGTTATGTCAAGATTTTGGATCAATCACCCTTTACACTGAGGAAAACATATAGTCTGTAATATTCAGGTTAAAGTCGGAAGTTGTGAATTCAGGGTACTGTGGTGCGATCAGGAGACATGCTGCGAATATAGTCCTCAACCAAAATAACTTTTGTCGCAGTTTTAGTGATTAAAGCAAGGAGGGGACAATTTTCAATTTCTTTACAGATTTCCTGTTCTGCATCTTCTGAAACAAAAACTTGTTGACAGTCTCAAGAGTTACCAGGGATCGATCTGAGTGACCTGTTCAGATATCTCTATGCTGCCGGTTAGATGTAGTTCTAGTGACCGAATCCACACACACACATATATATATATATATATATATATATATATATATATATATATGAATACGATTCTGCATAGATTAAGGGTTTTTCTAAGGTCCCAAAAATTATTCTCATGTCATTTCAAAGGGAATAAATAATTAGGCCTACAATATATAAAAATAAACTATTTTGGAAAAATGTAATATCGGCAAAGTATTAACATATTGAAGTTTTAAAATGTCAAAGGGTTTTCAATAAAAACTATTATATCTGAAAAAGGAAAAAACACTTTCTTCAAAATTCTAAGATCTTTAAAATTAGTTAGCGCTATTATTTAAAAAAAATAATAAACATTATTCGATTAGTTGAATTTCTGAAATTTAAAAATTTTGGCGATATAACATTTTGCAAGCAATAAAAATTCTTAATATTCTCTTTGACATGAAATAAGAAAAATGTTCGTGTATGGGATGGTTTTTGAGATATTGAAAAATAGACACAACAAGTTCGAAAAATGTTTAATTTGACAAAATTAGAAAAAACAAAAAACATGTTTTAGTTTTTTAAAATTCGAAATTGTTCCCTTCTCCCTAAATTTTATAGACGGAAAAATTGAACACAAGACATTTTTTCCTTCGGGGGAAATAAAAATTTCATGACAACAAAAACTCTACATTAAATCTCATCGTTTAATATTTTATTAAGCGTACTTCCCTAATTATTATTAATACCTTATTCATAAAAATATATTCTAATTAAATATTTATACATCTTCTCTATTTTTATTAACCAAATAGATAAAACTAAATCATCAAAGGCCTGAAAAATCGTTTGTCCCACCTGCACTTGTGAGTGTGTTTGAATTGATTGAGACGATACACAGAACCAACAGTGTTTTTAGGTTGGAAATTTTCCCTTATATCTTGGGAACTCTCCATTATTTAGAGGAATCATCGATTACAATGAATTACAATTGTTAAACTTTTTATTATGAAATTCAATTCGAATCGAAAGAAAATTTAAAATAAAACTTTGAGAACTGCAAGCGTGTTTTAAAATTAACTGAAAAGCGTTGTAAATTATTTGCGAACAACTTTTGATCTCTTTCAAATATTCTTAAAGCCGAAAAAAGGACATCGAAGCTTCGAACAAATATATTTACTACAAATTCTGAAAATTCCCTATTAAGATCGAATAAATTTTGAAAGTGCAGATTTTTTAAAAATTACCCTTAAAAGCAAAATAGTTTTTACCGCGATTATATAAAAAATAGCAAAATATGTTCTAAATTGCAAACAAACTCTATCGGGAATTTACTAAAACGATGCTAAAGACTAAAAGAATTAAGATAACTGATGAAATTTGCACACAAAAAATCCAAGAAGTTTAAATGGGACAAACACTAAAATAACGAAAAATTTTATTATTTCTACGAACCGATTATTTGGCAAATTTCTATACAAACTTTGTCAAATAAAATCCCTTTTATATTTGTTTTTAGAGCGAAGGCAATAAAACACCTGGCAACTATGGCTGTAGGTGATGCTATCAGAGACTCTCTAAATTAACACCCACATACTACAACCACACGCATACAAATACAAACAAACAAGTGTACATAAACACATGCATGTGCATGGATGTGCATGCATATTGAGCACATATGCATAGTGGACAAGAAATGTGCATACAAACAAACACACGTACAAACGAATTTGCAATGCACACATTCATAAGTTGCAATTGGTATTTTGGGTCATATTTCAATTGGTTGGCTTTCTGTTGTATGGGTTTTTTCCGCAATACAAGTTATCGAAACGCCTCAAGTTTCATTTCAGTAAAGGGACAGACTGGAATAAAAAAATAAAAAAACAATTTCAAAATATTCAAGCACTTGAATCTATTGTCAAATTATTAAAATTACTTTCTTAAGGTCGTTGACTTGATTTGATTGTTATTGTGTAATTTTCTTAGAAACTGCTTGTTTTAATTGCCACTGTATTTTTTTATTTTTATAAAAACTTAATAGGTTTCGTGACCTCTGTCCAATACCTTTTAGCTATTGAGACAGAATACTTTTAACATAATTTTCATGTTACAATTTCGAAATTATTGCACATAAAAGAAGACCTTTAAAAAATAATTAAATCAAGCAAATCATACAAAAATTAAAAAAAAAGAAAAAAGAGAAGAACAACTTTTTTGTAGACTTATTTATTTAATTTCTAAACAGAAGAGGTAGTCGTCGCCTATTTAAGTATAGAAATAACATGACAATATATCTATTTTATAGATTTTGTTGTTTTGTTTTTTTTATATGGTTGCCAGTGTCGCCGTTCTTGATACGTAAACACACAGACATCTGTAGATTAGGGTACTTCTTTCAACTGAAATTTTATTATTATTATTCTCGGTAGAGGCACTTTTACTTATACCCTGAATTGGATTTATAGTCAATCTTAATGTTTTTAATTCATCATTCTCTTTTTTAATTGATATTTCCCATGTTAAAGCACTTGATTTTAAATTTCTGTTTTCGCCTTTGGCGAGTTTCTTCCGTTAAATTTATTCTTTATCTTTTCTTTAAAAAAAAAACAAGGAAAAATAATAATAAACCAAAGGCGTGGCAAAATATTGAACATTTTTGTATATAAAATTTTTAATTAAAAAATTTGTTATTAAAATTATCTAAAAAACTTAATAACAAATAGGAACTAATTAACTTAGAGGGCTGAAAAAAAACAAAGTTTGACATAGAAAACGTACGGATTGAAAGATTTCCTAACGATGATGCACTTCACGTTGCTTTTGGAAACAAATTAATGGCTCAGAAGTTTTCGTAGGCAAAGTCATACAATTTCACAGGATTATAGAATTGGTTTAAATTATATTTCAATGATATTCGCCCGTATTATGAATGACGACGTCGACGTCACATCGACAGGACAGCAAAAAATTTTCACTTGCCTAGTCTTTGTCGACAGAAATTAACTTCAGTTAGCATGCTCTATACTTATTATACGCCTTAGAGAATACCAAAAGGCTGTTAATAATACACAATTAATTTTTGTCGACAACTAAACGACAAGTGACAATTTTTTGCTGTCGTCTTGATGTGATGTCGACGTCGTCATTCATAATATATATATATATATATATATATATATATGTATATATATTATATATATAATAATATATTATGCCTTAAGAACATGAATCTGAATACTTTTGATTTCTTTCTCCACAAAATAAGCAGCCCCTAATATATATATATATATATATATATATATATATATATAGACATACATGTATATGTATTTATATAACTCTGTGTATACGTGAAACGAATCCAATACCACAGCACTGAATTTTCTTGTTGCTTAATATATACACATACACACACACACACACACTCATACTATGACATAAATGAGCACTTACCTTTTTAAAGAAGCACTGCTATTGAGCATGTTTAGCGGCATTATCCGTTACAATTAACGTTTACAAACACTGATACTCGTGCATTACGTTTATGAGGCAGAAGCGTGGGCTGTTTTTTATGTTTTCACTATATTATTTCTGAAAAATAAATGCAAAACAATATTTAATCAGTGCCGTTTTCATAAAAACTATTTTCGATATAAATTATAAAAACAAAATTGTTTCATAAGAGACTTATAAAAAAACAATTTTTGTATGAAAATTTCTTTTGCAAAGCTGTTATATATAAAAAAAATTTTAAAGAAAATATATTAAAGCTTTTCATATTTATTGAAAACTTATTTCGCAAAAGTTGTATCGAACCTTGTTAAATAAAGAATTTAGAATAATACAAATCAAAGAATTTTTTTCTTCCATAATTTTGAATTCTTTTAAAAATAATAATATTCTCTAATATTTTTAAGCTTGAGGTCTCTTTGTTTTAATTTGAATTACTTACTTATTTTTCAATATTTTATTACTCCTTTGTGTGAGTTAATTGAGATTAGAAATATTAGAAAATACTATTAAATCAGAATATTCAAAATTTAAGGGTTTAATGCACTCAAGAACAAAATTCTTTTGCTGTGTTTCGATAGTACTTGACACGATTTTGATTTTTTCCACAGATAGTCCAGATAATCATAAATAATTTTCTTTTATTTCCGTCGAGATTTTTTGGTGGTTGTCTCGATATATCACTATTTTTATTTGATCAATTTACGAAGCAAATTTGACGTGGGTTCACTCAAAATCATCCATACAGACATCCATACTTCATGATATTGAATTTTCAAGCTGTTTAAGGGATTTTAACTTGAATTTAAAAGTATATAACTTTAATCGAATTTTTTCATGATTTTCTAATAATTTTAAACCTCAAAGAAGGTCTCACGGTCTTAATTTTAGTTTTCACATACATCAACAGTTCTAAAAATATAATTATGCATACGTGTATATATCGTCAGCCTAAATCCAAAAGGCCTTAACTCCAAATCGTCTTTTACATTGATTATGATGTACTTTTATAATTTATAACATATTCAATATCGTGAGTAAACAATAAGAAAATAATCGTGCCACTATCTATTATCTATATAGATGATATACTATCGGCTGTTATCTATTGTTTTTGCATGATTATTTTTAAAGAAATAAATACATACAAAGAATATTTTCAATGAATATGAGATCTAGTTTTTAATAAAATTCTTTGGTTCATATTAAAACTATTAGTTTTTCTTTTCCAATGGATTGTTAATTTAAAAAATACTAACTCATGTGTCGTTTTTTATTGCATTTTTCAAAGTGATTCGAAAGAAATTGTTTATTCTTTATTCGTTAGAATATTCGAATAAAACCTTAAAACTATTCGACTGTTCGCTCAAGAAAAGTATTATAAAACTTGAATAGAAAAGATTATAAAACTTGAATAGTTGACAACTCTAAAGGCTTCTTTTAAAATTTATAATATTTAAAATAAAACTAAGAATATTTGTCCATTCAGGGCCACTATTTAGTTCTTCTTCTAGTTTACAAAGGAACTTTAAATTTCGCGCACTAAATCTTTCTAGAACTTTGCATCCTATTGAAAAGGATTGCTCTTGGAATTCTTTTTAATAATTTCGACCTAAAAGTAATTTCAAATCATCGAAATACTAATAGAAACTAAATACTAATTACATACTTTACAAATAACAAAGTAAACAAACTTATACGAATAAGAGTAAAAATGGGAACATATTTTTATTCCTTCTTGAACTACAACACATGAAAAAAAGAAAATATATTTCAAGCTGAAAATTATTCGCATAGCAATTTTGAAAAAAAAAAAACAAAAGAATTTAAGGTAAATATTAACGGCAGGCTTGACTATTTGCAATTTATGTTAGTTATAGCATTTTACATTTCAGGATGCGATATGCTTATAAACGATTGAAAAATAGTACATATTACATGCATAAATATGTGAATGAATTACGAGTAAATGTGTATGTGTTGGGCTTGTGTTCAATACTTTCGAAGGGATGGTTAAACTTGTCATACATTCTTCGTTTCGTTTTGAACAAATTCTTAAAAAACTTAAAAACAAAGAAGAAAAACAAATAATTGAAACTATCAGCTAATAAGTTTCATATATTAGTTGGCTATAAAAGTCAGGTAGCTGGGTGGATAAAGCCTCAGTCAATTATTGTCAATACTGCGTGGGCTAACGTGACCACCACTTGTACGGTAGATAACTAAAATCGGTAGCAAAAGAAAATGCCAGGAATAAATTACATGTTTGTGTCTGTGGAACCCAAGTATTTTAAGGATCATATAATTAACATTATTCTTGAAAAGATTATTACAAATATCAACATTAAAATACAATACGAAAGTATATTTAATTTAGTTTAAAGGACTACAACCCAAAAAAAAGGATAATTTTTATTTCTTATTACGGCGTCACATACAAATCTAAGAATGTATTTATGAATGTATGTTGCAGCTGCAAAAACAAAAAGGTTATTATGTTTTTCATAAAAAATTTATTAGACATGATTGAAGAAAAAACCGCAGCCAAGGACTTTCTTATTTCTAATATAACTGAATGTGATTTCAAAATTGATAGTAAATTAATTGTGGGCTGTGAAGAATAAAAAGTAAAAGCGAAACAAAACTGCTGCACACGCACACTAACCGCCAGACAGAGAGAGAGAGAGAGAGAGAGACAGACAGACAGAAAGAAAGAAGCAGATTTATGCATGCCATTGTATATTCTAACGGTTATTAATTAAGACTTTGGAAATTTCAACATGTGTTACCGTTATTATTTATTCAAAGTTGACTTGAATCCAGTACAACCACTGAAACAAGTTGAACTCATGTGCATACATTCATACTTAGATATGTATGTGTGAATGCATGTATGTATCTGAAATATTCCCTGTTGTCAATATTACAAATCGTTTCTAAATATTTTCCAATTGAGTTTTGTGAAAGACACATAATTTTCGAAATTCATTAAGTGGTTCCATTTCGAAATAATACGAACTTGTAGTTCTTATTGCAGCTGCTGGCCACTGCACAAGATTAGATTAGATGACTCTTGTGCGTGTGACAGCGGCTATTGTGAGATACTAAAATCAACAGGCGGCTGACTTTTTATGTAAAAATATGTATCTTAATTTATAGTGTTTTCATTTTATTTAATTTTAGTTTTTCGTCATAACCAATAGCCATAACTCTAGCCATTCCATTTCAAACATCTATTTTCCCTCTTTCCTTTTACGGAATTCAGTATCCTTTTAAAGTCACTTCAGCTTGTAGATCATTCATCTTTTTTGCAAAAAAAAATATTTCAAGCTCTAACGCAATAGCTGCTGATATTTTCACAATAATTGCTAACTCTGCAAGACATTAATTGTCACACATATTTCAGTTGAATGATGGATATGATGTGTGTCATCCTCATTTCAATCAAAATTAATCATACGAAATTAAAGATTGATTTTCAAATACCCATCCCTGATGTAAATTTTGTACCCTCTTTAAAGTTTCATAACTTTTGTAACGTTTCATACTATTGTAATGCACACGTTAGATATCTCATCCCATATGAATTTTACTATGAAACCAAGATTTTCATAACTTTCCAAAATAGAAGGAGTAGCGAAGCCATCGTCAGAATAGTGGAAGTCGAGTAAAGCAGGTTATATGCTCTCTTGTGCAAAACTAAATAAACTTTCATTTAACAAAAATATGTTTAAGCCAACTTGACTACAGTTCAGATAAAACCAGCTCACAAAATACTTTCCAGTTAGTGCGAGCATTACTTCAGTAGGAAATATCATCAAGTATTCTGTGGATACTCAGCATCGGATATTTGCTTATTTGGCCAGCCCGTATCAGTGCAAGTGAGTGTTTTTGTTTGCGATAATTGTCACGGTGAAGCTGCTGGTATTGAGTATTTCCTTTTTTTTTACCAATAACTACTTGGAGCTCGAAACAATGATGTCATGAATTCATTACTATTTTCTTAAAATTTATCCTATCAGATCTAATAAAATTATGTAGCGATATGAAATTTATTTAATAATTTCTTTAATTATTTCGCTCCACACATTTCTGAAAAATGTTGAGAGATACCGGAATTATTCAAAAAGTTTTTCACTACCAAAAGAGATGATAAAATATAGTCGAATACTTTCGATTTTTGTGAATATAAAGTTCGATCAGCATAATAAAAATAAACCTTCGAGATAACCCAATTTAAGTCGTAGATTGTCTTGCATAGATTATTTTTTAATTTTTAGAATTTAAAACCGAAAGTTATCGATACTATAGAATTTTGTGTGCCTCTTTTTACGAAATAATTTTTACTACTCTCGCTTTTCATAATTTTACATAGAGGACAAAAAAGGCTCCAACATGACATGCACTGCGTATTTTCAAACAAATGATAAGAAAAATATTATTACCTTACAAACAAACAAAAATCATCTAATAATTTGTTTGAGGCCTTATTTTATTTTTTTTAAAGCAAAAACTGACCTATTATTACAATTATGTTAGTTAAGAAGTATGATTTTATTAGACTTATTTTATTACAATTTTACTTAAACGATAATATGTTGGCAGGTTCATCCCACCTGGTACATTAAAGAAGCACTGTAATAAAGGCAAACTTTTTTTTATAACCAATAAAGGCATACTTTTAAACAATATGAAGTTGTAATAATGGCCTGAAATTTTTTTCTTAATATAAATATTTTTTTAGAAGTCTGATAAAATTAAATCAAATATAACCACGTCAATACTAAACAATTAAAAATCTGGACTCGTTTCTATTAATTTTCTAACAAAATTGTATTTTATCGATAACTTTCGATTTTGTGATTGCAATCGGAATTCTAAATGCTACGAAATGATCTACACAAGTCGCTCTGCGACCTACCCGTACATATGTGTGTATATATGCACGTATGCATGTATATCATTTAAAAGCTTTCGACATTAGTTTTAACTAATTCAATCACCGTTTTTTGGCCAAATCATTAAGATAGGGAAAGAGCAGGAGATGGAATGATTTAATGTTTTCTCCACATAAAACGAATATTAACAGTAGCAACCGACTTCAAACAGGTGCAATAAGAAATGGGACCTGTCACATATATTAACCTTGAAAATGTTTTACGTCTGCCGAAAATTGCTATTGCGAATATGTTTTCTCATGATATAGGATTTTTATATGAGTAGTTCATCATTGTTCAGTTTGTCTTCTCTAGGAAATTAGATAAGAAATTGTAATTAATTTTTATTTTCTATTCTATAAGAAGCAAAATGTTTAAAGTGAAATGCTCCTCAGTAGGATGCAAAATAACCGAACCACTGCATGTGTTTTTGTAAAGGTAACGAAATGTGACCTGTAACATAAGGTTGCCTAAACCGAACAAAAGGATTATCTATTATCTAATACCCCATGATCCTTTCCATATGGTTACAATATTAAATTATATAACATTCGACAGGTCGAATGATGTCCAGCCATGTACATATCTTTCATAAGGACATGGCTATTAGCATGTCTATATTCAACCTTTTAGATCGAAACTAAATGCGACAGATCTGAAAAATATCTACACCACATGACTACAACTTTATGAAACTATAATGAGAAAGAAAAATATACAAAAATTGGTGAGTTACACTTACATACATACTGTAAAGTTGTTCCATAGTTCAGTTGCAGAAGGCTGTACTCCGCCTGCTGTACACCAACTTTTAATATTTTTTCACCCTCCAAACTAAAATGTTAACAAACACTTTATTTCCACTATTTTGCAGTTATTTCAATTTTATATTTTCAATTATATACTACAGTTTTATAATCGTTTAACGTATAACTTGAAATTGTTGAATTTTTATTTCACTTCTTAAACTTTCAATATTCTTTCACTATTAAAGAATCTTCTTACTTTTCTACATTCACAACGTATTGATAGCGGGACCATGGGGAATGAATATTACACGGGAAGAAATATTTCATATTTTATTCACGATAGTTGTGACTACTAGGGCCATGATGACTGATATTGTCGAACGAATAAGGAGCGAATGATCAATTAAAGGCAGGCCCATTCTATCTGGTGGGCAAAAGTAAACTTGTAATAATGACAAACTTTTTATAGAACCGGCAAAAAACTTATCCTTGATTTTTTCCACATTAAAATGAATGATCGTGAATGATTTTTTTCCGCGAGCTTTCTCACTTTTCTTTTTAATGTAACATTATTTTTGCTGCGAAACATTTAAGAACTTGTATGTAAAAAGATTTATTTCAAGTGCGGGGCACAAACTTATATAAATTTTGTACTCTCTTGTTTTTTTTTTTTTGTATTTCTAAAACTTATAGCCGAATCATTGTACCCTGCAGAATGTTAAAAAGTGCAAAAATCTAACGCTGCAATTAAACCAACACTCCAGTAGTTTATATTAACAGCTTCGTTTTTTTAAAATTTTTTATTTTTTGATTTTTTTCTAATCTTCTTTATATTTTTCAATTCACTGAGAACTGACAGCCAGCAAAATTATTCACAGGAGATGCAGAATAGCATCATTCCCTTCGAGGGGAATAAAAATTTGAGGGCAACTATAAATTTTACTTGTCATGCACAGTGGGGGTGAATATATTTCAAGCAGCCACTGTCTAGAATAGGCGACGTCCCGAACAATTGGTTATTTTAGTTGTTTCACTTGTTTTTGGCATTTTGATATCAATTATTTTTTTGTCGCCTAAAAAAATTTTGAAATTTAAGTACTAAATTATGACGGGTTGCTCAAAGCAGTCATATTATTTTGTTCTATTATTTTAAATCGTATAACTTATGATGATTTGAATTTCCAAATATTCGCATTATAATTAATAGGTTAGTGTTCGAAAGACATGATAAATAATCCAAGGATCAAAGGAGGAATCCTCATCAATTTAATTTTCAACTCACACAGCAGAGTCCACAGCACTTTTTTTCGAAAGCTGCTAAAGTTTCTTATCGGTGATCTTGACTTTTGTTTTTGCCACTGCTTGTTGGCATAATTGAATGTGAAAAATAAATGAAAAATAACTATTTATCATGCCTTTCGAGCCCTGGCCTATTATTTACAGTTGAATTTAATATAATAAAGAAAGTACAATATATATAGCTAAGGCCTAATATATAAAAAAAATTGATTTAAACAGGCTAACAAAAATATTTTCATACACAAATTTATTTTATGAGTCTCTTATAAATATTTGCTTTTATAAATTTAGCGGCAAATATATTATAAAATTTTTGCTAATATTGTGTATATCCCACAACAAGATATATTTGATTTTATTTAAACAAATAGGCGCTATATATTTATATATATTATTTCACCTGTTGTGTGTTTCGCTCAAAATATAGTGAAGTAAATAAAATGAATTAGAAAACCAAACGAATCGACTTAAAGTTTATCCCAAGTGGAATACAAACATATTGAGTCGAAATAATTGTAATATTGAACAATTGACAAGCGCTGCCACAGTTTATCGTTTAAAATTGATCTTTTTAATAAACTCGAGATATTAGCTACAAGGGGCATTTGTAAAAATAATATTAAAATAAATTTAGCACGCGAATGACATTCATAAGTTATTACGTGCATACTTAGTGACGTAACAATAAATTCAATACCTTATGTGCTTATTTCTTGAATAAATCTAAATTTATGTTTTGGTTTTTTTTAATAGAAACTGCTAATAATTAAAAAAAAGAAGAAGAAGACATACATATCCAGCACCTCGTTACCCTGTTTTTAAGCCGATTTAAAAGCAAACAAAACGTTAAATAAATTAAAGAAACAAAACAAATGAGAGCTGCAGATACTTAAAAATATGTTGTTTTAAATTACAATTCACACCCTCAACGAAGACCACTTAAAGGGCTTCTGTAGAAAAAGAGACCAAAAAGGAAATTGTTGTGTATGCACGAGCACTAACTCACTTGCATTTACGATTTTGTTTTTTTTTTTTAATTTCATTTATTATTATTTTTTTAAATAGAAATACTTGCAAGTATCACTCTTTGACATACATGAAACATACAAATCAAATGAACAAATGAAATACACATGCAACACAAATAGAAAGAAATTTTAAAGAAAATTGGAGACGGGAAAAAGGGATACAAGAGAGTGCATTGAAATAAATACTTCCGGTAACAAAAGTGCGTTCGAAAACAATAACCAAGGGGCGTTAAAAGGATCACCCACTGTTTTATTAAGGATTCAATGCTCAAGTCATTCCTTTTTTACAAGTGATGCGACTGGATACGATACTGTTTCATAATTTAATCGACGATTCCTTACAAGGTATTTTTAAAACAAACGTAAATATCATAACATAAAAGCAAAGTTGTGGTCAGCAGATAAACAGTATTACATTTTAAGTATTTGAAAAGTAGTTATTAAGATTTTAAAATTTGTATGCTTTGGAAAAACTCGCAAGAAGGATATGCGAATTACTATAAAACAGGGTGTTGCAATATTAATCAAGCTATCGTACGAATATTAAAAATTGAGCACAACACTGCTCATCAAAGCCTGCTGGTTTTTCTACCACTAGTCCGTTCTTTTGTGTTAACGTAGAATGAATTTCGACATTGATTTCGCAATTGTATCGCACACCAACTAGGTAGATATCCGCCGCTTAGCTGCTCGAGTCTAGCAAAATGAATCCACAAAAGACCTGGTCCGGCATTGACGATACTGAACTGGTCGCTGCGTCGAGGATAACGCGGTAGCGGCTGCTGATGTTTGTGAGAACGAAGAAACATCCACATACAATGTGCAACCAAATTATTCATCATCCAACGGAAGCTACAGCGAATTTTATTGGAAAGACTTGCACCTGTTCCAGTACAAAGTGAAAGCCGTGCATCAGTTAGTGTCCCCTGACTGTCTTTCGCTTGTGAACAATAAAGGGAATCATTTTGCGGCGAGTTGAGTTTGTATTTAAGCGGTTTTAACATAAAAAATGTCTTCGTTTCTGGGAAATTGAAAATGCTGTTGAGACACCCGCAGAGCCGTTACATCCACTCATAACCCCTGAGCAGTGTGACGTTAGTGGCAAAGGAATTCATTGTATTTCTTTAAGGGCGCTATCGGCAATACGTTGTTACCAGTGAAAGCTATAAGCCCCTTATAACAATTTATTTCTGGAATTGAATGAGCGGGTCTTGGTGAACATGAAGATTTAATAAGACTCTGCAATCTCGCACGCAAAAGATGGCAAGATCGCCCGATTTCTGGAGATACTTGAAGCCATGCCTTTATGCCAACAAATCCCACACAATGTCAACGCTTAGGATGAATATTCTAAAAATATACGAGCAGTTACCAACAAAAACTTTGCAGTGGAAAAACGTAATTATCATATTGGAAAACGAGTGATACAATTCAATGTAATTTAATTATAAGAAATATTAAAGATTCTGAAAGTCTAATCCCTCTTCTATAACCTTTTCAGTTTTTATTAAAATTCCAGTTTTTTAATTACTTAAACCACTGTGCGATGTTAGGATCAATCGTGCTAGCGAGAAATAGCGTATAAAACAAAAACAAAGTTTTTGAATTCGTTTTTGTTTTTAATATATTCGGACACAATCTTGGCAGTCTAATTAAAGGTGTTAATTCAAAAAAGGTAAGACGATAAACTATCCTACATAATTACAAAGTTGTTAAACATCAGGTAAACTACGAAGAGACGTTAGAAAAGCTGATCGTATGATCAACTTTTTATTACTAACCGTCAACTTACTCGTACATATAAAAAATATTTAAATAAAATTATTTTCATATCCGTCATATGGTCTCAAAAAATGCAAACTTCCTTAATGAGAAGTTTAAATCGAAAAAATTTTAACAATTTATTATGACAATTGATCAAATCAGAGTATCTAAAGTGGAGTTTTTCTATAATTTAGAGGTTCTTTGAAAATATATGACCATATTAGGATTAGACAACAGGAGTTTTTGCATTAGAAATTGAATTTAAGGATTATTTCCATCTAAAGATTTTATGAATGAGTAAAACTTTTATTTTCAGCTGCGCCCAAATATTGGATTCTTGAAAACAAAATGGTACTTATTGCAGCTGCTGACCACTGCACAAGATTCGATTTAATGACTCTTGTGCGTGTGACAATGGCTATTGTAAGATGCTTTAATCAACAAATAAAGTGAATTTAAAAAATTTAAAAGAAAAAGTGATGTGAAAAAAAAATTCTCAACAGATTTCAAATAATATATAGCGGAAGTTTTTTGTAATATATTTATGGTGATTTGTTTTTTATTCTTTTAGGAGATGTAGCAACGAATTGCGCCAGAACTAGAAAGGAGAGGATAGTGTCAACAGGAGAGATGAAGACATAAGAGAAGAAAAACTTCTTGTAGCAATTCAGATGTGGTTTCAACAGGACAGAGATACGTGCCATACAGCTCACGCCACATTGGATATTCTGTACAAGCGATTTGACGGCATGCAAATCTCACGTAAAGAAGTTATGAACTGGCCGCCGAAATCGAGGGATTTGACCCCAAAGCCAACATAACCCAAGGCTTCGGTCGAATTTAAATTGATTAAATACTTCGTTTTATTTAAATTGAAAAACTCTTTACTTATGCATCAATTCAAACCAAAAAGTTTGACACAAGTACAATTGGAACATGAAGATTTCATACGCGTTAACATCAGTTTAGTACTGAAACAGTTCTCGTATACTATTTTTTCATAAAATTGTTATAATGATTGTTATGACTTTGGAAGTTTAAAATAATATCTTTAAATTATTCTAGAAAATTTTCTTTAAAGTTTTCTGATGATCTGCACTGGCCCCAAGGAAATGCGCTTAGGAACGGGATAAAAAGCCCTCAATTTTGTTTATAAGATTTGCGAATAAAAACATGAAGTCGATCGAAATTAAATTGAATCTATCGAATAAGCGCAAAGTTATTGAATATCTCAAGACATGTTACAGGGCCTGTCACAGAATTTGGTCGGAATTATTTTAAATCTGAAATTTCATTTCAATCGATTTTATTTTACCTTTTTCAAAATTTTATAGACTTGTTTTAATTGTATTATTCTTATGGTTAATGTGGTTTGTATTCTCATATAAGTTGCGATTCAGAATTCGATTCGAAAATTGATCGATTTTCGTTTTCTGAAGAAGCTTTCTTTGAATTGAAAGAACTTTGGATCGAAATTAATAATTTATATGACAGACCCGATAAAGTTAAGAGAATTGAATATTTATAAGCCAATTCTAATAAGCACTCACCCGGTTCCACCTTAGCCAGTGAGAGTGAACATTTGCATCCCAATATGTCATAACAATTCGAATAGCTCAAACCTGGATACATTTATCTTCTTCTGAATGTCACTAAGTCTTCCCGTATGTTCTGATAGAAAAAAAAATATGTTAAATTTTTCCGCCCGTGGCCTCAATATTTTATCATGAATTAGCTTACCTCCATCGATTACGACTCCTATGAAACGAAACAAGACTCCTCAACCGTTAAAGGCTCTGATGTGCATCGAAATCATACTAATTCTAAGCTAATTCCAGCATTTTCGCCGCACACTATTGAAGAGTTTAGGAAAACTCAGTGGTGCTTTAAGATTTTGAGGTAGAACGTGTCTTCAACGAGCCAAATTCAATGTGTCTTGCACTTCTTCATTTAAGTTCATAAAATTTAGTTTATGACTAATTCCATAGGGGGCTGCTCTAATTTAAAAAGAAGTCGTTTAAAAAAGCTCTCATATCGCTTGTTTACCTCAATAGTGTCATAACTCCAATAAAAATTTTTTTCTGAAAAAGCCTTTAAAATTTTTTAATATGTACAAAAATTCTTAACATCAACTTCGCAATTTTTTATTTATTTTTTAAGTTATGAGCGTATTGAAGTAAATGGACGATATGTAAAATATAGAGAAGCGTGTTTAGTCTGTGTTGAGAAAATACAAATCTTATTGATAACACTCGCTCTCCTTTGACGTTCACATAGTACAAGTCCTTTTGATAACGGCAGGAATGTCACGTATAGTTGTGCGTTATGAATGCGAAAGCAAAATGAATCCGCAGTAAATCATAGTGTCTACTCGTCTTTTATGAATCGATGTTACTAATAAGACTTGCATTATCTAAACACAGACTAAGTTTTGCATATACAGAATTGCAATGGAAATCGGCCGACTTTAAGAAGAGCAGAAAATTTATTTTAATACAAAAAAAAAATTCGAAAATAAATGCAAAAGGTGGGCTATACATGCGGAATTCTCATTCGACTTTGTTGTTATAAATTCATATTTATACCAAGAATGCGGTGACAATTCCGAATATTGATATTCCGTATGCAACGCATATCAGGAATGTCAAAAAACATTTTTTAAATCAATTTCCATCACACAATATGCACAATTTCAAGGGTTCCAATGGGTTTAAATAGCCATAAATACTGCCGGACACAGCGCAGTGACATTTCTAGCGCAGAAACATTCTAAACATTATTTCGGATTTCAGACTGCTTTCATCCAGAAATTTTTGAACCGCCCGTGCATGCACGATCTTGCTGTTTCAAAACCAAACATCATCGTCAGTTACCCAAAATTACATTGTGGATTATTTTAATTCAGTTCCAACTAGATCACATTGTTAATTTCCTGAAGCAATGCTGAATGTACTTCTTCTTATCAATATTTGATTTAGCAAGTGGTCCACTTTTTAAGTAGAAGTATTTATTTAATGGCAGCAACGAACATTTTTGTCCATCACCTGGAATTTTAAATTGTACAAGCCGACTACTACATAATACAATTGGCATATACGAGGATATAAATACATATAATATTAACATTGCATGCCTCTTTTTACACATAAAATTGAAAACTTACACCCAATTCACATGAATTTTTTTATATATCTCTTTATATTCATGTCTATTCTTGTTGTTACGTTTTTTTAAGTCAATATACATATGAAACAACAACATAGAATAAAAAGCCATGCAAACCAAATTCATCGTATAGACGAATATATTTTTTAAGCAATTTCAAAACAGAATTCAGAATATTTGACGTCATAAAATTTCTAGTATGAATTGGGTGCTTTTAACAAATAGTTACATAAGTATTCATATATAATGTACAAGAACTGTTAAGTATAAATAATTTATAAATATACGCTTTGTAAATATAGTTTTATTTTTATAGTATCATACTTAGTACGTTTACACATAGAACTGTTATAGCATATACTTCTTGTAATTGTAAAAATACTTAAAATTAATTGTTAAAGTTGTTATTATGGAAAAAATATCATTAGATTTAAGAGACAGTAAACTGAAACAAATTATTGTATCGGTTTAGTAAGCTTTTTGGAATGAAATCACTTTTTACGAAGCTTGAACACAAAGTTTTTGGGATGAACTGATTTTATCACCCAAACTGAGAGCCATGCCCTGAAAGAAGAAATAAAGAAAACATGGCTTTAATACAGTCGAATATATATAAAATACTAAGTTATTTTTTTCTGTTCCACTATTTTCGTAAACAAAACAAACAAAAATATATTTATTGTTACAAGTCAAGTAGGTAAAAAATGCCTGCATTCCATTGGTTCTATAACCAAATTATAGGTAGACTTCTACCTAATATAAAATTCATAACATCTCTTAGATTATGCACGAAATACAGCCAACAGCACGGCAGCTAGTAGACAAATGATAGCTGCTTGTTTTTGTGTTGAGGCGACGTCGATGTCGCCATTCATAATATTTTCATATAAAAAAGACCTCGAGCTCAAATACTTGTTATTAAAAGATCAATAATAACTAAAAATCATTTCCCACAGTGTTTAATTTCAATTGTGAAGTATAATTGTATGCACTTTACTTGCCATTTAGTAATTTCTCATATTTACCCTATTTGCATGTTAAAATCAAGCTGACTTAACCCTTTTATTTGGCAGAATGTCGGGACTGATACTTAAACATATTTTATTTAGAGAGGGACAGTTTGTGAAAGAGGACCAGACGAACACACATTAACTTTATGTAAGAACAACAAAGATCTAGAAAATAGTTTACTAGCGCTGCGTTTACAATATTTACCTGACTCTTGGCTCTTATTCTAATATGGCCAGTAACTTTGGAATCTGGATCATCTACTGGCTTCTCAATACTCAAATTTGCCAAAGCATTTTCACCAAATATTGATCTAGAAGTAACCAAAATGAAATAAGGAATTAAAAAAGTAAAACAAAAACTTTAAGCCAACTTACTTTGCATACATATTGGCCGCCATAAAACCACATTGGCCAGACAAGGCTTTTTCTGGCGTTAAACATTTCATATTTGTGCTCTTAAGCAAATGTTTCAGATATTCATGTAAATCTGTGAAAGCCGTATTAACTGTCACCTTTAATGAGAGAACATTGCAAGAACGAATTTAATATATACAAGACTATCACACACTAACCTTATTCTCCCATTCAAAATCTTGCCACATTTGTCGAAATTCTGTATCAGTGCAAGAAGCTGGTATAATATAGTCCATGATGTCAATGTGAATCGTGTTTAATACCACAACATTTGTGTTAATAGAAGTATCATAAACTAAATACGAAAATGTTTATATATCAATATTAAACTGAAAGTAATATCGAATTACTTACCTATATTTCCAAATATAATACCGTTTTCGGTGGAGGACACTTTGACATTTGCTTTAATGTTACAAAAATCATGGGGAGCCAACACTACGGGATGAGGACGTTCTACCAACTTCAAATCACCCAAAGTAGCCAGCTCTAGAGTACAATTTTGTAAAGTATCATCTGAAAGAAGAAAATAATTATTTTCGAATAGTTTGAAATTTGACTGTTATTATTTGTGTTTACAATTCAATAATCGAGTTCATATTATTCTTATTTATACTTAGAATCTGAGTATCAAGTTTTTAATAACTCAACTCATTCTATTCTATCAAAAACTTCAGAAATTTTAATTTCAAGATAACAAAAATTGTAAATCAAACTGTTTTACTTACTTGTTTGGTTGACAATCAAAACATCCAAAACAATATCGTATTGATTTACATTAACATACGCCTCAGCGTAAACGGGATCAGAGAAACCGGTCAGTTGTGTAACCTTATTTAACTTATTGTTTGGCGAAGTGATATCACTTAAATTGGTAGACTTGGTACCGGCCAAAGCTTGATTCAAACTAGATTCAAATACATTTTCACCCAATTGGTTTTCACGCCCATTAGAAAGTTGTGAAAATAGAACAGGATCGTCAGGTTGAACTTTGGCAGCAGCCTTTTGCTTCTCTTTGATCACACGTTGATCTTCTTCATATTGCGCATCTAGCATTTTACCCAAAGCTTCACGACAATAACGTTTGAAGACTTCTACAGCTTCTGCTGTTCGTTCGCTTAATGTACGCAAGCAAATAAAAATACGATCGGTATCGTCGTTGGTAATAGGTTTGGTTGGGAAGCCAGATTTGCCCAAATGAAGAATAGAGCTCATAATAAGCATAACCCGTGTTGTTAAGCGATTCTGAGCATGCTAAAATATATAAAAATCATTTTCTTATTTTTCCTATCGGAATTCTGATCTATTTTCTTTTACGCTTTTAAAATTGCGTTCATTTCGTAATTCCTTTCGAAGTGATGCTTTCAACGTTTTTAAAAATTTTTATTTTACTTTTTAGTTGATAGTTAAATTTAGTTTAATTGTAAAACGTGTTTCGTTTTATGTTAAATGAAGAAACGACGTATGGAATTAATAGCAATTTGAAATGATTTAATTTTATCGTTTTTAAATCAAATATATAAATATACATATTTCAAGCACTTAGGCATAGGAATTTTCGAATCGTTCATCACCAAAGCAGTAGTATTTAAAAACATTTACATAATATAATAAAAATAATTACCTCATCATGCTCCAAATCTGCGTAACGCAATGCCAGTTTGGTCAAAGTGGCCGATAAGGCCGCACCAATAAAGAAGTCTCCATCCATAAGATATTGACGCAAAGGTGGACGTTTCTCTTTTTTAGCAATTCTGAAAATATATCGGAGATATAGAATAGAACTAATTAAAAAATCACATAATATATGATAACACTTACGGTGCCAAACTGAAAGCACTTTGAGTGGCGTATGTACCATCAGAAGTAACTTTGTTATTTGATACTTGTGTGGTGGCTGGAGCGTTATTGACATTGTTAGTTTCCTCCTCATTATGATCTCCGGTTAAACGTCTTTGCTCAGCTTCAACCATCGGTATGTCACCCAAAGTTTGACAAATAACATCAATTACTTCCAATATTTGAGTTTTGTCATCAACATATTCCCCCAATATCCAAACGGCAGCGCGATGTATTTTTGATGATTTGATTTGTGGAAAGGCTTCTATTAAATGGCCAATAATTAAACCTCTCAATGAGGGGAATTTTTGTATAGCTTCTCTAATGAAAATCAATACATCAGCAGCAGCCAACTCATTCGTATCCGAAAGAAATTCTACTAATACTGGTATAACACTTGCGGCTACATCTGGGAATTTAATAGAACATGAATGTAATGTGCGCACCAAAAGCTGTCGGTATTTGCCAGTATCTTCGTGCTCAACGTTATGAGTTTTTGAGACTTCTTTTTTTAAAACCAACACCATTTCATTAATGTTTCTTGATGAAACCAAATCCATGGCCAAAGCCAAAGTTTTTCTACGAACTTCAATATCTGGCGCGGCCAACACTCGTAATATATCCATTACTAAATCTTGCATAACTTTTTCCATATTCTCATTTTCTTTCATTGCAATCAAACGATCCAAAACTATCAATTTTACATTGTTATCACTCTCCTTAACGATCAATTCAATGTAACAGCCTGCGGCTGCTTTAATGGCTGTAGGAGCCGATGACAGAGTAATCAATGTACCAGCGGCTTCATAACGTACAGCGTTTGAAGATGAGTTTAACAGATTATAAATGCAACGTATAAAACGTGAACGTTCGGCCGGATTAGCATGGCACACTTTATAAATCAATTCTACTATAACCAGTTGCAGAATATCGCTGAAATTGTTGACTTGGTCAATACAAGATGCCAAATAATTAAGGGCTCTCTCTTGATCTGCATGCAATAACATGAGAAAAGCATTGCGCTTGCAAGACATATCCGGTTGCGTGTCCAAAAAGTTAGCTATCAATTCGGGACCATCGGGTACCAGCCATTCAAAGTTTTTATAAATGGTGAATATGGCCAGAACAGCATTACGACGCACATACGAGTGCCGGTGTTCCAAACATGCACGAATAGATGGCATCAGAGGTTCCAAAAGTTCTGGCTCTTTTAGTTTGCACAAGAAACGGAGCGTGGATCCCCGAAGAAACTCATTGGGATGTTGTAGATCCTGGTAAGGACAATACGAGATATAAATTTTTATGAAATAGATAAACTTATTATTTCATCATTTTCTCTCAGCTGCTCTGATTTAACATAATTTGAAATTTAAAAGAGGAATACTTTGCACTTTTTGGTAGCTTTCCTTGTTTGATTGACGTTGTCTTATTTGTTCGCCATTTGTTAAACTTAATTCATGTATAGTCTTTATTGTCAACTAAGAGCAGAAAATTTTTAATATATTGCAATATTTTCTTCATTCTACGATTGCGTTCTTTATGCTACCTATTTAATATTTCATTTAGAAATTTATAAAACCGTTCAAATATTTCCCAATATTATATTTCGAAGATACGCGTCAATATATTTTGCTCAAGTATAAGTATATTAAATTTTAAGTTAAAATACATAATAGAACACCCATATATGCCGAAATATACTTAGTTTTCTTTTTATATAATTGTTTAGACAGTAATTGTTTGCAAAAACTATTTGCAGTTTCAATAAAATTCTATCATCACACTTCAAACGAACTTCTTTTGCTTTACGGGACATCTCTTTTCATGATTTTACTAACCGTAACTTATTGTCGTTAATTTTATTACCGCAATATTTCTTACCTTTCTATAAGCATCACATACTAGAATCATTTCCTGCAATAATTTACCATCCGGCGAGGTCTTGGGCACAATTTCCCAAAATATGAGCAGCAGCTTCTTAATGGTGTGATTTTGTACGGGCAATACAAAACGTATGATGGTCATTATCAAGCCCGACAAACGCTCACCATTCAATAACAATTGTATAACCTTTTTTAAAGTATCAATTTTCACATTTGTATCGCCCTTTTCCAAATCTTGTTTCAATTGCATTTCGTTGGGCACTTCCAAATCTGGAGAATTGATTATGGTGTAGCAGGGCACAGTGTTAGTAGACAAAGCCATTTTTATTTAAATCACTAAATCAATAATTTGTAATTATTAAGCGAGATTTCAGCTTGTTTTTTTAATATTTTACAAGTTTTCAATTATTTTGTTCCAAATTATTAAAAACTTTAATATTTTCACAAGATTTTATTTTATGCAAGATTGACGTGTCAGATTTTTACGCATAATAGTTGGTAAAACAAGTACTTTTGCTAGATATGTGTTGGTAAAATCGCACTCAAAGTAGTATATTTCGATGTATATATCAATTAGTTGTAAAAAATATCGGAGAAATGCTCTAACTATCGTGTATACCTAAACAATAAAGTACCTGCTCTAGATATGATTAATAACAACAGCAAATTTTCTCTGATGTCTGCAAATTGTTTACATAGAATAAAATTATTAAATATACATAATAATGCTGTTATAACTCACCAAATATTGTTGATTAATGGAGTAGTGGAGAATTTCAACTGTTCTAAAGTGCACGATGTAGAATTATGTGCGGAAAATTTAGAAATATTAACAACCGGTTTATCAAGGGATACAGGAAGATTTAAATTTTTAATAGATCTAGGCAATAACAACAAAAAGTATGAATTAAAATTTTTATATTGTAAAATTCAATTGGCTGTAAATATTTTGTATCAAAGAAAGGAATCTGTGTACAAGATACAACCTTTACTGGTACTAGCTAAAGATGAAGAGGAACAATGTGAAAAAGTGAAGATTAACCAGCAAATAATCGATCTTAATCTGCTATTAGCACAGTCGGTTTACGCGGAAAAACTAAATGAACTTAATTATCAACGTTTAACTTTTGTGTTTAATGATAAGAGTAAAATATACACTTCCAATCTCAAAAAAGAAGAAATATATCAACTAACTGAACAAGATTTATGGACACAAATTGCTAAGGAGCTGTTTCAGTGCAGTTGGGGCAAATGTGATGAGTTGAAATTTGTAGCTTTTATTAATTGCACCAAATACCTTGGGGAAGATGTTTTAAAATCTCAAGACTTATCCTATCAAAATATAAGAAACCATATCAAAGGCCACGCAGCTTTGGGAGCAGGAGGTTTGGCTTTATTTAGTACTACTTACTTTTACAGTTGGCCCAAAGATTTTAAAAATATCTTGAACTGTTTCTCAAACCAACAGAAATTAAATCCGGCTCTTGAAGCAGATGATAGCAATTATCGTAAAACCAGAGCCGGAGTATATGCCTCCAGTTTGGGAGCTGTTTGTCATGAAATAGGTCATATATTTGATTTGGGCCATGACCTACATGGTGTTATGGGTTCAAATTTTGATTATATCAACAGAGTTTTTACGCTACAAACAAGAACTGAAAATTTACCGGAAAGACTTGTCGAACAAAAGCCCCAAAAACAATTGGATACTAAAGTTAGTTTTACACGCCTTAAGGAGCCAGCAAATGGATTTCTAAAACGTTATCGAGAACAGCACGAAAATGATTCATTTTATTTCTCACAAAACTCTGCAATGATTTTATCTCTTCATCCTTGGCTAAGAAATGACTGCCTACATTTTCAGAGTAAAACATTTGATGTTCAACTAGATAGCTCTTTGGGTATCATTAAAAGTTTAAATGTACCTTTAAAGATTATTGAAGTACGTGATCGGGCTAATAGTTTGGTTAAAGAATGGTTTGACATGCAAAAATCTCTGCAGGAGCCAGCTGCATTAGAATTTAGTTTAAAAAACATTGAAAGCTATCTCACGAATGAATATTATATATTTGCTATGAGTTTATATGGTCATACAAGGAAAATAGATATCAATCCAGGAGCTACTGAGAGCTGAATGCTTTCAAATATTCCAACAAATTTACACGTTAGTAACAAGAAAATTGAATTACGCTAGAATTAATATATGTAAATTACTATCAATAACTCAAAAAGTACCTCCATGTACTCAGACAACAGACATTTATATACGTCAACACTAGTAAGAATCGCTAATTATGTATGAGTCAGCGTACTCTTGAAAATTATACAATTACTAATGGCAATATCTTCATATCAACAAACTAGAGCTGTGCTATGCTAGTTTTTCAAGCAAACTTTACAATTAAACTTTCAATCACTGCAAAGAAGCCAAAAAAGTCGTTATCTCCTTTAGCAGCTGTCAATGTTCGCCCTCAAATGTTCATAATTATTATTTTATTATTATGCGTAAATTTATAAAAAAAAAACGAGACTAGACGACTTATCTGAGAGATTCTACAAATAATACACAACTGATCATAATCATGTAATACAACCGATGATGTTCACCACTTTATTTTCATTATTAAAGCAATAGTGGCGTGTCCGGTTTGCAATGCCATCAAAACAAACTGTTTTGATAAAAGTGCTAACGTATCAATTTAACTAATCAAAGTATGAATATTCAATACATACAATAAAAATGATAAGATAACAAAATATCGAGGGATAAAAGGTTGCAATCAAATAATTTTTGTCAGTCGACTAAATACACTCACTTAATTTGAAACTAGTAAAGCGATTAGTTGCTGTTTTGAAACAATGGCACAGGCACGCATACTATTTGCTAAACTAAAAGGTTTTCCAGCTGGAGATCATGATAAAATTGAAACGGAACAATTTTTAGCTGCCGCAAATGAAATCGTAGAAGTTATACGTAAGTTTTCACACATCCATACATACATATTTATGTGTGTACATATATATTTAATAAAAGTTATGTATGTACATATATATTATACACGTAGTACATACAGGTGGTTCTATAATGTTGTTGTTTTTTAACTGCATTCATGTGTATTAGTGCTTTAGATCTTGATGTGTTGTTTTTGTTTGCTAAGGTAAACAAAAAATTATTTGCAGAAAATGCTAAATTCAACACCATTTCCAAAAAACAATAAAAAAAAATTAAATTAATATGATCAGATATACATATATCATGAAAGTGACAAGAATTATTTAACGGATAAGTAAAATAAATATATGAAAGCAATATAATTGTAAATATATGAAAACATGCACATATGTATATACATTTAGAACCAGCTTTAAATATAAATTTACATACTAAAACTTGTTGGAATAGAGAAATTACAAATTGATATTAAGAAATCCAAACTGAGACTGAGAACATGCAAATTGATAATAAGAAATCCGAATTGATATTTAAGTAAAAGAAACAAGTTTAAAATTATAATTAGATTATACAAACTGATAGTAACAAATCTAGATTGACAATAAGAATAAACAATTGTTGATGAAAGAAATATTTATGTTAACAAAAAACTAACGAAATTACAAGACATGAAATATTTCACAGAAAAACGATCAATAAAAGCTAATAGAAATTAAGCAGCAAATATTTTACTAAATTAAAAAAATATTAAAAATATGAAAAGTATGTAAAAAAACCAAAATATAGTTTTTTATTAGTTTAAAAAAAATAATATCTAAAAATCGAAAATGGTATGATTTTATTGAAACAATCGAAAACGATCAAAATAGAGTGCTGCACTAAGCGCTTCAATATTTTCTTATTACATTTTCCCTTAGAAATTCAAAAATAATTATTTCCTGACCTATTAAATATACTTGTTACACACTATGGAAGACCGTGCATGAGGAAAACTATTAACGATTTAATTGAATAAATCTTCTAAAATTGAAAATATTTATTAGCAAGACACTAAATTTCGAATCTCTTGTCAATTTTAGGTTCCTTTGGCACACTTTTCACTCCTGTTATTAGCGACATGAACGGCAATATAATTGTAAGATTTTACACACTCTCTTAAAATCAATACTAATTTCATAACATTAAACTTTTTATTATAGAAAATCCGCAAAGCTTATGAAGTGGACACAATCAAGTACAACTATCTGGAAGATTTAATCACACTTAATGTAAATGTAGATAACTTTGCTGCGAACGCCTTGCTTTGGCTGAAGCGTGGCTTACAGTTAATTTGCTCCTTCTTTGAGAACATTTTGAACGATAAAGAAAATACAGAAAATGTGAAAAAGCATTTACAAGCTGCTTATGAAAAGACACTCAAACCATATCACGGTTTTATTGTACAAAGTACGATTAAAGTGAGTATAAAGAAATGATGCTAATACAAAATTTATTCCAAAGTGAATGTATTATCGATAAGATATGATGAATATTTTACATTTATCACATTTTTGTTAATTATAGATTTAAACTTAAATATGACTAATAGTTTTCACTCAACTTGATAATTTAAACGGCATAGTTCGAATAAAAATAATAATAATACGCCTGCTTGATAAAATAAATGATAAATTTTCGCTGAGATCAATTAAAATAAATCATGGCATAATTTTTCTGTTTTCCATAAAGTTACAAATCGCTAAAAAAAAATTATATCGGAAGAGGAAATGTTAACTTACATATATATTTAATTTTTTACAGATTATTTATGCTTGGGTACCCACTAGATCTCAACTACTCGGTCAGAGCGCGCAACTCGATGAAAATGTTAAAGTTCTTGAAACCTTTCTGCCAGCAATGAAAAGCCATCTTGATCGCATAGATAATTTACTTAAACAATATCATTTAGATGATGAAAGCAAAGTATAGATGCAACAGTTTTAATAAGAAATTGCTTTAATAAGATTAAGTTTTATGTTATTTTAAGTGTAGTAGAATAGAACTGCAATAAAGATGAGAATTATTTGAACAATTTCATTTGTTTACGCTTATTGGTTTTTCTGATTTCGGCCATATAATAGCTAAACCGAACATAAATTCTAGCGCCATAATGACAAATGTGCAAAAAGTTATGACTGTAATTAAGGTAGAGAAAGTTTGAGCTGATAGTAACAAGAAGCCCAAAACAGGCAACTGCACAAAAGGCGACAAGATCAGAAAAGTACACAAATCTCCAGGCTGTACAAAAAGAAAATAAAATATGTGAAAATAATTTCAGCAAAGAAGTAACACTTACTCTGGAATGTAAGTTTCCTTTATAGCCCATTCGCAAACGATAGAATTCCACTATAGAACCCACCAAATAGGCCACTATTACACAAATGCCATGTAAATCATACAAGTTGGAAAGCTAATTTGATAAAATAGCATAATGTACTAAACGGTTATTCCTTTCAGAATATATTTTACTTACGTTATAGAGAATATAAAAACCATACACCACATTCCAAGCTATTGATAAATAAACATTACAAAACATTAGAATTTGTAAAACCAGACTAGGCTTGTAAGGCACATCTGTAAAGAAAATGGGTTGGTTATTGAAGTTGTCAAGTTTTTGTAATAAACAATTTACTTACCCCTGATAGCATTATTCATTGTGCCAAATGAGATAATTTTGTAATACTTAATAAACTTGTGACAATAAATAAATGGTTGCTTATGGCAACTGAAGCCACAACAAGTACAGACATTTATAATTTAAAAAGGGTTGTGGGACAGATGAAATGGAATTGATATTTAAAAAAATCTTTCACACTCTTCATTACATTTATATTTTAATCAACAGTCTTTACGGATTTATTTATTACTGAAAACAGAATAATTAACATTCTTATCGTTTAATAACTCTTTGTTTGCTAGAGTATTTTAATAAATATCAAATTATTTTCTTCCTGTATTTGAGTTCCTTAATATTTTTATAATTAAAATAAAATCTAAAACTTACTCAAATTCTTATACAAGGTAAATTGATAGCAAGGTGGGAGTGGGTGGGTACTAGCGAACTCAATATTGGTTCGCCTTGGGTTTGAAAGGCAAAAAACCGTAACAGATTCCTTAATGCGGCAAACTGGTGTTGAAAGATGCTCTTAAGCCAGATACTGAAATAAAATTAAAATAAATATCTGATTTCTAACTCTAAATGACTTAAATAAATTTGACAGGACTTACAAAAAGCTTTCTTTTGCAAATAAACCTGATCGTTGAGTATATTTGCCAAATATTGATGACAGCATATATAAGTAAATTCGATGGCGTCTATTTGAGAAGTTGTAACAAAATCGTTATCGCCATAATCTTCAGAGCTGTCATCTAAATCAATAGATAAAGGGCTATTGCTTTCAATATATTTCACACAGCTTAACCATTCATCTCGTAATATAGACACCAAACTTAAGAGTTGTTCCACAGCTGTCTTTATTGTACTAACGTTGTCGGTAAGAAAGCAGTATTCACATACTGTGCTTAAATAAGACTTATGAACGGTTTCCATTTCTTTGAGATTGACACAATTTTCAATTTTTATGTTCAACTGTTCGCCCATCGACTGCAGCACATGAGTCATTAAATGAAAATGTACACTTTGTATGGCATACATCATCCAGAAGCGTAACTGTTCCAAACGACGCATTATCAAGTCAATCATTTCGAATTTGGCATAAGGAATGCGACGCTTATGACTGCGAGCAAATTGTAATTTCTCCAGAGTGGTCATGCCCCATTTGACTTTTAGAAGGAAACAGAAAACTTTATTGTACGATTGTATATCTTCGGCACTGATTATATGGGCCAATTCATGGCTTAAATTATAAGTTACAATTATCTCTTCGACAGCTTCGACTACTTTGGTGGTTTGACATCGGAATGCCGAATTTATTTCGAAGCGAAACAGTGATGACATTTCGGGATATTTCGCACAAACTATACCGTCCAATTGCATAGTTAACAGGGAGGGATTAGCCCATGTCTCACCGGATTCAATCTTTAGAAAATGATATATCAAAATTTAATGCAGTTAAAGAAAAACTTAACGTTTATATCGGTTACACGTTTAGCTATCGGTAATATACTTTCGATTGAAAATTCAATACAAAGTATTAAGATTATCGATTAAGATTTGTTATTAAATATCACATTATAAGTACCGAAGTGTTATAGCTTAAGGAGTATTGGTATTATTGATGTTGTCTTGACGTGACGTGCGCAAATAGTAACATAATAGTGAGGATTATTTTTTACATTTTGCGACTATTCTTAATATCACTTCTGTAACTAAAAGCAATCGAAATCTTACCTGTAGAAATAATTTGCTGTAAAATTGATGCATCAAGTCACTAGATTCCATCAATAAAACTCTTCGTATGTTGTGCAAATGTTTCAAAATTGTAAACTCCTCACGATATAAACGCATAACGAAACAGTTTGCAAAGGCAATACGTATTTTTAATATTCTTGTCAATGAATTTATAATAACTTCTTCCAAGGGCAAATGGTATTGTGATTTTTGCAACAGATCATATATCGTACGAGCATTTATATCACTGCATTTATCATTTTTCGGTAAATCAACTTCTTCAGGGGCTATAGCACCTGTCAAATCTTCTTGGCTAGTATTTAAAGCAAACGCCATTAACAGAAATTCATCTTGGGTGGTTAAATTATTCAATGCGATATTTTTGCAAACCTCTTCTGCATTTGTGGACACGTCGTTATAGTAGCCGCTATCAACGAAGTCTTCATTTTGTATTAAACTCTTACAAGATACATTTTCAACTTCTGTTTGTATTACTTTAACCTGCTTCAAAAAATCCTCTATGAAAACATTGTAGAGCTTGCCGTGCATAGCATCGCAATTATAACGCAAATCGCCTATGCGATTAATTTCATACAGAAGGTTCAGAGTACGACCGGCTTCCAGAGAATGTTTCTTTATAAGAAGAAACAAACTATTTTCTTCTATCATTTTGCTGACATGATTTGGAACAAAGAAGGCTTTTTGTTTATTTTTACGATATTCACGCACGCAGACAGTATGATCTACATTACTAACTCTGTGAGAATGTAATTCAAATGTATCATAAAACGAATTATTAATTCAAATATAAACTAACTACCTTTCCACTATGTATTCTTCTTGCCAATCATCCAGCCTGCCTTCTGTCCACCAGTTGTCAATGATTTCACAAAATACTTTTATTGAGGCCAACAGTAAGGACACAAATACATTCGCTTTTTTGACATTACTTTCCACTTTATAACAATGCATTAAACTAGCCAATAGAAATGCTGCAGATATGTGAGAAGGATATTGACGCCAATTCAAAACCACCTGCTGATGACATTCAAACAATGATTCCAAGTCCCGAAAAGTCTCCATTAAAGTCAAACGCATATTTATTAATGTATTAATAACAAAGTCCTTTTGGTTTAGCAAACGGTCTTCATAGGCTAATATGTCTTGCCAAATTGGCGATAAATGCAACTGTAAATTGGCTGCATAACATTCAAGAGTATGGGGTGGGCTACTGTCCTCACAGCTATATATTGATTTATGAAAACTTCTTAAAACTTGCATCATATTTATGTAAGGAAGAAAGTTTTCATGTATGTAGGATTGAAAACCCGCCTAAATGTATAATATTATGAACTTAAGTATAAGCAAACAGATTAATTAAATCTCTTACCACACTACATGATGACACTGTTACATTATCTTTTATATTCAATTGCTTATCCTGGTTAATAGTAAAAATTGTACATTTCGTAGGCGCATGAAACATCCACAATAACTCTCGCATTACATGTTCTTCGGTTATTGTAGTGGGCACATCAAATCGTATTAAGTTATTTGAAGTTTCATTTAGAAATCGACAATAGTTAATGGCAAAATTGGCTTCCTGTTGTTTGCTTTCTACTATGACATTGTAAGGTTTATTTTTTTTCGTCTGCCACCAAGAATGTTGAATTAGTTGCTGCAGCTCTTCTTTTGCATTAGTGACCTTGAACTCCCGAAAAGGGATCACTTTTTCAGGAGGTTTGAATTCACCAAATACGGACTGATTAAATGCTGTTGAATTTTTCACTTCGTCTAAAGTAGGATTTTCAGCAACTGTAGTCAGATTATTTGTGGGACTAAGACTTTCTTCTTCATCTGACCATTCCTATATATATTTTTTATCAAATATTCTGATTACATATCTAATAAGCAGTTTTATAGTACCTCAGAAAACGAAAAACAAAACAATTTTCCGGAGGATATCATTTTTAATATCACCAAAGGAATTACTAATGAAACGAAAACAGATTTCATTCCGATTTACTTTTGATTAATCGAAATTGAAAATAAATTCCATTTCCTAGCGTACAATTTGAAATTTTATCACTTACACTTAGTTCTGAATCAGCGCTTAAACTTTCCGATATAGGAATGAAATCTTCCTTGAGAATATTTTTGAAATATTCTTCCTCTTGATGTTTATCATTCACTTCTTCACTCAATGACGGTTTTATGATAATTTTATGTTTATTTCTTCTCAATGCACCGGTCGGATTGTAGGCAAGTGCAAATAAAAAATCTAGTAATGACCAGTGGACATCAACTTCGTAATGATCAACACACAAGGGATGCTGTACAATCTCATCACATAATCTGCCCAAGTAGTCGGCATATTCTGGACAGTTTTCATAACGAAAACGTTCTTGTATTCCTTCAATTTTCCGGCGGACATCATGACTGTTTGTACTTAAATTACGATGATTGCGTATAATATTCCAGCCGAAATGGATGCATTGTTCCATATTAATATCATCATCCTGTTGTATGTACATTTTAAACTGATTCATTCTGACCATCTGTTCAACTTACCTCAAATCCTGTTAATTGTCTTACCAATTCTGGCATATATTCTTGAATGATATCATTTCTTTGATCTTGGGCAGACATTTTCGATATTCCAAGTAAATAAATGTTCAATAAATTAATATACAAAAGTTGATTAAATTTGAATTTGTTTACATTTCTATTTTTCTTTTATTTTTGTTTTCCATAAGGGACTAAAACATAGTTGCTCAAAATGGTACCTATAGGCTGCGGTGCTGCCGTATGACAGCATGTGCGAACCGTTACAGCAATAATTGAATGGTATATATCTGTTATACATAATATCGGTCCATATATTATTATTGATTACATATATTGAAGTTTACTGGCAATGATATGTGTAGAAATGCTGAAAACAAAACAAGGAAACTGTTTTCGAGTGACATGTAGCACAATCCTGAGAACATATTGCACGATTGGTACAAAACAATAGTGTGTCGTGAGACACATACCGAAAACAGCTCCATAAAAAATCTCCACCCTATTTTCGAAGTGCCGACGAGGTCGCAAAAGATGAGATCCCCGAAGGTTTTCTCTATGGTATCGAATAGAATATATAACGTTGCACATGCAACAATTTGGTCAATTGGGTATCTTAGTAAAAGAGAAAAGCAAACGTTTAGTTTTGTGTTGATTTTTAATAATTAATTTTTTAGTTCTTAATTAAGTAAACTAACAGTTAAATTTATCACAAATATATACATTTATACGTTAAATAATATCTTAAACACTTAATACAACTAAAAATACAATTATTACGTTTATTGAAATCCCATAATGGCATCTATGGAGAAACTTAATTTTGGTTTTTTGATAATTGGCGTTTGTGCTTCGTTTTTGGCAACAGTTGGTTCAGATGAACATTTTTGAATAATATTGCTTGCCGGGAAGTGACTTTCATCATTATAATTAGACATAATGCTACAAGGATACGATAATTGTTGATGGGAACTCTGATAAGCAGGAGTAGTTTCATATTCGTTGAAAAACGGTTGTCTCACGCGGCCAACGGCTGCTACATTTAATAAAGTCACTTCACAGACTTGATTAAGTTCGGGATCCGCGAATGCTCTACGTTTTCGTATACGTTGTACAAAAGGAGAATTCCATTCGGGATAATGCTGATTGTATTCTACAAAAACAGGATGTGGTATACAATTAACAAAATAATAATAATATGGAGGTACAGTGTGTCAAGAATGAGTTTACACACAAGAAAAATTTATATATTTTTAACTTTGTTAGCAAAGTAAATACACTTGTTTTTATATACCATGTTTTTTTTGTATTTATTGTAATTATTTACATATTTAGAAGAATATTACGTAAAAAAATTATCAAATTCAGTTTAAAACAAGCTAAAATAAAACAAAAATAAATATTACTCAGGTTGGGTACCGTCAAATAACTTTTTACACAAAATTAAAAATTTATCTTCCTGGTATCTTAAATTATTAAAAAATGCATTAAATTTTTTAAATATTTATTATGGCCACCATTGGCATCTACCACACATTGTAAGCGCTTCTTCATGGAACTAACCAGCTTTTTCAAATCATAATTAGCTGGTATACTCTGCCACTCTTCTAATATCGCGGTTTTTAGAGATACTTTGCTTGTTGGTTGACGTTTAGCGACTCTTCTCTTCAAATAGACCCACAAATTTTCAATGGGGTTTAGGTCGTGACTTTGAGCAGGGGTATCTATAACTTTTCCACAGTTATAAAGGAGCCACATGCGAACCATATGGGACTTATGTTTAGGATCCTTGTCCTGGTAAAATTTAAATTGAGGAATTCCATCCCTTATAAACCCGAATTTTTCAGCACTGCTTGTCAGATGTTTCTTCAAAATATCTAGATATTGACGTGCATCCATCGTTGATTCTATAAACGATATGTCTCCAACACCTTTGCTCGAGATGCACCCCCAAACCATTACCGAAAGTTTTCCAAATTTTACTGTTGGGATAATGTTCTGATTTTCTAGTGAGGTTAAGGGCTTGCGCCATACTCTAGTTGGCCCATCATTGTAGTAGAGCATAATCTTGGTTTCGTCGCAGAAAATAACGTTATCCCAATATTCCGTTGGCTGTGTAACGTTCAAAGTGGCAAAGGAAAGCCGTTTTTCTACATTTGATGCGGAAAGCAGAGGTTTTCTTCGAGCTACTCTTGATGAGTACTGCTTGCTCAATAACAACTGGCGGACTGTTTCATGAGATACAATAGTGCCGCATTCTTCCTGAACCTCTCTAGCAATAGTCCTTGTAGAAATTTGGGGGTTTTGTATGATTTTTCTCATAATTACGCGCTCCACACGTTTATTTATTTTTCGTTTTGGACCACCACCTTTCCTTAACTCCAATCTATTCTCATTTTCTGCTCGATTTTTTATATTGTAAATTGTCTTACGAAACACTGAAAACATTTCTGACAATTCGCTCACGCTTTTTCCCAAGTGGAGATTGTAATAAATTAACTGGATTACATTATAAGATAACCTTTTTCCTGGCATATTATATATTAACAAATTTTTCAATAAACGATGCGCACAAAACAAAAACTTCTTGGCAAGTAATTAAAAAATATACAGAAATTAACAACGCACATGAAAAATAACGGGAAATGCAAAGTTAACTTTGTTGTTGGTGCAAAAAATAGAAAAACAAAAAATGTGTAAAGAGTTGTTTGACACTAACAAAACTAAGTAATAATTGTTTTTGTTCTACTTTTCTCTTATGTTACGCTAACCTTGAAATTTTTTTGTTGTACATCTTTGTAGGCATTACATATAATTACAATAAATCAAAAAAATCGGTGCAAAAAGGCAAGATGTATAATTTTTGACTAATGATGTAAAAAAAATCTAATTTATTTTTAGTGTGTAAACTCATGCTTGACATACTGTATGTAAAATGTAGTTTTTTTTACTGTACAGCCCATGTTTAGTAACCCAATTTATCCTGTGGTTTTATACATACAAAACATAAGCAATTAATAGATGTACATACATACATATGGAAATGCACACTTATTTACTTACATGCATCTACACATACATATGCATATGCATGGTGCATGGTCATGTGTTTACAGATTGCACAGGGCAGACAGAATGGCACCGAATTGTCTGGGCAGATTTTAAGGATTTTATGTATTGATATGACTCGGATCAATTTACAAAAAACACATGCAATTACATGGATACTGTATGTACCATCGTGTGTAGAAAATTGTCAATTTGGGTATTTGACATTTTAAAGTGTGTGGATCAACACATGCAGTTATTTTTTTAGCTGGATACCAAATCCGGCATAAAATTTTTCTCTCTGTACAGTTAGTAACCTACTTTTTTTTTACACCCTACTCCGATTACAGTTTTCAATGGGACCAGTTCAAGTTATAATAATGTTAATGGGCATTACAAGTTATTAATATTTTCAAAATGTTGTTTCACATTTAAAGTGGAAGGAAGGGACAATTTCGAACGTTAACTCTTGAACAAATTTATTCATCTAATTTTATGCATTTTAGAGATTGTATTACACCAAATACTGATGCAGATGTAGCCATGCATGGATGGCTCTTTTTGGTTAAATTCACGTTTTGTAGACACTTTGTCTGCAGAATCAGACAATGTATATATATATATATATATATATATATATATATATATATATGTAGCTAAATCCAAGCAAACGCTGTCGTTGGTGCTTATATGCGTTTTCATGGAAATTTCTGTAAAATACTTGGAAAACATTTGCCCTCGTAGAATAGTCAACGCGACATGTGTTTTTTATTTAAAGATTTTTTATACAAAATTTTAAAATGTAATGGAAATTAATTTTCCCTTTGGGTGTATGTGAAAGATTTTGTTTTGCTGAAGTTAATTTGTTTTTTTTTTTTTAAATGCATATGAATGTTTTTATGAAGAAATTATTAAAATCGATTGATCAATATGGCATATATCCATACAATAAGAAAATATCTCTTGCGCTGAGATATATTTTTGCCACATCAAGTTTGTACAAAATATAATTGGGTCTTTAGCTTAATAAAAAGCGAATATCAATTCCAAAAAATGTAACTTAGATCGATAAATATTATCAACTAGTTCTTTTGCCAAATTACCTTATTCGCAAGCGATCGTAATTTTAATACAACTGATCGTGGGGAGTAGTTAATCACAAAATTTGACGCTAGAAGAACGCAAGTAATATTCAAATAATGAAATGGGATTTCGTAATTCTTAGCGAATTTCGCATAAATTAACCTAAAAAAATCTTTTCGTCTCTTATCAAAAGGATCAAATCAGCAAAAAACTAATTTAAAATGCTTCCCTTCAGAAGGATCTCCGAGCTGGTTAATTAAAAATTTTCATTGTAAATTGAAGTGACAAGTGCATCTGTAGCTTCTTTATTGCACTTCTTATTTCATCATCCAAACTTTATTAGCTGCGCGACAGCATAATCTTTCTTAAAAAGAAAATGGGAAATATAGTTTTTAGTAACAATAAAATATTTGACTGATACCGCCAACCACACATATTGAGTGAAATACTACGAGATAATTGCATAAGACTGAGTGAGTTATTAAATTCATTATTATTTCAAGTTCTTCCGTTCCTCACGGTGTTGGGTTTCAAGGTTTTCTTGCACGTACGTGAAGAACAGCAACTAGAAACGAAAATGTGGAGGACAAAGTGAAAAAGGTTTTCAATGTAATTTACGTTAAATCTCAAATCGTGACGCACGCTACAGAAAATGCATGTTTTATAAAAATACAAAAACAAATTATTTTTTTTAAAATCTTTTCTTAATTTGTTAATTTTTGTCTGCACAATTTTTTTCAACTTATCGTTATAAAAAAAGATAATTTTCAAAAATTAGGAAGTTAATGGTTTTACGCCGTTTTGAAAAAAACCGAGTTCTCATCGGACCTCTACGTTTTAAGGTCCTAGAAAGCTTCCCTGAATAATTCTGAGAGCCCATCAGTATGGATATATATATATATATATATATATATATATATGTGTGTGTGTGTGTGTATAAGTATGTGACCTGTTTACAATTTTGGAACGGCTTGACCGATTTCAACCAAACTGATGGCGTTTTAAGAAGTTCTACTGAATTTAGATTCCCTGTGATTCGAACTGGTCGATTTCAAGAAATTTTAAAAGAACTCAGAAAAAAATAACTTTTGAACGTCCTTACCGATCGATACCAGAGATTAATCAGCTCTCAAGATTAAAGAACCATATTGGCTATTGTAAATCGGGTCAAAATCGTCCGTGAGATATCGTGAACGAAAAGAAATTTTGTTTATAACCCCGAAATTTTATATCTGATGAGTTGGTGTTCTTGATTCTTTTCTAGTAATCGAAAACTACATCAGTCGTCACGTACCACTTGGGAATCGGTAGATTTGAAGATTATAATAATACTGTTTTGGATCGAAAGAGCTTAAAAGCGATAGATTTCCGGTTAAATTTAGCGGCAAGTTACTGGGATGGCCTGTAGGCTCACCCGTTTTCCATATAGTTTTTGTAAAGTTTTAAAACCATTTTTTTTTATTTATTAACATTCAATTCGCTTGCTGTTGCTTATGATGGAAATTAGCAAAGGATTAAGGGAATATCGAATAAATAAATAAAATTTGTTGTGGTTGCGAACTTAATCAATATTTATAGTGAAACAAAATAAATAATAAATATCCGGTCTAATATTCCACGCCAAAATGGATTAATTAAAAAAATATTCAGTCACACAGCAGTTCTGAGTTAGTAAATATTGAGTCTCGTTAGCAACTATTTTCTAAGTGCAGCGGGACCGCTGATCGTTTTCTCTCTTTTGAGAGTTGTATATCTCACTTTCACTAGTTAACTTCAACACCTCAGATAACTGTATATGATTACGGTTCTTTTGAGCGATTTTCCGTGGTTAAATATGTTGCCACTTCTAAGCCAAAGCATTAGGCGTGCACGGTCAGTCGAAGTAAAGGATAAAAATACCTCGGCATGTGATCAAGTCAACCCGTGGGCATCTGTGCACAGACTATTTGCAAATTTACTTTGCCAAGTATTTTTGAAATAAATAAAAGTTTCTTTTTTGCTCGTGGACTGTTGGAGGAACTGGCATTTTAAAAAAATGGAATAGACAAACCACTCCAGAAAGAACTGGCACTTGCTCCTCACCAAAACTGTGTGTCACAATTTCTAAACTTGATTGACTATTGAAAATACTTACTTTCCATAGCTGCCGTGGCATACAGGGTCGTTTGTTGCACATGACGCAGCCGCTGTTTGTAAATTTTTTTCTGTGTGATCAAAATCTGTTGGGTCCGCTTCAAGACCGAAGACGTTTGCACAGATGATGAATCGTCTGAATTTGTCTCATATTGTTCTTCCATAGTCTGCTGGCGTCTCAAGGCCACTTGGGCGGCCATAACACGTTGACGATCGACCACTAATTGACAGTTGGGGCAAGAGCACTCACGCCAACGGCAAAGTTTCTTGTGACCTTTGACACACGATATAACACCATGATTGCGACATCTGGCGCATTTGGGGGTACGCAGCAGGCGTCTCTCTTTTAGAGTCAAGCAGGCGGATTGCATTTCATCGGAGGAATATAAGCAATTCAAATTGAACAGTTCCCTGTTGGTGTTGTATAACATATTATGCACATATAATTTATTTCGATTCTTATTTTATTATTGTAAATATATTTCAAATTCACTGATACTAATTTAATTATTTCTATGCTTGTGGTTTGCTGTGTTGCACTTTCAAAACTGATTATTCAAAGACTGTCGTAGGATTTCTTATACAAATTCCTTCGCCACCATTTCATTTGGAAAAATTTCACACTTGACTTGAAATGCAATTACGAATATTTATACGTTGCTGTCTGCCGCCTGCTGTTGTCTTCTTAAGTGGTCTGTCTGTCTCGCTGTCTATCGTTTCACATCAGCCAGATTTATTATTTTCTGTATATTTTCTCAGTTCTGTAGACGTCCGTCTTGTAGCTCCTTGTCGTCACAATGTCTGCGTTATTTTAGATTCTGATTGGTTGCGGGAAAAACTTTTAAAATAACCCGCCAATGGCTTTTAAGAAAATCAGAAAGATCATTTAACAGTTGTCTCCCTCGCTCTTGTGTTTTTATATCTCCATAATTATAGAAAAACCATTTGCTTTGATTTAGTTTTTTTTATCTGTTTCGATTTTTATTAGTTAATTTTTTTTTTTTTTTTTTGATAATTATTAAATAATAATAAGAGATTATTTATCAACAATCGTTTGAGTTATTTATTTAAAAATGAATTAACAATATAATTTCCTTTTAATACGTTTCGCTTTTGTATAATTAAATAATTTTTAAATGTCGTCTGTTTATCTGTAGATTGGCAAACAAAATTTATTGTGTTGCTGTTATTATTGAATTTCATTAAGTTCTATTTTATTTTGGGTAATTTGTTGTATATTTAGCACAGTTTAATACAGTTTTTATGTTAAAATAAAAATTCCTATATTCAAATAAATCTTTTAACATGCATTTCCATAATCAAAATTCCCAGTCTTGAGCAGTGCTACAAGACTACGAATCCGATAATCCTGAGCTGGACTCAGCACTCAGTGGTGAATACGATATCGAATTTTTCTGATCTGCATTAATAAATGCTGGTGTTAGTTGTTGTCGATATTAATCAGTCGGTACTCGAAACGAAATATGATTTGCAAACCGGTTAATTATGGCATTTTTGTTGTTTTAATTACAGAAATAATAATAAAATTAAAAATTAAAGTTGTTAAAGAACAACAAATTAAAATCCGTCTGAGTCTAGTCGATTTTTAACATGCATCTGGCAGCACAGTTTCAGTGCTGCCAACTAGACCACTTAATTAAACAGCGAGCTTCGTGACAACTTGTTTTCTTATATCACAATTTCCAAGAGTTCGCAACATAAATTTTGGCCCTGCGTGTTACATTGTGTTTTCAGCCCGATTCCATATACGGAACTTGCCCTGCTACATTCTTTTGTATGTGTGTATCTATTTAATATCTCTCCTATTTTCCACAATTTTTTATATTTTTTATTTTACTTTAAAGATTGAATAAGTATATAACACACAATTTGTATAGATATACGGCCTTTTTTTCATAAAAAAAAAGTATCTTGTGTTTATTAAGAGCTTCTTTGGAAAATTTTTTCCATGTCGAAGAAGCCGTTCGTAAAATAAATTATTTTTTTTTATGAATGAAGGCTACTTTAGACAGCTGGAAGGAAATGAAACGGAATGAAACAGTTGATGATGTTATTTATTATGTAACATTAAATTTGCTTAACAGTTGAAAGTCGGCCATCTGTTCTCTGTTTCATTCCCGTCGTCTAACTGATCCTTGAAAGGCTGCTAATAGTTAATAATATTTTTTATATAATTCATTGGTTGTAATTTAATTGAGGTTAAATATTTATTATGTTTGTATGTATTTCGGTTTTATATTCATATAACAACATGTATTAAATACTGTCAACAACATTTAGGTAGTTTAAATTCTTATACGAATGTCTTGTATAAAATTCTATTTATTTAATTAATTATTTATATATATATTATTATTTGTTAAATGGTTTTGTTTTTGGTCAAAAATATGCTACAGATGTATATGAAAATTAATTTAAATATTTTCACTAGTTCTCGTTTCATAAATATAAAAACAAATAGTACGAAGAGTTAATGACTAAAGGGACGATTAGGCCAATAACAGTTTGCTCTGAATGTCCTCTTATTTATTATATTATTTATTTATGTTTTTTTTTTTTGATAATAAATTTTCCATAATAAAAAGTATAAAATTTGTAAATATTTATTTTGTTGATTTGATTTTGAAATATGAATATGATTAACTTGTTTGGGTGTATGTACAGGAAAATTTAATTTGCTTAAGGTGAAATCGTTTTAGGTTTGAAAAATTGTACTTGGATCGTTTAATTATAGTGTAGAGCGACAAATTTTTGTTGTTATACTCATCAAGTGAAAAGTTCTTAATAAGATTCTATTATATACATGGATGTTTCAATGTGTGTGTGTGTGTGTAGTATATCTAATATTGCTTGTTCTATCTACAGTACAGGTCAAGTTAATAGCACACCGATTTCAATATATACATACTAAACTTATTTTAAAATACATATGAAACGTAATTTAAAGAATTTAAAAAAAATTTTTTGTTTCAAAATATAATACCAATAAAAATAATGTAATATAATATGTAAATAAAATATGTAAATAAAATAGTTAAATTTTCAAATATTATGATTCATAATCGAACCAAATAAAAGAAATTATTACGCGAAAATAGTTTTTTGACGCAAATCGACAATTCGCCGATGCTGTTGAGTATCTCTATGGAAAAACAGCAAAAGAAATTTTGGCTTAAATACATTTATCCCTTGAATATATAATTTTTTAGCATTTTTCCTTTCCGTAAATGGAAAGTGTTAAAAACTGCAAGGATATCAATGAAAAGCCTGCTAAGGATAATAATTACCAGTTTTAAATTATTTGAATACGTCCACAGATTTTTCATGACAACAAGAGGATCCTCTTTTAACTGCCACAACGATAATTGTCATATGACATCATATGTGTTACTGCTGAAACCAGTAACACATAATTAATGCTCTCCTGCAAAATTGCATTTTTATCGCTTCAGCTTTTTTGACGGTTATAAAACGATGTGGTTTTAATAAGAAACTCATGCGTTTTATGAATTCGAGTTCGGTAGGTGAGGAAGCAAAAGAAAGAATAACTGTGAGAGATATTTAATAAAAAGGATTTGCTAGAAGTAAAAAATTAAAAAAAAAACATTTAAAATAAACTGCAACAAAATAAAGAAAACAGCCTAAAAGCGAAAAATCGTCAAAATGGCAACACTTGTGTGTGCAACCCCGCCAATTGATTCTACAAGAAATGAATTTTTGTGGCCGCACGTTAAAAGCTAAATCGAATTAATAGATTTCAAAACACTATTTCTAATTAATTCCTTCTCAAAATAATGAATTTAATTTCATAATTTATAATGTTTTTTAACTTTAAAAGATAAATAAATCTAATTAAACAATTTCACATAATTCCTCAGCTCCTTTCTTGTCCTTAACTTTTATTTCTACAATAATTCTAAGATACTGTACATTCAGCCGTGTCACCAGAGTTCAATTCCTTTCGGAAACGAAACGGAATTGATTACGTATTTTGAATCCCCAGAAAACGAATAAAACTATTTCTAAATTTTTGTGGAACCATAATACGAAATAAGTTGCGTTTCCGAATCGAATCAGATGCTGCGACATGTGCTGATTAACTTGCGTTTAAGCACAAGTAAAATAAATACTATCTCAATTCCTGACTTATCCTATTTTGCCTAGCAGACAAACATTTCATTCAATAAGTACACAACGAAAATTCGTCCAACATCGAACGCTTAACTTATTTCTTATTCAATTCATTTAATTTCAACGAAAAGGATTGTTATGCAGGAATTTCTAATTCAATAAATATAGTTCCTTGTATATTTAGGATTATGTAAATGTATGTGTGTGTGTGAGTGTGTGTGTGTGTGTGTGTATGCAACAATTTGTATTCATTGTTTGTGTGTTGTTGTTGCTTTCGCTTCCTTTTCAATTCTTAGAATACACTGTTGCGCTTGGCACGTTGAGCTGTAGTTTGCATAGCGGCTACAACTGCATCTGCACCGCCAGTGAAAACCGGTTGATTTGTGACACGCCTTAAGACATGCCACATTGCAACCGGCTTGCGTAAAGATGAAAGCATTTGATGCCAGTGACGTAAACCCTTGCCGGTAGCACAACTACCCGCTACAACATGACCAAGTGGCGTAACCGTAGTCTCATCAATCACACCGAATACTGTGAGGCGTAATTGTGTCGTTGTCAGACTTGGCGGCGGTAAGCTAAATATCACCGATTCATTGAAGACGGGACAACGATCTTTGCGCTTCAATGAAGTGCGTTTCTTGAAAACCTTCTTTTCATTGTTCATTAAATAGACCTAAAGAAACGAATTGATTGGCATAGAGAAACATGATAAATTGCGGTGCATGGAAATGCGCGTTACCTTGACAAACACATTTTGTACATCCTGCAATATATTCGAGTCTAGTTTGCTTGGCACTTGTAGTTGTAAATTGCGCGCCTTGACCACCACAATCGTTAGGCGTTCGGCCGTCGGCAAATAACTTAAGGAAAACATTAATTCACCCCATTTGGCATTGCATTTGCGCGAATCGGTGAGGGGTATCCATGTGGTAATCGGTTTTGGCATTTCGCCGATCTCCATTTCCGCTTCGCCTAAATTTTTTCATTTTTATTTTTATTTTAAGAAATGAGAGTCAGACATCGGAAACATTTATTTTATCTATAATTACCGATCAGGGTATGAGCTGAACCGCTGTGATACAAATGGAACCATAACGAATGACGCGTTTGCTGTCGAGTCAACCAAAAATTCAGGGTTTCATTGTATGTTGGCGTTTGAGAATCTGTAACAACCTTTGAAAGAGACACATAAAATATTTTTTATTATTCGTAAAAAATTAATCATGATATGGGTATTATTGTTCGCAATGTGTAGATTAAAGGAAGCCCTTATTCATAAAAAATATATAATTGTTTTATAAGAGGTTTTAAAATTAGATTCCCATGTAATATTCGTTTAATAGAGCCTTTATGATACAGAAATACAGAAATACATTTATGAATAAGACATTTAATTACTAATCAGGCTTAACTTCATATCTTTTACATAAATAGCAAACAGCTTCTGGTCTGAGCAGCCCATGGCTCTGGGGAAAACAAAGAAAAACGGAATATTTCGAATAATAGTCATCGAGTTATCGTACCACTCACAAGCGAGTGAACTAAAAATTAAAAAACAAACTAATGGAAGATTAATAAAGTTCCACATTCTATTTCGGTAAAAATTTTGGTGAAATATGGCCAAAGAATTGCGATGAGAGGGCGTAGCGTTTTCGAAATCAGTAGTGATCCGTTTTTGTTTGTTTGTTTTATGATAAAAAAAATATTCTAAATACTTCAGAATATACGGCAAGAAAAAAATAATCAAAATGCAATACGGAGACTTAACAAAAGTGTGTTACCATCGTCGGTCTGATACACTTCTCGTATTATTTTTCATAATAAAATTTTTACAAATAGAAATTTCCTTTAAGCCACCGAACAAGTGATAATAAACAAAAATACACATGAGTGCTGATAATGAAAGGTGTAGCGGCGTTCGAAAACAGCTGTTCTGTTCTGCTGTGTAAGTTGGATGTACAAAAACTGATGTTAACTTTTCCTTGTGCCTTGAAACAATTTTCGAACAAATAAACATACGTACATGCAGGTAGCTTCTCAGGACTAGTCAGAGAAGCTTCCTTAGAACTCGTTTTCTAAAAACGCCCTAAATCCAATAAATTGCCGATATCTGGAAATTACTTTTTTTTAGTAGACAATTAATAATTAAAAATTCTTGAAAACACTACGTTTTACCACACAAAAAATATTTCACAAGCTATTTCGAGATATCCTGTTGAACATTAGCAAAGCGGAAAGTTTTTATTTTCCGATTTACTTCAAAAGTATAGCGCATTCTTAACGAGATGCGCTATACAAATAATTTTGCCCTGTAAAATCGTTCTGATGGCTTAAATGTAAACGAACGCATCTCACCTTCGTTTGTAAGGCACCAGCTTGGTCTGGTACTAAATAAATGCGTACAAAAGTATCCACCGAGTCCACTTTAAAAGGCAAAACCAAGCCTTTCGCTTCCAAAACACTAACTTGCAAGTCCATGCCCTCCTCAGTTATCGAGCTCCTTAAAAAAAAAAACCAAGAAAAAATAATATAAAAATTTTCTTTTCCATAATTATCATGCTCAAATCAACGCACTTGTCGTAATACAACCCCACACACAAATAACCCGTTATCTGCGTATAAGTCGACTGATCGTAGTCGCTATTAAAGCCGGTTGTCGATAGATCAGAATCGACGGAATCACAAGAAATAGCTCTTTCCAAATTAACGCCATCCAACGAGGCCATGCTGCCCGAATCCAACGATGTCTGTGAGCTATTGCGACGCCACAAACTAAACGAAGAGTCCTCGTGCATCAAGAGTCGGCCAAAACTCCAAGTATTGCCGCCATTATGGCCATTCACAGCAGCCGTATTATTTTGTGCACACGTGCCGGTAGCGGTGCCGGTGCCGATGCCAATTTTGCGAAAGAGAAAGTCTTCAGAAATAGTTTTCTGCAGCATATGAGGACCTTTGATTTTGCGAGCCACATGGGAAAAGGGATTTCCGGGATTGGGGCCATTATTTGCGTTTGTATGAAAGGCGTTGGTCAGATTGCGTAAAGAAATTGTGGCCGACTCCTCCTTATCCGGAGCTTCGGTTTCCGAAAAAGAACGATTTCTAAAATATCTGGGAAGATCGATGCCCTTCTCCGAAAAGTTATCCTCCACATTTAAGGATGCATCGTGTAGGCTATTGGCTTCCACAAATGGATTGACAATTGTTGTTGCAGGCTCGTTGGTCGTTGTTTGGTTCGGTTTTAAGGCAGTGCTGTTTGGTTGTGGTTTGGGTAAATTATCTAGAAAAGGATTCGTGTTATTAGCTCGTTGCAATTGGTCCGGGTCACTATCGCTAGAGCCCGTTAAAATTTCGGGATTGTCTTCCACACAGAAGCCATTTTGCTGAGGTGATTTCTTAACAACTGGTCGTGGTATGGCAGTGGCCGCCACAGTGGCCACAACATTATTGGATGTTTTAGTTTGAGGTGGCGCCTCCAAAATGGGAATATCTAACGGTCGTTTTAAGTTGGATTGCAAAACGTTGGATCGAAACATGTTGCCGTTGTAGTGGCCAACGAAAGGGCCCTCGTTTTCAAGATTCACCGAAAAGGTAACAATTTTTGTTTGACTTGCGTTATTAAATGACTGTGCCGAACAGGGGGCTGGTGCGGGTCTCAAGGGTTGCGGTGGTATTTCACTTTCGTTTTGAGATAAATTCCACAAGGGCGTTGTTGCGTGTTTAGGTGAGTTTTGTGTGTTTTTAAATCCCTCTTTGTCGACTGTATCGAAACGTTTGAAACTGCCACTGGAACTTAGCAACAGTTCGGAGCCCGAATGAATCTGCAATTGTTGGGAAAAGAATTGGTCGTTAAGTATTAAAATAAAAAGCATGTGATTTATCAAGTGTCTTACCATATAACCATTTGGCTTAAAAAGCTTATGAGCGGAGAGTCCAATTTTTTCCTCTTTATACGAACGTGACCAAAATGTCTCTCGATTTCCGAAGTAACGATGCAACAGAATGCCGAGTATTATTAGAAAAAGTGCTATTAATAAAATGCTTGTCAGTGTTAGCGATGATTCGTCCATCTTTAATGTACTGCCAGTGTGAGATCATGTCTATCATGCTTTCCTATGGAAAAATAAACACACACATTTACATGCATACATACACACGTACAAGAAAGCAGCCAGTTGGCGAAAATCGTCATTGACGACAAGTTTTTTAATCGACAACTCAGGACATTGTCGTTCGCGACCATCTGACAAAATTGTCTTCATTTGGAAAATATTAGCGACAAGCTGAACGACATCATCTGGCCTCATGTAGCTTGAGCGAGATTTGACTGAAAATTTCGTGTCTCAGAGACGTGGTCAACTGGGTACGTGGGGATATAAACAGACAGAACAAGTTGTGAGAAGTACTTCTCCAATTTATGTATTTTTCATAAAACTAATAAAACTTCAACTTCCAAATACGGGCTGTCGCCAGTTCACTTGCATTCCCGCAATATTTGTTGGGTCAATTTATTTTTTTATTCTCAGTTTTGTTTCTCTGTGAGAGAGCGAAAGAGAGACGCTAAATTTCTTATGAACAAACTTTAATTGGATCGATAGTATTCAAATATTTTTCAATAACAAACTCAGTCCGTAAAGCGATTTGAGGAAGCATCCAGAGTCACCGACAGGAACCGAACCCACAAGTACTGGACCAAGTGGCATAATGACATGAGTAAGTCGTTTAATTATGAAATCGATTGAAACCAGTGACCTACCGTGTATTTCGATTTGGCAGAAATCGCTTGCGACTTTCAGTGTGAATAACATACAAATTCGAAAAGCCTTCTAATCGAACCGAATACCGACAGTAAAACCCCCGTTTCGCTAATTCGATAATATTTTCAGTGGAGATATCTGAACTGCAGTTTTCTCCTGAGCGTAAATATTCCAACAATTTTTGTTTATTATTTGAATATGAGAAAATAAATGTCCTAATATATACTTTTGCTATCCAGATAAGAATTTAGTTCTCCAGGTTATACTCCCACAAAATCTATCATCAATAAAAAACTTGCATTTTAATGTTAAATCGGTATGTTATCTTAAATTATGTTAAATTGTATGTTAATCTTCTGTTATGTTACACTGTGATACATATATCTCAACAGTAATCGATATAACATGTACCCGTTTCTAACTCCCCGCTAGGAAAATTGAAAGTGAAAAAAATCGGCAAGTTATTGGTCTTATCCCGTTTTGGAAAAATCGAGTTCTTATCAGATCTAGATGTTTTGAGGTCGTAGAAAGCTTCCCTGACTAATTCTGAGAACCTGTTCCTATGTCTGTATGTGTGTGTGTGTGTGCGCGTTCCAATTTCAATGGAAATTTCGACCGATATATAATGCCGTAATATATACTCGACCAAGTAAAGCTGACGTGTGTGAACTGGAACTTAATTATGCTAAAAATTAAACACAGAATTAAGCTTTTAGAAAGTCCATAAGAATGCTTTTTGGTAACCTCTGATCTCCCGAGTGCCGCCACCTAAAATTCACAAGCATGGAACCAACGAAAAATTTAAAATAAATTGATTGATTATCATGTACTCGTGTTTGTGTTAATTTCTATCGCAATAAATCAATAAGTTTATTTTTAATATTTTGTCGGTTACGGCCTTTTCGGTTCTAGGTGACGATATGACATGCATTAACAATTATGAAAACAAGTACCTAAAATATGTTTGTTATAAGGCAGGGCATTTAGTTCTGGGGAATTGCCCAGGGGCCAGTTGTTCTGATTTGGTTAAATCTCCAGAGGGTTTTTTAACTCGCATTTTTCGGTGAATCGAAAAACTTATTGTAGATATGAAATTAAGGAACGATGCCGTTTTTCATAACAAGAAATTTTGGGACCAATTAAGCCAAGCGGTCGGAGCCGTAGTCAACTATTTTCGCCTGATTAACCGAATATGTGGTTTCAGTTGTTCAACAATTGCTGCCTTGGACAAGTGAGTCGACATCTTCCCGATGAAAATGAAATTTCGTAGGCAATTCGATAGATCCTTTTAACGAATTTTAAGCTTAAAAAGCTGACGATCGTAGCTTTAGACGATTTCATTCATTATAAAATGGCAAAAGCGGCAGATGTAATAAAATTTATTTAAAAAACTATATACATGAAAGCATAAACAAAATGTGCCGATAGAGTTTTCTGAAGCTGGAAACACATTTTCATTCCTCGAATAATTTCTATGGTGATGACCAACCCCAATTGATTACGGAAATTGTATCTGTTTTTTTAAAGTTTTTTCTTAACGAATTTAGCTTTCTTCTCGTATCCTATTTCATATGGAAATGAAAATAAATAAATGAAAAATGTAATTTTGGTTGGGCAGATGGAAAAGTATGTTTGCGTGTGCACACACGTGTACATATATGCATGTATATCTTCGTATGTATGTGTGAACATTAGACTGGTGGTTAAAAAACTAAATTTTTTTAATACAAAGTGAAATTAGAAAGAGCACGCAAAAGATACTCGCACCATAAGAACGTTTACATTTATTTTCTTTATTATTATTATATTTTGTTTGTAATATAACGCTGCTTCTTAAAAGAAGGTCCCAACTGACATAATTATAATTTACAGAAATATAACAGGAACTGTAATCAACATAACATAGACTGTTTAATATCTTGTGAAACTGTTACAAGCGATAGTTGGATGTTTTTATATCAATTGACAAGCACCAACTCACAACAGTATAAAAAGAAGAGAACGGGGTAACAAATAAACTCTCTGGTACTGTAGGGATTTGTCTGAAAATTGCAATATAGAAGAAGACGTCTTAGGGAACGAAGAATGTAACTGCAGGGTATTAAACTTACTTGCATCGACTGTAACTTTCCTCAGAGGCCCCATCCATTATATATGTCATGTCATTTTGCCCTCTATCATGTCGTGGTCCACACGGTGAAACTTTTGTTTCTGCAGTTTTTACATCGTGTGAGAGCGATAAAATGGAAATATATACTCACTGTGTTTCTCTCTCGTTCTTCCTCGCTAAAAACGGCTGTAACAAAAGTTTCACTGTGTGGACAGGGTTTATGCAAAAAGTGACGTACTACAGCGTGTTTTGAATGGGAATCACTGCTTTATTTGAGGACCTATTTAACAGCTGATAGTTGCTTGGAAATTTTATTATGAATCGAATTACACCAGAGCTACACGTGCAAATTGTTGAAATTTTCACTCAAAACAATAGTTCTATTCGTCCCTCCCGGGGGGCACAATAAGCAACTTGGTCAGTCGTAAGGCCTTGTTGCAGTGCTTTCTGGGGAAAAGATAAGAAATACAGGTGGACGGATACCTGGGTCCCGCCAATACAATGGATCAAAAATCAATAGTAGGTGGCAAAGCTACTCTGGTACCACGGGATCTGGTTGAGCCCCACAGATGAGACTTCGGTTGATTCTGTGGCCAGATGTTGGATGAGGTCTCTTCAGCGAGTGGTTGGATACCAAAAGTCGCTGAGAGAGGTGTCAGAGAAGGGTTGATGTTCTGGCATACTCATACTATGCTGGGACTTCGACCCAGCTGGTGGTGGACTCTATGGGCTGCTGCGAATCAGCAGACGTTGCGGAAGTGGTGGTGTGTTTTTGGTGCTGGGAGTGTCAAGAGGGATAAGTCTCATGACTTTGATCTTTGATTCCTCTTGGTGGTGATGGCATGCTTTCCTCGGAAGTAAGAAGGATTTAAGACGGGCCCGAACACCTTAGCAAGGTGTATGAAGTTGGTATATATGGCGATACTAAATGATTAAGATTGCACCCTGTATGCCCTCAAGGGACACTCAGGTGACAGGGGTGGTGGTGAGCATTAATTTCACCCGGTGTTAAGACCACCGTCAGGTAGATCATATTGGTAGGTACTGACGTAAATCTTAGACACAATCTGTTCTTCTCGTCCAACTCGTCCATTCAAAATTTCATTTCCCGATGAAGCTCATTGCAGGTTGAATGGGTAAATGAATAAGCAGAATTGCCGTGTGAACGGCTCGTGTGATTTAACCCTATTCGATTATTTCCTTTTGGGTCACGTTAAGTCACCTGCCTACATCGATAAACTGCAAATAATTGAACACTTGGAAATCAACATTCGAAGAGTTATCGGTGAAATGCGGCCGCATGTGCTGCGAAAAACTGCTGAAAATTGATGTTCCAGATTGGGCCTTCTACGCGGCAGCCGTGGCCGAAATCATATTAAACATTAATTATATAAAGTTTTCTTTCAAATGCCCGTTTCATTGATATTAAAAATGTGTTTCCCTGTTTTATTATGATTTAAACTTGTGTCTCTCGATAGAAAACACCTATTAAGAGTATTTTGAAATAAAACTTCCAAATACTTTAACCCGTTAAGTGGTAACAAAGACCTTATAGAGGCCCATAGACTGTGCAATATTATTGAGTTATTTCACAACATTATGGAAATATATATAAATTGCGCAATATATCTAAAAGTCAGCAAAAGCATCAAACGCACAGAAACGTTTAAGAAACTTGAAAGTGGATTTCTAGGGATACGTACTCGATATCGATAATGGGAGCTGAATTTTGGCCACCCCCCCTAATACACAATTGCGAAGAGTATCTGAGATTCAGTTTGAATGGCTGACAGATCCCAATTGTATATGAAATGTGATCTCATTCATTTCAACACTTGAAACATTTTTCTGTTGTTTTTGGTTTATTGAAATTGTTTTGGAGAAATACATAAGAGTTGTATGAGGATTCCTTTGAGTGTGGCTGGTCACATGCACACTTTCAAATGCACACTTTCAATGTGTGCAAGTACGTATTCATAATAATACAAAAATGGATGCATTTACACACACACACACGTACGTAAGCATGTTTATGCTTGCCAGCATCGTTCATGTGGTTGATCTAAATTTATATGGAATTAAAAGTGTTCATATATATTGACATTTGAATGTGTGTAAAGATGTGAGCATAAATTGATTAGGTCACTATAAACACATGCATTTTTATGTATGTAAAGGGTTTCCCAATAGAGACTGTCGAGCTTTGACAGTTGATAACTGCCATCTTATCAATTTAACTGTCATTCAACGATACGTGGAAATAATGAAATAGTCTTTACTGGAAAATAATCCTAATGAGCAATGAGACTTATTTTTAGATGAATGGTAAAAAAAATCCAAGATCGAACTGTCACTGTTTGTTACGAATTGCGTTCTGAAAGCGTCATCGGTGCATATTTCTTTGAAAACGACTTTGGCCAGGCTATCACTGTCATCGGTGAGCATTTCCTTGGACCGAAATGGATGATCATGCCATATTGGATATTCAGGCATGAGCCTGATAATCTCATTGGGCGCCGAGATCTTCCGATTTGATCCCATTGTGCTCTCTTCTTGTGTAGCAGGTGTATGTCAATAAGCCACAAACCACAGCGGGGACGACAATGCCAAGATAATCCATGGCAACCATCAAATCTAGTTTGATTTATGCGCCCGAGTTATGAAACATTTACACTTCGGATGCGCTCCACCCAGAGAACAGGTGGCGAATATTGCAACGATGTTATGACATCAAAGGAATAAAAAATTTCGATGATATCTCACACATAAATTTTCTTATATATCAGTTTAATGTTAGAAAGCCCTTAATGAACGACTCTTTATATATCTGAATATGTGAATATATATTTAAGTGTTAAAAAAAACTATGAAAGTATTTTGGTAAATCAAATTGTAAAAGATACATTTTTGTTAAGAAAGTTTTCCAAAAGGTATTTAAATATGCACCACTAACGTGCAAATAAATGATCCGATATCTTCATACATACATGCATACACATGTATGTATGTATGTGTGTAGATAAAATGCAAGAAAAACCCACTGGCAATTGACAAATTCACTCAATTAGTGGTAAAACCCCAATTGGGTCATACCAAAATGGCGGTATTGTAAACAATTCAACCAGAATGAACTTAATCATATTCCCCGTATATTCATTCCGTATATGCACAGGGAAACCGTGTACAATAATGTTAATTATGTGGACTTGCAAATCTCTGCCAGTTACGAACAACTCACATTCAAACTTACATCATACAACAACAGTCTATTATGTCAGTGTCCTATGGAGGGTACCCATTCGTTCATACATACCATCATCATTTAAATAGCTCTCTATGCTTGGTCGGACACCACATACATGCATAAATAGGTACACACATATGCACACTCACACACAGTTGATATGTTCTTAAATGAATGAGAAAGTTAAAAAAAGAAAACAAAAAAACAAATAAACAGTTGAGAAAAACGAAAAATATTTTTTAGTTTGCACACAAACACTAAGTGGAGCATTGACTGTTATTAGAACTTTGACACACTTTGGGGGGGGGGAGGTTAAAAATTGTACACACTGCAATATTATGGAGACCCCTCTTTTGTAACAGTATTACATGCAACTTTTTTTGTTAAACAGCTTTTAATTCATATCATCAAACAGTTTTCCTCGTCTGTGTTGTAAAGAAAGCATCTTTATAATTAAAAGAAATCGCTTGGGTTTCTTCCAAACATGGTAGGCACCAATAATTTTCTTTACTTTTATGTATCTTGATGAAAAAATCCAATACCGTGCAATGAAAACTTTATCCAGGTCAAACTTTTGTCACCATTTCAAACACAAAAGTCAAACAAATCATTAAGTTTGAGACGATTTTTTTCGGAACACATCCATGCATACATACATATTTGCATCGTCATTTAAAGTTAATAAGATTGTATCACGCTTTACAAGTGTGTACTTATGCACATATATTCGTCTATGTATGTATATGTACAAGCCAAGTAAGTAATAGCATAATTACTTATGTGTGTATGTATGTCCATGCACAGATACTGCAGCCATACATACATAAATACATATGTAGTACATCACTATTTAAATACACACATACATACATAATTAAATACATGTCATCCTTCAATTTAACTTTTTGCAAAATAAAATGGCAATTTTGGTTTTTGGTTGTTTTTGGTTGCTGCTTTACTTTTCTGCTCCAAAATAGATGTATTTATTGTATGTAAGTATGTATGTAACTTACTTAGCCACATCCGTTAGCACTATTTGACTGTGCATCACGTTGAAAATCCCGTTATAGACTATTTATTAGCATTGTAACGAAAACTATATTAACGTCTGCAAATATATCAAAAAGGAAGTTATTTATTGTGTTAAGAGAGCTGAAATAGTGGTTGAATATGAGAAGGTGAAAAGTGTCTAAAACGCACCCACCATGTTATCAGCTATCTTTGGCTCAGTTCCTGTTACCGTTATTTTTCATGTAGTTTTTTCTCACTTACTTTGTAAACAAAACGGAAATACTGTGAGAAAAGAGAGAGAAAGAGAGTCTTGTACACGTTATTTCAAGGACAGCGTTGCCAGAAGTTAGTCTTTATAAACAACAACATGTTTATGGATTGTAGGGCTCGATTTTAAGTGCTATTCAGCCAGTTTATGGAATTTAGATTCCAAGCAGATTTGAAATTCAGTTAAGAACTTGATATATTTTGATTTATACCGTCGGTAGAACGTAATGAAAAAAGCAGTCTTTCAAAAAATCATACATAGAATGTAAAAACCGCTAATAGCGATGTACAAAAATGCGAGAGCTCATAAGATGTATCATCTCAATAATTCAAAAATATATCATGAATAAACACTTCATCACATTTACAAAAATTATGATTCCTGCAAAGTTCTCTGTTGTTATGCATTATAAAATGAGAAAAAATATTCAAACACACATATACAAATTAAAAAAACTCTGGTAGCACTTTTATAATACAAATTGAAGGATTTCTTTTGTTACCGTTATCATTGTGATATGAAGACAAATGCAAAGAGAGAAAAACTGAGGGTTAAAAATGTCTTGGGGGCTTGTCTTTGAATAATATTATGCACTAGTTATTAAACGGAAATTTTAATTAGAGCAATGATTTATAATTCTTTGGCAGTGCAAATGAATTTTTAAAGCTCTAATATGATATGAATAGAATCCATTACTTATGCACAAACATAACATAGCTAATGATATTATACCTTTGCTTTGTTTCGTGAACTGTAGAGATATATAAAGACATATGCATAAGTACCTACAATGCTTCCAACTGATTTTTTACTTGGGTACATGGAGACGGGAAAAATAATCTCTCTATATATATATATATATATATATATATATATATATATCTTTTTATATCTTTGCATATACAGGAATTAGCCCGAATTTTTTCTCCGAATATTAAAAGTGCTGTATATATATATATATATATATATATATATATATATATAGTATATATATATAGTATGTATATATATATAGTATGTATATAAAATAAAGTTATACAACTCTTAAAAATTGTTTAAAACAACTTTTAAGAACTGACTACGAAAAAGACCCGAATACGCATATTACACTCCATGACCCATTGATCCACAAATGTTTTATATTGTGGTAAAACATTTTTAGCTTTGAGCACATTTTTCTATAATTTGTTATTTTAAAATTTAATCTTGGTTATTAAATTTAAAACGAATTAATAATCAAGTTAAAACTGGGTAAAATATAATACATATACAAATATGCTTTTCTCTACGTGTATTCCCAATTGGAATAAAATCCACTAGTATGTTTACTTTAACTACAATGAAATACGACTCTGCGAAGAAGAAGAAAAGTTGTCAACATTGTTCTTTTGAAATTTGACATTTGTATTTTTCTTTCAATCGTAGTTGTTGGCACGGATATAATTTTTTTAATTTCATATTAGAAAAGCGATTTAAGGGTTTTAACAGCATTTTTAAGCCACTAAATAAAATTTTATACAAAAATAAAGATAAAGAGCTGAATAACCTGTACATATAATGTATTAATAAAATAGTGTCAAAACCTGTAAGTTAAATGCGGAAAAATATTCTTATTAGCGAATGCAAAACGAAGGTATTGTCATTGTGAGAAGAATAAAAAAATAGGTGAAATAGTTTGCAAACTGAAAAAAATTAAGCCATGTTAGCTTGTATAACAAAACGAAGAAAATAACAATAGAATTTAAAATATTAAGCATTTCATCTAATGAAATATTGTAAAAAAGCTAAAAATAATTTATAAATATTACAGAATGGAAACAATAAACCAAGTGATAATGTGAATGTTAGTGGAAAAAGTGCGCATCATAGAAAAAAAATTAATTACAGATAGATTCACCTAGATGATTATATTGTTGCAAAAAAAAAGCAATGTACAGCTTCTTAATTTTTGATTGTTTTGTTGGAGCTGTGTAAAAATCATTCATTCTCTTGACTTCGGGGTACGTTATTTATTCGCGTTTGTCCCAGTGTTTGTTGTGCTGTTATTTTTGTTTTAGCTTTATAAGGCTGTCATATCGTGTGTTCTATTATTTATTATTATTTTTTTGGTTTGGTAATGAACGCTGGATAAAAACAGCTAAATTATTTTGTGTAATTTAAAATGTGAACAATTCGAATTGATTTTGCAGTATTAACTGTTTTGCCTATGCATATACTCCTTGAGCGTGTGTGAGTGCATAAGGTTAACATGCATTTGAGATTTTTTGTGCATCATAGGATCCATCATTAATTAATTTATTAATTTGTTGTAATAACCTTTTTGAAATTAATCCAAGATAGGGTACGTATATTTTTTCTATTTTCTACCTAACAACTACGTTTTATTAAATGTACATTTATTTTTCGTTTGGTTTTATCGTAATAGTTTTTCATTAAAGAATTGTTGCTAAAGTTATGTATATATATACATATTGGTAGAATGGCTTTATACATATGGAAGTAGATTTATACTATGTGCATATAAAAATGTAATTGATATCCTATATCAGATCAATCTGCCAAGTTTCAATCAAGGCAACATCAAATAAGCGCAACTGTTATAATAGATAGTCACCTACACCCAATCGAAAGCATTTGGAGTTAAGTAATAAGTAGAATATACAATTCACGCCATACATATGTAGGTACTCATCATTCTATTTATATAGTCTTCTAAACTTTTATATAAGTATATTCTCTTAATCTTGGTTTAATTCTTATGGAAGAATACAGAAATGCTCAAAAAATCCCAATTTGTAACACCCATCATTCTGGTTTGAAAATATTAAATATTTTCAACACTCCGATTGTCTTTACAGTTAAAAATACGCACCGTTGGAGCCAAGTAGAAAGACCCTAATTTAAATAACTCTACTTTTATAGGAAAAGGTAAAAACAACAGAAACTATATAGACTACTATCGATACATGCCATATACTTACTGAAAAAATATCAATAGAACAAAAAAATATCAACTTTGATGGAAACATTATCCTATTCTTTCAGTTAGAAAAAACATTTTTTATATAACACTAATGCATTAAACAGAAAATATATTTATTAAATAAACATACTTTTCACATGTTTACTTAATGAAATTAATATTGTTGATTGTTATTTATTGCTGCGTTTAATAATCTACTTTTTTAGCAAAAGTGTTTGGCTAAAAGATATTGTATTATATTATTGACACAAGTTGTATAGCGTATTTTGCAGCAAAGATAATAACGAATGTCTGTTATTATTCAAAAATATTCTCAGTTCGGAAGTCTTTAATATATATATCTGAACATGCAATAATTTTCTTAAGGTATAAACCGTCCTCAAAAGTAGAATGATACGATATTTAAAATAGGAATTGTTTGTTGTATCATAACCCCAACTAAAAAAATTTATATAACATGCTGGCATAATGATTCCATCGGGCGATTAGCATGCTTTATTATTAATGTTGGTTTGTTACACTATCACATGGATTATATTGAAATAAAAGATAATACCCATGTTGTGGGATGAAAACAAGGAAATTAGTTCTTTTGTGCCATTTATTTAATGTAATTTAGTTCAGATATTGTCTCAGTAAATATATTAAACATACTGAGATGTGTTTAAGAAATTAATTATTGAAAGATTTCGTTGTTTATAAATAGAAAACTAGTTGTGCAAAGGTTGGAAAACAAAATACATTACTTTCTAATAGAATTTTCATGTTTTTATTTAAAACAGAACTCAAAACCTGAGATGTTTATCATATAATTCTCAATTGTTTTGTAAAATTTTGTGACAACAGGTTTAGTTAGTTTCTAAGAGCCCAAAAATAGATTAAAACGGTTGTCGAATTCAATCGAGGTTTTTACAAAATTAATGAAAGATTTAATTTTAAATCTGAATATTTAAGTGTTTTAAGAATGCTCAATATTAAAAACCTGAATCAAACGGAAATATGTATATACAATATCATGGCAGTAACAGAATCGCAATGATTTTTTCCCCATTTTATTATAGATGATCCGGTATTTAAAAACATTTCCCACTGTAAAATGATCGAAACGAAGTTGATTGTACCCTTGGCTTTTGATTATTTTAATATCATTATAATTTGTGGTGTGAAAGTGATTTTTAAAATATATTTTTTTAAATGCTACTTGTGTTTATATATGTATATTCATACATACTGAGTTTTGCAGTGATTCCAATACAATTCACAAAAATATGTGTACATTAGCACAGAATTTAGAACTTTTGGAAGTTACAATTAGAGTTCCTGTGATGTTTTCACATTCTCCTGTAAAGTTACAATATTTTGAGTTAGGATGTTTCTACTTGAGATAAACGATATGTATGTATGTAATTTCTTAGGTTTGTATATTCCCGACTATTCTCTTGTCTCTTCTCGTTTTCAACGGTCTCACTTCCAGCTTGTTTGTCATAATATGCCTGACTTTGTTGTTATTTTTATTGAATACTTTTCCATAAAAATTCTCTCAAGTTCAAGTTTGCGATTTGAAAGCAAGATTTATTTTAATTTTGTTTTTAGAATATTAAACAAAAAATAAAAAAACAAACAAGTTTATGTGAGTAACAGTTTGTATTGTTTTATTATTTTGCTTTGCTTTTCATTCTAGCCGTAGACTTCAGGAAAATATTTAAATCTATAATAATTGTAGTTAACCACATGTTTTAACAGTGAAAGCAAAAATTTTAATACAAAATGGTTTAATTATACTGTCGGTACTGTTCTGTATTTCATGTGAGATCAAAAATATTTTACAGCTTATATCTGTTCATACAGACGTTCATATGAGTTGTTAATTTTGAAAGAAATATAGTACTAGATATTTCTTATAAAAATTACAATAATGCTCATAGACAAAATATAAGATGTTTAATTTTTAAACTATTGATTTTTTTTTTAAAATGGAGCTGTCTCACTTTAAAAATTGAAGGTCTATACATACATATATTTATTTGTATACTTATGTGTGTGCTGATAAATTTCGAAATTTTCAGCGGCATAAGTGACATAACCTGCACTTCATCATTAATGATGCAATCTGAAATTTTACTACAATCCAAATTTATTTCAATTAAAAACCCAACTTAAGAATTTTGATAATTTCACATTATAAAAGACCATAAGATTAAGAAACTTCATTAATTTTTAATCGCCCCGGTATTCCCGATAGCCTTGGATTCTGGTCGATCCTGTATTAAACTTTTTACATGCAACATAATTAAATGCTACCAACTTGTCTATATCATAATTCTTCTAGTTGTTTGATCCCTTAATATATCAGTTTGTTTTAGAAATGTCATTATTGCATTGGAGTATCTACACGTCCTTAGACTTAATCTTAAAAAATTCTGGTTTTGACGTTAAAACCTACTGTTAAAGCCTGGTTTTATCATGCGTTAAAACCAACTTTAATTGCAATTGTGGCTGTTGCACTTAGAATTTCCATACTCCATATCCTGCAGTTTTGGTAATAACGAATCCATTTAATTAGAATGGGCTTCGAGATTCTCTTCAGGTTTTTGCTGGAAATGAATTTCAGAAATATAAGACAAAAAAATTATTATTCGTTTTACGGAGGATACATCCGTCCATATATAATAAATAAGCATCGTGTAGTACAACTCTAGATCAGTTCTTTCAATTCTCTCCTTCGAATCACTACATTTAATGGTACTGAAAACTTCCGCAATCGCATGAATGCTTGTTGTAAAATATATTCTAAACAATCTCTCGCACATCAGTTCAATGCCTGATGCTGTGACGTCCCGCATGTCATTGAACTTGCGAATAACTGGATTTATTTTCTTTCCACTGCATATTTCCTTTATCATCTGCTGCACTTGTTGTCTTTGATCTTATTTTCTTCTCTTGTTTTCTCCAAATAATTTACTTTATTTTTAAACGTTTATTTAGCTGGTTAAGAATTTCTTTAACTTTTAATTAACAGGTAGACTACATATTTGCAAATATGTACAATTCAAACAGAAAATAAATTTTGTTTCGATTATATTGCGTCTTTAAGCTTCCTTATCTAACCGAGCAAATTGTATCAAATAATATTATTTGTTTTTATTTAGGTAAAATGTAAATATTCTAAATTGTATAGAGTTGGGAACGTGAGTAGCTTTTCACTTGTAAGCATGCACGCACAGAACAAGCCATGACTATACACTAACGTTTCGAAAATGAACAATATTGTTTGAGGGCGTGAAAAACTGATGACGTGTACGACTATTCTTACAGTCTGTTTCACAATGTCAAGCATTTCACTCAAACGAAAAAAACTTTAAATAAATTTTATTTACTTCCAACCAACAACACATGCATATAACATGCACATAATTGACGTGATTCATGTCACTCAAGTGTTCATCTCCAGTTGGCAGTAGACAGACTTTCAAACCTGGTGGCATTGGCAAACACAGCGCTAATAACAACATGCTTTCGCGGTATGGACGCTGCATTAACATATTTAATTTTTTTTTGGGATTTTAAAATACTACACCCGCTATTGTATGTAAATTTTCGCTTAACTTGTGCTAATGTTTACACTTTCAAAAAATACACTTTGCAAAAAAAAACTGTTTGAAATGCCACAACTTTAAAGTTTCATTATCACTTTTGAAATGGTTTTATAATTTATTGGTTCTTGTCACCCGATTAGCACCATTTTGTAAACAAATATCTTAACAATTTTTTTCTAGTGTTATCGATAAAATCGTATAAAAAGGTGAAGTTTTATGCCTCTTCATTTTACAAATATTTATCTTTCTTAAACAAAGTTGTGGGTGTGAAATTAATTAGGTTTGTGTTCAGCCAGGTTTGCATAAAATAATTGAATCACATGCTATTTTTCTTTGTTATTAAAGAAACATGTTTACACGAAAATAAGCAAAAACTCTATTATCATTTAGCTTTCAAGGACATTCAGGCATTATATGTTGTTGGCCTTCTACTCTCTATATATGTGACATATTTCAATGGTTTTTAAATTTCAAATCTTTTAAATGCACATGTACGCAAGTACTTGAAATCTATGTGTATTTGTCAGTTATACATAAATAAAGTGGAAGTTATTTTCGTTAGCAGTTAGTTCCGCTTAAACACAATAAGTGACTTCTTGAATCTCCAACACGAAAAATAGATCAGCAGTTATGAAGAATCTTAACATGCCAATAATGTACTCATTCATGGCTTCAACTAAATGCATTATTTTAATAAAAGTCCGCAATCTATTTTGCAAATATTCACCTTCATTAAGGCCATCAGACGTCATCGCGACTCATGATTTCACTTAATTAAGATTAATCAATCATGTAGGATTTTATATACCAGGCCACGTAAATTCAAAGTGTATTTAGGTATTCATGTACATATATGCGCGAGGTCTGTTTTTAAAGTGAAGTGAATTTTCATCTCTCTTAAAAAATATTTATTTAGTCATTAATTTTTATTATGGTCCTCTCAAAGTAGTCCGCTCGTGAGATATAATACTCGTACACTTATACCAGCGTTTTTCCCCAAATTGAAACAGTAATAACTGATATGCAGTTTTGATATGCCCCTTGATATATATATATATATATATATATATATATATATATATATATATAAAGCGAATGATGAAACACAATGTCTCCATTTCCCGTTTCACGTACTGCAACTTTCACTAATCAACTTCTTTTCATTTCCTCTTTAAATATACCTTAAAGTTCACACAGCAACATCTGTTGCAACAAATGATGTAAAGATTAAATTAAATGTTTTATTTCTGTTAGCGTTGTAACCATAAGAAATGTTGATAAAAAGTAATATTTTATAATTAAAAATGGATAAATTAGGATTTGAAAAACTATTTCTTTTTTTATTATATCCGCAAATCTAAAGTTGTTCGTAGACTGATTACGGTTGGCATTTTCGGCTTCAGATTCTGCAATTTGTAATAGATTACAAGGAAAACGCTAAATTTTTCTTTCATGTATTCCGAAATTTGAAGCCGAAAAATGCTAACAGTAACCGGCCTGATATATTTTAATCTCGATCATATTGCTAAGAGTTTCTGAACATTTGAAAAGTAATAAAAACAATTATGTACATACATATATAAATACGGCATTACATATTTACGTACATATACGTTTATAAAATTTCGTTCATTGCTTGATTTACCACAAAATAAAATAATCAAGTTAATATGAGAAGACTTAAAAGTGCTTGAGAAAGACAGCCTTGAAACAATTTCAATACCTGAATGCATCTAACGAACTCGCTAATTTATAACTGAATTTAAAAAAAAAGTATATTTACAAACATATTTATTATCTTTTTTGCAGCCTCTTTTTTCTTAATTAAAATCCCTTTTTTGTAGTTAGTTTTTATTTACTATTTATTTATTTTCCTACGAATAGTTTTTGTGTGCCTTTAAGTGCTTTCGACAGAATTAAATTTATAACGTTTTATTAGTTAATAATAAGAAGAAAATGCAATTTTTTAAAGTTTTTGTCACATTTACAATATTGGGTTTGACCACACATAAATGTTTAGTAAACAGTGATTCCGCCCCGGGTGAAAATATAGCTCCCGGCAATCGCTACAATACCCACCCAAGCTCCGTAGACAGTGTAGGCCAACCGCCAACGGCCAATAACCATCAGCGGTATCAACATATACCCCCGCATCAGCAGCATCAAGCGCAATATCCCCAACACCACGGTGCTCAAAAGTATGCAGCAGCACATGGTGCTGGAGGTGGGGCTGCGGGTACGGGTCAAAATGTGGCGGGTAGTGGCCTACACCATCCATCGCATGGAGCTGTTATAAGTGGTTCGCATATCTATCATCCTGCGCCCAGCAGTGGTCACGTTGAGCCCAAGAATACCTACAACCTCTTAAGTGAGGCCATGTCACAGGCTGTTAGCAATGAATTCAGTAAGTAGTTGCACAAATGCGAATTTCATAATATTTAATTTCAATAATATAAACTTTTTAATATTGTTTTGTAGGTTCTCTTGGCAGTGGTTCAGCTGATGGTGCTTGTCATGCAGATGATCTTGATTGTTATAGCGATCAAGACCGTTTGGGCATGGAAGCTATAAGAAGTTTACATCGTCAATTAGACGACGATGATAATGGAAATATTGATTTAAGTGAATCTGATGATGTTAGTTTTATATGATCTTTTCAATTGATTTGCTTGTTCTTTAAATGCAAAGAAATTTTATTGCATTAATTAACTTTTATTTCTCTTAATATTTAGTTTTTGCGTGAAGAACTTAAATATGATTCGGGCTATGAGAAACGTCAAAAAGCTTTTCATTTCAATGATGACATGCATATATCTGTTAAGGAGTTATGGGAAGCATGGTTGAGATCCGAAGTAAGTTTTTCATAGCAGTTTTTTTTTTTTAATTTATGCCCCTTAAAAATGTTATATTTAAAGGTTCATAATTGGACAACTGAACAGACAACAGACTGGTTGGCTCAATCTGTGCAGCTCCCACAATATGTGGATCTATTTAAACAGCATAAAGTTTCGGGCGCTAGTTTGCCTAGGTAAGAAAGTTTATAATTTTCCAAGAAAGGGTAGTTAATTTTTATATTGATTTGCCTTTTCAGATTAGCTGTTAATAATATGCATTATGTGAGCAACGTTTTGGGCATCAAAGATCCCATACACAAACAAAAAATCGCCTTAAAAGCCATGGATGTGGTATTATTTGGACCGCCAAGAGGTAATAAATAAAAAAATACTTTAATTAAAGAAAATAAATTATCAATAAAATTTTGTAATAAACAGAGACTGGTACCCGCTGGAAAGATTATATTTTAGTTACTTTACTGCTTAGTGCTATTATTGGTTGTTGGTATGCGTATCAACAAAATAAAAATGCCAAAAGACATTTGAGACGCATGGCACAGGATATGGAAGGCTTGCAAAGAGCTGAACAAAGTTTGCAGGAAATGCAGAAGGTTGTTAACTAATAACATTCTATTCTTTTTCTTTATATTCAATTTAATTTATTTTATTAATTAGGAATTAGAACGTGCTCGGCTGGAACAAGAGAATGTGGCGACTGAAAAAATGGATTTGGAACGACGTCTAAAAGAAGTACCCACCTTAACATCTTCTAACTCGGATTTAGAAGTTCAACAGTTAAAGAAGGAAATTGAAATGTTACGGAGTGAATTGTCACGTGCCGAAATTGAACTTGTCGATAATTGTTGGGCGCCACCTGCTCAGCTGCAGTCATGGCTGCAATACACCTATGAACTGGAAAGTAAAAATCATTTAAAGAAACGCATTTTGGCTGAAAAGCAATTGCAATCGGCTAGAGAAGCTTGTGAAAAATTACGTAAAAAACGCTCAAGTTTAGTGGGTGCTTTCGTTTCAACTCATGGCAAAAGTATTGATGATGTTGATCGTTCAATTGTTGAAGCCCGTAATTCATTAGGTGAAGTCACCAACGAATTGCAAGAACGCTTACACAGATGGAAACAAATCGAACAGTGTTTGGGTATCAATATTGTCAATAATAATGGCTTGTCATATTTGGAAAGTGTTTTGTATGGTCGTAATGGCGGTGGTAGTAGTGGTGCTTCCATAAAAAGTTCAAGAGGTGAGACGAAATATTATTTTTTAATTTTATTACGTTGATATTACATGATACATGCTCTTTTAAAAAATTTTTTCCTGAATATATTCTTTTTGGAAAGATGTTTTTACACATTTATTTTAGAACTTGTAGTCATAGTTTTTTTCTATGAATGTTCCTTTGTGTGAAAACACAAAACACGATTGATAAGTTTTAATCGATTAAAGTTTGAAGAAAGCAAAATAAGGTCGATCGTAATAAAAATTCGCATTTAAAACTATTCCAAAAAATGTCTGTTACAGCCTTGTATATGTATTTAATTTTTTTCACGACTGATTGCCATTTTTTAATTGGCGGTTTATAAATAAATATTTAAACTCAACAGTTAATTGTATAATAAAATATAAATAATAGAAACTATTTATTTCCTTACTTTGCAGGTCGCATTACCAGCAGCTCAGATGATTTAGATGATGAATCTGTTCAAGGTAAGATGAATTTTGAAAATTTTTCCTTGATCTCTGCCGAATAATGTGAAATGAATGAAAACTTATTGCAAATAAAGTCCCTATAATCTCTCATACAAACGAAACTACGAAGTAAAAAATCTAAATGTTCCATGATCAAACAAAACCCATTTCTAATTTCATATGACTGACCAGTTTCTGCATAAAACATAAAAATAGATTTAAAAAATAAAAATCAAAAATTAATAGAGAAACTTCATTGTGAAATTTATGAATGCTGTGTCTGTCGTTATTTTATTTTCCCTTTATTATTATTATTATTATTGTATACTTAATTTAATATATTTTCTTGTTATCAAATTAAGTGCAATATTATTTAGTTTCTATATTAATTTAAAAGAAAACTTTTTGCATTTTACTTATATTTATATTTTCTTTTTTGCCTTAAGATAAAAACCTTTTTTGTTTGATTTCCCCATATTCCTACTGTTAATTTCATTATTGTATTGTAATTTATGAAAACGAAAACTTATTTTTATTTTACCTTTTTTATTATATAGCATCTTTTGAATAAACGTTTGATTGGATTTTTTTTCTAAATACTCTTATTTTATTTAATATTTCTTCAAGTTTGCCCTAAAATTTTATTTCCTCTATTTCTTTGTAACATTGGTATTGACAGTCTTAAGGTACTGTCACATTTGTCAAATATTTGCGCAAAAAATCGTTATTACTAAATAGTAAAGGAAAATATTTTGATTTGGTATGTGTGTATTAAGTGAAACATTAATAAATAATAGTCAGTGGTGTAGAATCCAATATGATGATGGTATTAAAATGATTCCGATTATTATTAAGTGGTTACGTTTCTTGAGCAAATATTTACCCAAATCTGACCGTACCTTTAATCTCATTTCCGGTGCTTTCTAGATTTTGTAGCTAAAATTTTTTTTTATTTTATTTGGCTTTGTTTGTATATATTCATTTATATTAATACATATGGGAAATATTAGAGATACAACATTAAGATGACAATTTGTGTACTAATTTATTTTAAAGTTTACTCCGTAAGATGCCATGTTCAACAACGTCTCCCCTTTCCGTCTTTGTAATGATAATTAAAAGAATATTCCTTCTTTACTAAAGGCGACTGAGTATTTCACCTGTACTCCGCTATGCCAATTAAACAAAATGAAAAGAAAATCGTTTCAGGCTTCTAGTTACAATTGACTTTCGAATATTTATATTAACCGAGTTTTGAAGGAAATATAAACGAAATTGAGGCTTAACAATAATTTTAACTTAGAGAAATTTGTAATTTCATCACTTATTTGAACAGCCATTTTTAATTAAGAAAAACCAGCAAATTATTTTTTAGCTGCAATGTAATTTGACAATTTTCGTACGGAATATTTTTTTATGATTATGGACCAGTATTTTTGGTTCCTGCTTTAAACTAATGATTTTCTAAGTTTTTATGTATTTGAAAGATTCGATTTAGAAAATGTAGACAAGTTTGAATCTTAATGGCATTTATTTCGGAAGTTGTATTCGCGGTCGAAATAAAACATTTCCGTTGAATATATGGCAAGCGTTGCCACATGTTAATCGATTTCCTGGCGACTACGGCAATAATTATAACGCTGAATATATTTACATAGAAATGCTAAATAGAAAGGTTTAACTAAAACGTATCCTAACGATTAAAACAAGTACTAACCAAGTAGAACATTGAAGCCATATACAGATGAACCCGAAACTATAGTATAGTCTCATAGCAATCATCATGACCAACATAGAAAATTTCGAATGCAAAACTTTTTTTTTGTGCCGGATCGGATTTAAATTTATAGATAAACTATTTATCTGTTTAAAAATCCAAGACAGTGTAGTAAGTATTCCATTTTAGATGCGTTAAATCTTTTTCCCTTCAACACAAACAATTGGTTTCTTTTATAACTTTTTTTAAAATTCTTGTACTTTAATTTCCACAAAGAATTGTAAATTTAGACGCTTAATATCCAAGTGCAGGAACTATAAATTGAGAAAAGTTTTCACACAAATGAAAGGTAAGAACCAGTTGATAATGCTTTTTCTAAATTATTCTATTGCTGTCTTGTAAATAAACAAATTTATTAACAAATATTTCGTTTGTAAAATATTTATAAAATTTCGTTAACTAATGTTGGCATGATGGTTGTATATTTGTGTTCATTATTAACTTTTGATAACATTTCTTTTTGGCCTTCAATTCATTGAAATTTATTACATAAATCTATCCTCATTGTATTGTAGTTTGTTGTTATATACGTAGTACATATGTACATAATTACATACATTGACTGGCAATGCTATTAACCATTACACTTGTATATGTTTTAAGTATCAGAATGTGGTTGTTAACTTTGTGTCTCCTGTGAAAGTAGATGACTTCTTATGTCCCCTTAACATAGAGCATGTCTTTTTTTATCATTTAAATGTGTTTTTTTGTTGTTGTTGCTGTAATCACAGTCATAAATTACTTGTAGTCTAAATTATAAAAATATATATTCGAAATCTCGCACTTAATTCGCAAAGGAACTTTAGGGACTGTTCACAAATCGGGGAACGCAAGTAAAGATTGTGTTATAATTATTAAAACGGAGTAGAAGTGGCTTTAAGTTGTATAAAATGAAGTTGCCTAATTTGTGAACATCGCACAGTGGGGGATTTTGAGCAAAACAACTAAACTTTGAATTATATATATATATATATATATATATATATATATATATACAAATCTTATTATAACTTCAGTCAATAATCGATTTTCGCTGGCAATTGAATAAAATTAGGTTTTCAACCTTTTTTAGCACAAATACTTATAAAAATAAATATAAAAGAAAATCATTGTTTTAATCCAAACTTATTTTTGTTGAAAATATAAAGTTGAAGGTCTGTGTTCTCAAACCCCAAGACTGCAATAAAACGTTTTAAAATATCCCTCCAGCTACTTAACAAGCAGTTGTCATATCTAACAATATAATAGGATCTTTATTGACAATGAAAAATTGATAATGTTGCAAAAATTTTCAGTTCAATTTTAAAAATCAATTACGAAAAACATTGAATATTTTTGTTACACTTCAGTAAGTTTTTTAATTTTGTGCAATTAATTTGTTATGTTTGTTTTGTTAAATTAAACTTTTGTTTTACCACATCAAGTGTTAGTTTTGAACCATAAACATTTTCTTATAATATCATATATCCTGGGACAAAAAACTGTCATATTGATTTTATTTTTCACTGGCCTAAACAATTTGAAATTAATTCAATTAAAAATAAGAAAATTATATATGATATTTCTGATATCGCTGACTTAGTAACTCGGCAAAAAAAGCAATTATTTTCGATATGTTTGACTCATACATGCCATACTTACTTACATAAATTCATTCATACAGGATTAAAGATCATAGGAAACCATTTAATCAATTTTATGCTGTTGACATCTTTAAAATCATTATTCTAAAATAAAATCTTAATCACAATTAATTATTTAACCATAATTGAAATTTCGTTTTTCTCTGACTCGTAACACTATTTATTACATTTTTACAAATTCTTAAAAAAACATCCCCAAAACAAGATAATGATGATTAAAAGGAAAAAGAAATTCTTTATATTTTGCCAGGTTTCATTGATGGCTATAGTCGGAGCTCTGGTCTGAGTGGTTCTACCATTTTGAATAGTAGTTCGAATATAACACGAGATGATTCATCGGGTAGCGAGGACAATGTTGAATCACAATCGGTACAATTTTATTTGGGCAATGCACCGCCAACACCAGCAATAACGCCTCGTACACCCATACAGCCATCAATTGAAGTGTTGAATCATGTGGTCAATCACAATCACACGAATAGTAGCAGCCTTGGGGCAGTCTCAGCTTCTAACATTGCTTCAGTTGGATCAGCAGCAGCTGCAGCAGCAACAACAGTAACTGGACAACAACATGTTTCTAGCAGTGACAGGTATTCGTAATAAATAATTTGTTTATTTTTTTAATATTGAAATTCATATGAAGAGTATGTGTTTTTCTCAGTTAACCATTGGCCTGTTTGCGTACTTGTGAATTTGCACAGTTCGGATTAAATTTAGTGCACCAACGCACTTCCGATTACAGAAAAATTATACGCCGTGATGGGAAATTTGAAAATAAGATGAAAACTTATTTTATTATATATCTAGAAAATTATAATAAATTTTATTTGTTTAATATTTTATGAATAGTTCGCTAACCTTGTCAGGCATAAGCAATAGGAAATTTAATTGAAAAATCAAAAAAAAATATTAAGTTTGCCATTCCTGATGATGTTCAGAAAGGTTAACGAAATATTGAATAAATAAATAAAATTTATAATATTAAAAAAACAACCTCGAACTCAATAAATATCATAAAATAAAGGGAAAAACAGTCAATAAAAAGAAAATCTAAAATGATAAAAGTTTCGGAAACGTATAGCTTTCGAATCGTTAACATCGCAGGAAGTACGCAAACACGCCTATTTTCACATAATTTAAAAATTTTATTTTTCTCTTTTCATGTGACCTTTTGTTATTATTTACTTAATTAAATTTTTAGTGTTTTACATGACTTAAATCGTCATAGTCCTTCGATATCATCTGAACGTTCAGATCGTTCTATACCCGTGCCACCGCGTACTAAAAAACACGCTCACACAAATTCGATTTCGTCCACAACCTCGTCTGTTGCGGCAGCGACTACAACACATAGTGTTACACCAGTAGCATTGTCGCCACCTACATTGAGTGGTCCAATAGGTCGTGCACCTTTACCTCCCCCCCGTAAATCAAATCAGAGGTTTGTTTGTGAAACAAAAAAAAAAAAAACAAAAAAAGTAATTGCCTTAATTGTTGGCGCGAGTCCTGTTTTACTACTAACTTTTTTAGCGTTGCATGAGTTAAACTTCTTTGTTTGTTGTTTTTTTTTTAATTTGTTTTTTAGCAACGAAAAAATCATAATTTTTTAGAGCTGCAAATTAACTAGCAGTTGGTAAACAGATAGTTTTTTTTAACTTATTTATAAAACTTGGCTGGTGTAAGTTTGATCTTTAAACTAATTTATTTTCAATTATATATTTAATATTTTCAAAGAATTGACTTTTCGAGATTCTCTCTTCTTTTCCCAAAATGGTTCAAGTCAGTTGCGAGATAAAATATCGTCGACATATACACAAATACCAACGTAGTTGTCATAAAATATATTTTTGATGAAAAGTACTTTTGACCCATGTGTTTTATAAAATATTCTTGTTTTTAAAATATGTTCCCTTCAAATTTTTAAACATCACATCTCACACACAATAACCTGCATGACAAGAGTTGCTCTGGAATATGATCCGCTTTTCCCGTCATTTATTTTACTTAGCTTTTCTTTAAACGAACTTGCCTGATGTTATTCCTTGTTATTATCTAATAGCGGACTTTTTTTATTTTTAATTTTACAATTTCAGAAACCAAAAACAAACAACTACATAAATTTCTACTACTTCTACTACGTGTGCTACTACATAAAAAATAGACTCGATTAAAACTACTACTTTACTACTTCTACTAAATGCTACTACTACTACTACTACTACTACTACTACTACTATTTTACCTACTGTATTATAATTATGATTTTTTTAAGAAAAAAAAAACAACATACTTTATCTGTAAACAGAAACTGCTATGAAAAAAGTCCTTAAAAAGCCAGAAAAAAGACAAGACACCAAATTGTATTTTTCTTAATTTTACTACCAAATGTGTGTGTGAGAGTGTGTGTTTTTATTTACATATGTATTTATATAATCAGACTATTTATGTGGAAATAACAAGAACATTTTAAGAAAACTTAATCAAAGAAGCTTGTTCAATCATATTATTTGCCTTGTATACGATACAAACGTGCAAAGTTTAAATTGTTCATGAAGAGGAAGTTCTCAACAGATTATGGGATACACAATTTCTCTTTCGAAATAAACTTCGAAGATCGACGAAGATTGACTGCAGATAACAAGAATATTTATAGAAAAATTTATTAAAGCAGCTCATATGATCAAAATTCAAAATTTAGAATGTGTTTTGATAAAGATTCTGTGGACAGGTTTTCTGGAAAGCAAATTTTAAGATCGAAACTAATTTAAAGTTTTCGAAAATCTAATTAAAATTGAAATGTGCTATCTGCCATTAGAAGTATCTTAAAAATATCACACTTAAGTTATCATCATGGAAATCTATTTTCCACACATTATTAGTATCTAATAGTATTTATTCAAATAATTAGATTGGGGTTCTTCAATATATTCAATTCTTATACGAACACGAGAAAGCAGCAATAAATGCAATTTAATTTTATAAGTATTTTGAACAAACATATTTCCGTCCTGTCTAAATGCAAAAAACAAAAAATTAAAAAGAAATACCCTTTGTTTTTACAAATTTTTATATAATGCGTATATAACAAAAACAAAAAAAAAATTGAGTTAAAATATTCTTGTTAAACTTACAAACGTAGATACAAAACTAGATACAATTCACTTACTTCAGCAAGGGTCACGTAAGCAAAACCCCCCTTTTCCAAAATAATTTTCATTTAATACATTTCATCATTCCCTATACAAACTGATCTTTGAGTCAATCAGGAACATTAAAAAATTTTATACTTTTTGTCACCTAAAATTTAAATTATTTTAATATCAAATTCAAATTTTTTACTCTTTCTACAGCCCTTTACTAAGATCCCAAAGTTCGGACCTAATGGCAGCTAAAGATTTATATAGTTACTTGGGAAGGCCACAAACCGTACAGCCTTTTAACAAAAACAATACAAACGGAACGGGGGCAGCAGCAACAACAACGAAATCCAAGCAAATGGTTAAACAGCACAGTACAGCAAGTCAACAATCTACCTCATCGACTTCATCGTCCGTACAGTCGGCACCCGATCATATAGGCAAACAACAATCTCCTTCTCGCCTTCCCACCAGTCCACGAGAAAGGCAAATAATGACACAACACCATCAACAACCGCAGCATCATCATCCAACATCTATTCAAACAACATTTTCGAATTTGGATAAGGATCTGTTACTAACCTCTTCAATCACTACCCTGCAAAGTTTGGGCCAATTAACATCCGATCATATATTATTGACAACCAACAGCTCTCTAACAGATTCGAATATACCAACGGATTCATCTCACAGTGATACACAACAAACTGTTGCCGATAAATCGAATACTGAAAATACGGCTGCAACTACTTTAAAGAAACGGAAAAAGGGGTTACGTTTCGGTTTTGGCAGCAAAAAATCTTCCAGTACCTCGGGCCAAGAAACTAACACGAAATCAAAGTAAACAGTTCAACTGAAAATGGTTTAAAATATCACAATCAACTGAATAAAAATTAGGAGTCAATTAAATATAAAACAAATTGAATGCATTAAAAACTGCGTTTCCCCCAAATAAGTAAATAGATAGAAATACTCCTTTTCCAGTCGTCTTCCATTTTCAGTGAGGAAAAATAAAAGCTAATTAACAGTTTTTTTTTTTATAAAAGGTACTTAAATAAAACTATCATCTGAGAGACTTTGAAACAAAAAAGAAAAACAACTATTTATAAAAAGTATTTTTAAATATAGTACATTTTGTAAAAACGCTCTTTATAGAAATTCTATTCTGAAAGATACTTTTTTTTTATTAAATATACGTATAAAGAATACTTCATTAAACGGATACTTTTTATAAAACATACATTTTATTAAAAGTATGGCATTATTTGTCAAGGACCTACTTTGTAGAGTGTAATTTCGTAAAAGATATCTTTTGTAAAGAGGAATACTCCTTTTTTGTTAAAAGTATGTTTTGTGAAAGATACTTTTTATAAATCTCACATTTTTAAGAGATGTTTGTCTTAAGTGTAATTTTTATAAAGGGTACATTTTCAAGAGGATATTAATTTAAAGGTACTTTTATTAAAAAGTACTTCTTATAAAAGAACTTTTATCTCTTAAAAGGTACTTTTGATAAAGTGTACTTTTTATTAAAAACGTTTTAAACTAAAGGTATCTTTTGTATGCGTATCCCTTATTAAATGTAAATTTTATGTAAAAAGCTTTGTAAAAATTTTCTTTTTATGAAAGATAATTTTAGTAGCAGGTATTTTTTTTTTTTTTTTTTGTAAAACGTGCTCAATGTGTATTTTCCTAACGGTGCTTTTTTATATAAAAAGATTTGCATAAAAGTTACAGTTTATAGAGGTACGTTTTACAAAAATTGTACACTTCAAAAAGGTACTTGTTATAAAAATTGCATCTATAAAAGTTATTTTCGATAAAAGTACTTTTCATTAGGAAGCGTTTTTTATTGAATTTGCTTTTTATAAAAAGTACATGTTATAAAAAATTGCTTATACGAACAGCACGTGTAATGAAAGCTACATTTCATTAAAAGTGCATTTCTATAAAGGTGCATTTGATAAGAGGTTATTTTACAAAAGGTACTTTTTATGTTTTTTGTAAAAGCAGAAAATATTTTGTATACTTTGTAAAGAAAGATACTTTTGCTGGCATATATATATAAAAAAACAATGTGGACTTAAGTGTGTCTCGCTCAAAACATAATTTCCATACAAAATTTATTTAAAAAAATTCAATTAAACGAAAGTGTTCTTTAGAAAAACTTTACAAGCACCATACAACACTAAAGTCGACATTATTTCTTATAAATATCGAGGAAAAGTACTTTATCAAAAAACATCTGTTTATATAAAAAAAATCTAAGTAAATGAAAGTGTTATTTAGAAAAGATTTATAAGCACGACAAAAGTGGAAATGAAAAAAAGAACAGGAGTCATGTATATTTTGTGTAAAGTTTTTTTTTGTATGAGTGAAAATCTTCTATCAGAACTCCTTGTGAATAGTCTTCCATTTTCATAAATAAAATCTAAAATAGAAATATACATATACTTTGATAATAAAGGCAAAAAAGCAATATAGCATGTATGTAGAGTAATTTAAAAATACACAGAAAAAACTATTCCCAAAAACAAGTTCCACAAAAATTAACTGCCTCTCAGTTGAAAGAAGCTTTCGATCGTTTATTCAAAAAACATGAATAAAATTATAATGTAAATTTTACAAATGAAATTTTCTTTCGACTTAGGGGGTCTTGCTTTCATTAATTTCTTAATTCCTGTTATTAACAAATAACAAGTCGCACAATAAAGCCGTTAATTATTTTGCCACTTAAGCCATCTAAACCAAACTTCATTAAGTAACTTAAAAATATAATTTGTAATAGAATGTAGAGTTTTCGGATTTTTATAATACAATCTTAGCAATTGAAAATGTATATATTGATTTTTCTGTGTATGATAGCCAACCCTCCATAATAATATTTTAAAAAATATTTAATATACATATTACGTTTGTCGTAGGCGTAGTCAAGGTTGAATGACTAATGTCAAATATATGGGAAGTATTGCTATATATTTACTTCATTACGACTACGACAGCCATAATAACACTTATTTTATTAAAAACTTTTTGGAAAATAGTTCTTATATAAATTAAAAATAAAAATTCTTCTAGTTTTTTGACCTCTTTTTGATTAATAATGTTGTCTAATATATATTAAGCTTAAGGTCTCTTTATTTTTATTATCTTATAAAATTGTTTTTCAATATTTCGTCATATGAAATTTTTCATATTGTTGTTTTATAAACAAAAATTATTTTTTCACATCAAATTAAAAAATAAATTTCCTGAAGAAGTCACACAAAGAGTGACGAAATATTGAAAAACAATTTTATAAGATAATAAAAATAAGGAGACCTTAAGCTTAATATATATTAGACAACATTATAAATTAAAAATATATTCTGTATCTAAAATTTATAACAGGCCTTCTAACTACGAGCATAAAGTTGTTCAAACTCTGGCAAAGGGTTTTTCAATACAAAATTTGTATAATAAGAGTATTTGCGTTAAGTTTGACCAACTTATTGAATGTACATATTAAACAAAACTATTATAGTGCTTTAAAAGCACTTCAATTTGATATATATTTTTTTTAAATAATTAAAAAAATCTTTGTAATATGTTTGGTCTCAGCTGAAGCAAAAGTTCTTGTGTTTATTTTTTTGTAGCTTAAATATCCGTTTCTTGCTTGATCAAATTATAGAAGAGGCTTAATTTTAATATTTTTATGGTATCAGAGGCTGTTTGTTTTTAGTGCCCGAAATTCCTGATACCAAGATCATATAATATTTCGTTTCCCTGTTTAAAACCCTCAGATCAGTTATTGTCTCGACCGAGTTTTCGTCGTCGTGCTTACTGACTACGATGTTTATAATTGTAAAGCCTGAAATATTTAACCTAAAAGCTTTAGAATTAAACTGAGAAGTATTCATTATATTATTTTTGGTTTGAGCAAATGCTAAAGCTATTTGCTTGGTTATTTTATTTCGAAATACTTAATTAATTATAAAATGTACTTATTTAACTTTCCAACAACACCGTGATCCTTTTTATATCCATTTCCAAACACGAATCTACAACAAAAGACGTTATTACATGGTAATTATTAATACGAAATACTACTTTCTGTAATATTTGTTGGCTTTAGTTATTTTTTTCTTCGACATTATGCAATTAAGCTGTTAATAAAAACACATAAACGAGTAAATTAAATTAGATATTTTTACAAATATATATAATTAAGTATAAAATTTAAAACTGAGGTAAAAATATATATATAATAAAAGCTATTTTTTATACAACTAAATGCTTTTCACACTTTATATCACCCTTATCAACTTAATTTTGTTTTATTTATATAAAAGAACATATATGTCGATTTATTTGTTTTTTGCTTGTTTACTTATCTGATCTTTATTTTTATATAAATTTATACTATAAATTAATATTTTTTATTATACATTGAATAAAGTTATGGTCTATATACAAAATATCAAAAAATGGCCCTATTTAAAACAGAAACATGTGTTGAACTCATCCTAATCACTTTATTTAATGTTTAATACTTTTAAATTAGTTTTAGATAAACATGTTGTTTTATTTATTTATATTTTAATTGAATTTTATATTTAAAAGTGATATTGGGGGCAGATATGCTCTGATACTCCCAATTTTTTTTATGTTCTGTAAACCAAACACTTTCGAATTGCAGTGTTAATATAGCTTAAAGTCGAGCAATTTTCGAATTGAATTGTATTCCCTACAAAGGATATTCTGAGCAAACTCCATATATTCCACACTATTCAAGTATGACTTAAAATTAGAGCCGAGAGCCGGCACTCTTTTGGAGCACTATTTCGACCTCTAATTTATCGCCAAAGTTTATTTGGGAATCGTTATGTATTAGACCCAATATTCTGAAGTGTTTTCTAAAGATCCATCGCCCTGTTAAAATAGTCAAATGCTGACGTAATTGATTCCTGGCTAACCTTAGCCGATCATGTACCTCATGCACGTGTGAAGCTATCCATATAGCAAATAGCCTTGTTCTTCGACTCGTCTATTAGAAGCTGCTGCGAAGGACCCTAAGACCCAAGAAAATTTTATAAATTCCTTTTTTGGCTGTAAATTACAAAATTGTTCCACTGGGTGTTTGTTATCCCTTTTATACCATCCTTATAAACAGAATTAAGAAATAACACTGTATTCATCGTACTTCAATCATTGCTTGTCTTTTTTTTTTGCTGTTATATATTCTTTAAGGTCTAAGTCTACACATAGGACTAACCACGGGATATACACTATCCTACGAGCTTCTTAGTACTTTAGATAAGTTAATGAATACTGTTGACCTAGAAATCTCCTAAGCTCAGACAACCTTTTCAGTCATTTCAAATCACTTTGCATGAGATCATTTACAGAATGAGTCTGATGCGAAAAAATTAAATTCTAACGTATCAATTTTGAAAATTATTTTATAAGTCTTGATGAACGATTTTCGATAACTTCGCTTTTGTTATCAAACATATTTTCTCATCTGGCAGTTGTTATTTCCAAACAGCTGTTCGTTACTTCTTATGTAGTGATGTGTATTTGTATGAATAAAATAAAGCAGATATATCGAAATTTTCTTAAAATATTGTGCAGCAAATATCAAAAGTATTATAGAAATAAAAAGTATATATGGTATTCTATTGATAATATTTGTTAAGTGAGCATCTCCAACTACTTGGGACGGTACCGGGCACGAAACTTTTCGGATGTCTGTGCCGTTGATGTTAAATAAGAGAAAACCCAGCAGCATTAGTAACACCTTAACCATGAACGGCCGCAGCATAAAAGTTAATCGTGTGCCGGCAACTATTGCGGTCATTCTTCTATTATGTTTTATGTTCTATATGTTTGGTGGTAGGCAAGAGCAAAGGCCGTCTATGTATGGTATGTTAAGGAATCAAAATAAGGTAAATATGCGCAAACTTTTGATTGCCGCCATACAGGCCGCCCAAAGAGGAGGCATGGAAATTTTAGAAGTGTCCATGACAAGAGATTTGAAGGAGAAAAGTAAGGGGAAAACTGATGAGGGTGCCAATGATCCATTCACGGATGCTGATGGTCGTTCGCATTGTGTCATGAAACAAGGATTGCACCGTATATTTCCACGTGTCACCATATTTTCGGAGGAGGACAAGGAAAGCTGTGCCGAAGCGATCACGTTTGATTTAGATCCAACTGTGTTGCATGAAACTGCTCAAATACCCGACGAGTTGGTTAACATTAAAGATGTTACAGTATGGATAGATCCATTAGATGCTACTCAGGAGTTTACTGGTAAGTTGAATGGAATGTGCTTTGATTATATAAAGTTTTTGAAAGTTTGAAGTCAGCGTTGCAGACGAGATTCGCTGCTAAACTGAAATAAATATTTCCCATTTCAGAGCAACTATATCAATATGTCACTACTATGGTGTGTGTAGCAGTTCGTGGCAAACCTGTCATAGGTGTTATTCACAGTCCTTTTTTGGGGCAAACTGCGTGGGCATGGGTCGATCATTCAATGTCTGAATATCTCTCATCTATTCGTCCAGAGACATACAGAGTAGATAATCCAATTATCATAGTATCAAGGTCGCATGCAGGCGATGTCAAAGACTTGACACTTTCAGTTTTTGGTGAAAAATCTAATATAATCACTGCGGCTGGTGCTGGTTACAAAGTGCTGCAAGTGGTAGCCAATAATGCAACGGCGTATTTGCATTCGACCAAGATAAAAAAATGGGATATTTGTGCTGGTGATGCTATATTAAGAGCTCTTGGGGGCGCTATGACAACGCTAGATAACGAATTAATAGACTACGGACCCGATGATTCGCCCCTTAATGCTCGTGGTTTATTGGCTACGATAGAAAATCATAACGTCTATATTGATAAACTAATGAATTACCGCAATACGCACAATATAAGTAAAAGTCGTAGATAGTAAATAAAAAATTAAAAATGTGTAGAATCTCTTAAAGTGCGACTGGAGTAAAATAAGTAGGAAAAAACGTATTTAAATTAAAAGGTGCTTTCGCCAATAGTGTAAAGGTGCGTATCGTTTTAATACAAAAATATTAAATTAGTTTGCTCCATGATGTAGTTTGCAAAAATGTTGATATATTCGAAACAATTTAATTAACATATTTTTACATTTTCATTTCTTTAGTGTTATATAAATAATTCATAAAAACACCAAAATTTGCTAACGAGCTAATGCAACATTATCTAAAGCTATTTATATTCAAGATAACAAGAAAGCTCTCATTATCTTCGTCAAGATATTTTTTCAAGATTCAAGATTTAAAACATCAAGTAAGTTTTTATTTTTATTATTATTTTACTTTCTTTTCGTTAAAACCAGTTTTGTGATCATACCAGAAAGGTCATGAACTTTTGCGAAATAGGTTTTGTTTAAAATATTAAGAATATCATGAGTGATTATTCATCATGTAGTTATAAATACATAACAAATATGCAAACAATTATCTAGTAAGTTTACAAGAATATAAGAAAATACAAAAAAGTAAATAATTATGGTCTGACTGGGCGTACAAGATGTCTTGTCATAAAAATTTAAATTACCAACCTGATTGCTGTATGATTTGAAAAAGTAATAGAAGAGCGTCTAATCTTTCTAGTCATTTTATTATTGAACAGCCCTTTTGCAAATACCATGTGTCGAAATAAATCACTTAGTTCATTAAAAGCCTTCTACATTTGTTAGCTTTTAAAAACCGATAGTTATGAGACAAGTACAATATGTTATTTTATGCTTTGAATTATTAAACGACAGTATTCGTTGACTAACAATTTATAATATACAGGGATAAAGCCACCATGAGCTGAATTAATATACAATAAAAAGCCTTCGACTTGAAAAAAATATACCTTCCAAAAAAAAAAAAAAAAAAAAATTTAAACATTTTTAAAACTCAATCTTTTATGCCTTAAGAGAATACAAACGTTTTTTCCTTATTGTGGGGTGAAGTTATTTTATAATCTGCATCTCATTGGTTCTTACAAAAAATTTTCAGTAGACGTTTACCTAAATTCAAAATAACAGCTTTCAACTTATTTACACACTTTCAAAAATAAATTTTAAATTTATGTAAAAACTAATTAAATGCTAGTATATGGACATACTTGACCAAAAAATAAATAAAGCAGTTTCATATATATATAATAAATAGACTGAGAAAAATTTCAAATATTTTTTTCCACTCAAGTCATCTCACATTTATTTTTATTTATAAAAACTAATGGTACTCTGTTCAATAATTAGCACTACCTCGAAATACTATTTATAAAATGATGTTGCATATATTTTGATGTTCTATATATTTTGTGGAAAATATATGTGTTGCCGATATGTATCTCGCAGCACGGTTTTATAACTACCAAATAATATGACCCCCAAATTTTAAGTAACATCGATAACACATAAGAATTTCTTGAAAACCTTTAAATAGTGCAGCATATTTTTATGGGATGAAGTAAAATTTCTATCAGGCATGATAAAATATTATTAAAACCCAACCAGGACGAATGGAAAAGAAAAACGTTTTCAAATCTGCCTACTATTATTACACAACGACACTTGAACTCTCAACATTACTTTAAGTATTTTGTAGCGTGCGTCACACAATTTAGTAATTGATTTTTCGTATCAAATATCTGCTGATCGCTCTTCAAAGATATATATTATATTATACACTAAACAAAATATTATGAACGCCACATACCCTGCACCACGGCTTTTTGTCTGCCAAATAATCTGTTTTGGACTTCTCTTGTAACAAAACCTATTTTAGGAACTAGATTTCCTGTATTTTGTGCGCGAAACTCGCCGAAAATTAAAAAAAAAAAAACTTGAACTCTCAAATGGAATTACACGTTACTTTGTAGCGTACGTCACATTATTTTTTAATTGCCTTTTTCGCATCCAATACCTATTAATGAGTTAAAGGTATTGATTTTCAAACTCCAAAATATGCTTTTATAGGTTTGTCCCTAAACGACTACGAATAATGTAGACTGCGTCAGGGACAATATATGCACACAATGATTTTTAATATGATATCAAAAACCAAAATAAAAAGGCCGCATGTACATTTCTGTATGTAGAAAGAAGTCGAAATTTAAATTTGCCATGAGAAACAACTTTTTGGATTTATTATATTTGTTCTTTTATTTTAATTTTATGTATGACTTTATAAAGTAGGAGTAAATACAATACAATTGCAAATAGCCTTTATTAACAAATAATAAAAATAGTAAATTATAAAAATAATAATAATAATAAACATCTTACATTCTAATAATAATATTGAGTATCTGGTTAAATCTACTACATACACAAAATGAATGAATAAATTGTTGTAATTAAACTAGTTTCCATTTCGTTACAAAAAGAAAATGTGTCCTTCAACCGCAAAAAGTTAAAAGAAAAACAAATATTTCACTAAATCCTTGTTTGCTTGTTGATTGCCAAAAGAAAAGATGAAAATTACGGAAAAAGTTTATTTATTATTAATTAAGTGTTGAGTGTGTGTTGTTGTTGCTTTATTCGTTTATTATGTATAAAGTATTAAGGAAGTGTTGGAGGTGTTTGCTTCTTTCTTTTGTTGTTTTATTTTCTAAATAATTGCTTTTTTTTTAATTTATTTTAATAATTTTTTTTTTATCTCTTCTTAATTTTCGATGTGTTCTGTTTGTTTATTTGTTCCCTGATTCATTGTTGCTGCTGTTGTCTAACCCAATGGATTGTTGGTATCAAAAGTTATCTTTGGCACAAAACCATTTTCACCTTCGACAGAATAAGCCACTGTCATTAATCTGCCATCGGGCAACCAAACCGAGTATTGGCCAGATACCTTGAAGTTGTGAGTGTGTGTGTGAAAGAGAGGAAGAGTTTATATTAAATATAAAATTTATATTTTATTCAATATCTGCGTAACAGAAACGTGGCATGAAGTTGGCATCAGTGAGGCAATTTTTACGGCTCCGTTAAATTTGATATTAACAATTTTTAAGTGAAATTATGACACAGTGTATTCACATTTCTTACTCGTATGGTAACTTCATGTAAAGGGGCTTGCTGTGCAATTCGATTGGGTAAGAAACCCTTTCGAAATTGAAATGGTAACAACATGTATATTCGAATAGTGTTCTTTTCGAATCGAAGTACACAGCAACCCTCCAAAGGTGTTGCTTATGCTTATGGAGTTTATATTATAAATTGCGATTCACACTATTTAAGGAAATTTTGATTTTTTTTAATGATTAAGAAATTTTACAATGAAAACTTTCATATTTATTTTATTATATTTATTACGTTATAGATAATTTTTTATAAAAGTAATAGGAAATACAATTTCCTATTCTTTATTCCTGATGGTAAAATATTGAATGAATAAAAAAATTGCATTCATTTTATAAAAAATCATCTTCAAGCTTGATAAATATAATAAAATAAATAAAAAAAGGCCAATTAAAGTTAGTAGCGAAAGCTTTCGTAGTGTGAACTGAGACTAACTACTTCACTTTCATTGTATAGAATCGCTTACTTTTCCTTGGGCATCACCAGCTTCATTTTTGTTGAAAAATAGTTCCTTCTCTGGATCTTTGACTTCATATTGATATTCATACTGTTAAAAGAAATACCAAAAAAAAAGTTATATGAGCGGTATGCAAATAGTATTCAGGATAACCGAAAATATGCTCTGAAAAAAGTGTTTTATGCGATTATGTTCAACATTTAATTCAGTATTTGCTTTTACACAACTCTTAACACCGTGAGAAGTTAGATGGCCAGTACCTCCGAGCCAAACAAGTGCGACTTGTAAGAATCGCAAAAAAAAAAAAAAAAATCCGTTTGTGGGGCTAAATTTTAAATAAATATAAACACGTTTGGAAATTTTTTATATTGTTAATAAACAAATTTTTTGACATATTGTCATTATATTTATTATTTTTTTTATTATTTATATTAGTTTATTAACAATTCAATTGAGATTTTATTTTTCATTTTGCCTTATAAATACTTTCATTGTTATCCAAGGGATTTCTAATTGTATAAAGATATAGAAAAATAAAATAGAGTCGTATCGAATAAAAGTTGTTTGTTGGGTTTGGTTTGTATAAGTTTCATAGCCTGCTACACTTATTATAATGTGATTTTTTGAAATTGTTTGTGAATTTTTATAGTTAATTTATTTAACATAATTCTCAGATGGTTTTTGGAAGTCTTTTAATAAGTTGAGAAGTTTGAAACTTTGCAAAACTGTGGTTGAAGTCTACTGACGATTTGGTAAGAAGCGCCAATGAAATGCATATAGACATTGCTTAACCACCCAACAAATATATTTCATATTAGAAATTTTTTATATTTACAAAACAAAAAATGGGAAATTCTAATTTTTGTTGGTTGCTTAAGTTTAAGTCCTTAAATTTTTAAATAATTTTTGTTGTGCAACAACTATAGTTTCCATTCTCATTTTTCGAAGTCTTCGCCTGTGTATTTATTTTATATTATTTTATACGCTCTCTCTTTATTCATAAACATCAAGATTAAATTATTTAATTGTTCATTGAAAGCAAACATGTTTCAGCTTTCATATGAACATACAATTCAAACAATAAATCGTTTTTAATATTTCTCTCTGTGTATCGAAGCTTAGAAATTTAACTTCACACCACAGTATTATTTTTCGAAAAAAAAGACTCGAGACAAAATATATAAATAAATTGGCAAAACAATATCCTCTCAAATAAAACTGTGCATGTTGTAAACAATTTGCAAAGATTTTGATTTATTATCTTACGATAATAATATGGAAAGTCATTCATAAAATTTTACTTTAGTATAAAAATGTTATGTTGAATGTGTATAAAATGTTTAATTCATTTTATTATTATTAGCTCATTAATATTTATACCTGCGAGAAAATAAAAAATAAAAAATGTTATTCAAACTAACATTTTGTACACAAGTTTTCCATAAAAAAAGTGTCTAAAATTGACATTGACGAGAATTATTTTGTGTTGTTGCATATAAATAAATTCAAATGCCCTTTCAAATAAATGTCAAATTCTCTCAAGTCTTTGGGAAAGAGTTATTTACAAGCGTTGGAAAGTTAACCAATTTAATTAATTTGCAATGGCAGCATTCATTGTTGTGTACTGGCTGGCACCGTAATTAAGTTGTTGTACAACAATCAGTTGAAATGATTTAGAGAGAGAGATTTTTTTGTTGTTGATCCCGAATAAAAAGTGCTATTATTTTGTTTTAACTGTAATTGACAGCCACGGTTAATTTGCGTTTTATTTGCAAGGTATCCCATAAGCACGCAAACGCCTTCAATTATTCTGTTGAAAGTATGCAAATTTTGAAAACTCATTGTATTTTTTGTATTTTTTTTAATTTTTCGCTAAAATATTGATTGTTTCATTTCCCATTTCGAAAAGTCTTATTCTATTTCCTGGAAGAGAATATTGTTCTTCAATGGAAGTTTTATAAATTGATTGAAATGTATGTAAATAACCAATTCGAAGTTTGTTATTGAAAATGTGTCAGAAAGTTTTATCATGATCTGTCTGAAATCAAAGATTCTGTATGATTTAGTAAATTTAAAAAAATCATAATTCGTTGTCAGACTTTTTTGGTGTCTCTTCAACTTCGATGAGTATCTGTTGAATATTCGAAAATGTTGTAAATTTCGAACTTACGAAATATCTTAGGTTTTCAAATTTAAATGGATTCAGGAGGATTTTCAATACTGTCGTGCAAGAAAAATATTGTGCTGGATGTTCGAAAATTTTCTAAGCTTCGAAAATACACAATATATTCCGTTTCCTTGATCAAATTTAGATGTGTTTGATTTGCCAACATCTTTTTAGTGATTTTATACGTATCAGGTGGATTTTAAAAACACTTGCTGCATGTTCGAAATGTCTTAAATATGGAGTTGTCGAAAAATGTTCTACTTTTCGGTTGCAATTCGACTTTTTTTGTTTAACAGAGCTAAATCATGAGCGCGTCGTGAAATCGAAACAATCTGGCGAATGTTCGAAAAAGTACTAAATTTCGAACTTACGAAATATACTTATATATTTTGCTTTTCGATATCTTTTGTGGTTTTACAACTATCTGATATATTTTAAGCACTTTTGCTACTTGTCCGAAATATCTAAAATACTGAATTGTCGCAAAATTATTGAAATTTAGGCAGAAATTAAATTTTTAGTCTGCTGTGGCTAAATTGTAATAATTTTTTTAATTTAAATTATTCTGGCTTGTTTTCGAAAATGTGTTGACTACCAATTACTTGTGTTCGACGTAAAACACATTTGTGGCATATTCGAAAACTTTCGAGATTACAAAAAATTTTGAATTTCTCAATTTAATTTATATGTGTTCGGGATTACAATTTCTTTAAGACAATTTGAGCGATTTTCTGCGTTCAACTTCTTTGATTTTTTTCTTGGCTTTTGTTTAATTTATAAATATTTTTGACTTGTGCAAGTTCGAAAATGTGTTAAATTTCGAAGTAGCGAAACTTTTAGGTGGCTTTAGATTTTCCAGCGTAATTGTAAGTACAGCTTAAGAGATTCGTGTGGCAGGCAACCTAGAAAATTTTTTAACTTCGAAACTTTTTCTAAAATTCTAAAATTTTCGATGTTCTTGTTAAATATACTTCAGTTTCTTCAGATTTATATTTGTTTCAGTGAAATGCTTTTAAGTAAATATTAAATAAATGTCTAAGTTATAAAAAATCGGATTTATAACACTTTAATTTAGTAAATTTTCAAAAAAAAAAAAAAATTGTCTGTTAATTAATGTAAAATTTGTTTATAAATTCGGACGTGGATATTTTCAAAATAAACCTATTTGTATGGAAAATATCAAGTTCAAGTCCTGTTTTCTTAATTAGCAAAAATTTATAAAAAAAAATTTTGATTGTCTGATATCCTGAAATATTTGCAAAACCTAAACTTCAAAAAATATAAAATATTCAGCAAAAATATAAAAAAATCCCACTTTGGGGACTTTTTTTTGGAATGGCGGTGATCTTCGAAATTCTTCCTAATTTTTGGAAAATAAATATTGATATTTCCTTAGTTTATAAAAAAAAAGTGCTTATAAAAGTCTTTTGAATTAAATTTTTGTACGAAATTTTCTCCAATTAAGCTGCTAAAAATCAGAAAAAAATTAATTCATATAAATTAATGTTCTTTAAGATATAATTTTCATACGAAATTTTATTTAAAACACTCTTCAAGTCTACTTTTTAATTTTTTTTTATTTTTATAAATACGGCAGTAGGCCTTTAATGTCTTAATTTTAATTTGTTTAAAAACAAATAATTTCTGCTATTGAAATTAAATACAATAACTTTTTACACTCGCACTACCCATTTAGAAACTGCGGAATTATTTTTATCTGATTTTACAAAAGCCCACACTGTACAACGATTATTGTCGGCCAGGACCGATAACCCAGAGACTTCCGTATAAATATTGCATATCTTTAAATTTCATTGGAAAGTCCACAGATACGACTCCCTTCTATTCTGCCCCTATTCGCTGTGCTCCTGATACGATTTAAGCTAAACTTTTTCTACCTCCCCAAAAATTTTTTTATTTCAAATTAATTTTTTTTAAGGATTTTTCGTTCAATGATTTTAATAATTTTGATTATATGTATTTCCAGGCTGGTCCTTTGGGGTCACAGAATTTTGTTTGCTTTTCAAAATCAGTCTGTTTCTCATGCCGAGTGTGTTAAGTTATTTTAATATTTCAAAGAGTTATTTTAATATTTAAAAAATTTCCACATTTAATTTCTTCCACTTAACAGAAGCAGGACGAACAAGACTTAAAGGAGTTAAAATAAAATAAACATACAAAAAACGCTTTATCCAAAACCCATTATTAAATTTAAAGTATGAATTTTGTGTAGTGAAAACACGTTTAGAAATCATTCATTAACTTTAATTGTTCGTTTATGAATAAGGACGTTGGCGTCCTTTTCTTTGAAATATCAAAAATTTTCATAATATTTTGAATTACTGAAAATTTCAATTCCAAACACTTTTCCTTGAACCGAGAGCCACTTTATTAATATTATTTCATAGTTAATATTCAACGAATATTACACCATTTCCTTTATTATTGCATATGAAAAAATCCTTTGATCTCATCATGAAAACTAAATAATTTAAATATATTTATTTTAGTTCAAGATTTGCTTAAAGGCTCCATATATATTAAATTGAGTTGGGAATTTTCGTTCGTTTTTGAATTAAAAACAAACAATTATGTAAAATATTTGTTACCGGTTCTGGTTGTTCAGGAGCTTGAGGTCGCGCATATACAGCAATAATGTACGCACACAATATTACCGCCACAAACTTCCAAGATAAAGCCGACATCGTTTCGTTTTCCAAAGTTACGTCTACGTTACTTTAATTTATAATTTGTATGTTTTATTTAATTTTTGAAATAACTCTTCTACCGCGTTAGACAAGATCTTCTGCGCCGTTTAGTCGTCAAACGCTTTTAGTATTTAACTGAACGCAATTGTTTGCCATAGAAGTCTTTTATATTGAATTCTGACTCGGAATCTCTTGTTAAAAATCGCGTCATCGCTGTAGCAACGTGTAACGTGCAACGTTTGTAACGTATACCCTGCCATAGGTCAAAGGTACTTTTGTTTTTTCTGTAGTTTTCTTTAGTTTCGTAGTGGATGCATATAAAAGATTCAAATGCAAAAAAGAAAAAACAGAAAAAACACAACAAACTCAGTTTAGAAAATAATATTCGGCGTTTGGATGAGATGACGCTGCTCATGTTGTTGGCGCTGCTCACGGTGATGATGATCATCGTGATGATACTCGCTGCAACAATAATACACAGTCGGCAAGTAGGCAGACGGACGGACAGACGGACAGGCATCTCGCATGTAATCAGACGGAGGCTGCATCAGGCAACCAGTGACATACAGTGAGCAGGCAGCCAGCAGATTTGATACGAAATGGAAACTATTTTTTTGTTTTTTTTTGCTTTTTTCAGTTTAACATTTTAAAATATTGTTTACCTGGTTAAATCATATACACTCGGGTACTCACTCACTCACTAAGTCATTCATTCAGTCATTCATTCATTCATTCATCTCCCTGACGATTTGTTGCATGTTGTTGTAGTTGTAGTTGTCGTTGTCGTTTTGTTCATCTTCTTTTTCCACTTCTAGAGTAACTTTTCGTAAAGGTTTGCTTGTCTATTGATTTATTGTTGGCCACAAAGCAGCAACAAACAATTGCTTTGGAAAAAAGTTCACATTTTCTAATTCAAATAAGATGAGGTGTTAGAAAAATGCAACAGCAAATTGACAATAAAAATAAAAAAAAATATCATGATTTGGAAACTGCATTTTTGGATGAGCAAGAAAAAAAAGGTTCTAAAATCTTAATTAAGAATCAGTTTCATAATTTCGTTTTTATTTCTTTTTAATTTCAAATAATTTAATGTTTTGAAATGAAAAAATTTATTTTGGGTTGCTTATCATGCCATTCAATCGTTAGCAAATAAAATTAAAATACAACAATTGTTGCTGCTTGTATTTCCATCTATTTGACCGATATAGTCAAATCGTGAGATTTTTCGATGAGCTTCTAATCAATTCTACGCTGTCTTGTTGTTGTTATTGTTGTTTCTGTACTTGCGACTGCTTGTTTCTAAGGGCGCTATTTTCGGTGCTTAAATTGTGTGACAGAAAATTTTTTAAATCGTTCGTTTGCAATAAATAATCCGATAAATAGTTTGGAATATAATTTCCCAGGATGTTTTCCCATCTTCAAATATTTTTAGTAAACTTTTTTTTCTCAAAAATCTTGCACAAAGTCAGTTACTGAATACATTCAACTAACACTTTAAGTCATTTCGAAATCCTATTAAGATCTAAAGCACACCCGAAGAATGAAATTTATTTGAAAGGATCTTCAATAAAATTACTGTTATTTGAAAGGATCTTCCAATGTGATTTAGAAAAACAGATCACAATTAACAATTGTGGAAGATGTTCTCCTTTATTCTGTAACTATTTTTAAACGTCACATCAAGACGATACCGAAAATACGAAACTTACTTACTTGCTGTGGGCAACAACCAACTGCTTTCTGACATCCTGTTACCACTCTCTTAAGCCCAAAAGACTGCTGGAAATTGTCAACTGCTGGAAGAAAGGAATACAGAAGTAGTCTTGTTTTAATATTGTCTTGACTTGAAGTTGACAAAAAACAAGCTTCAATAAAATTACTGTGCAACCCACATGCAAGAAATTTCCAAAGTTTCGGATTTATAAGTCCACAATTCTGTACTGCGCATGTCTAACATCAAGCAAATCTCGCGACAAGTCATACACTCTAGCTAAACTTACAAGCTATTTTTGAAAGACTTTTAGACTCCTCGAAGCTCAAGGAAGCAAATGCCCTCAAACCTGCTTTCACGTTGTATTCACTTAATGCAAGCGGATGCTATCCATCGCATGCTTAGTTTCCATGGAATCTCTCAAATTATTGTTCTGCTCTTCCAGCACCGCAGAGCTCAGATAAATAGTTTTCATTTCCTCAAACTCTTGATATTTTCCTTTGACAGCAATTATTTATAAGACCCTCAAAAATAAATCACATTAGAAACTATTACTGACAAACCATCCACAATAGGATCTTTTAGCTCCAAAATATTCTCAAATCCCTCATCATTGGGAAGAGGAATAACGATTCCCTCCCAAATAACTCAATCCCATAACATTCACTGTAGGGGTGATAACAGCCGGGACGTTGAATCTCTCACTTGAATTTTAAAAAAATGTTCTAAAATTGCAAATTAATTTTTAATGCATTTAAAACGCTATAAAAACTCTGGAACTGATGGTTGTGTCATAACCTCTCCGATTAAACGAAAGTGTCAAATGAGTCGAACCCCCTGTGCAACAAAGTTTTTTATTTTTTATTTTTATTGTCCTTAACAAAATCTCACTGCTGCTGTTTTTGAGAACAACAAATAATTGATTGTAGATTAGAAAATCGTCTTTGTATTTTAAAATCTGATGTCTTCAGGTCAGCTCTTAGTCACTCAAGCGATACCTCACAACACCTGATGGCAGTTCAAAATATTCTTATCAGCTAAAGACCGCAAACAGGTACACAATCATACAGGAGATATATTCGAAAATTTAAATGCTAAAACCTATAAAAGCCAAATGCAACAGCATTTTAGTAACAGTTTCAATTGAAACATTCCAACAAAACCCTTCACAACAACAACAAACTCAAAAGTATCCTGCAAAATGTTCGATTGGACCAACAAGAATGTCGTTTACGTTGGAGGCTTCAGTGGCATTGGCTCCCAAGTCTGCCAAATGATGATGAAGAAGCCCATCAAGTGCTTAGTGGTCTGTGGACGCATGGAAAATGTTGAAATGCTGAAGAAGCTCCAGGCCATGAATAGCGCTGTGAAGGTGATGTTTGTCCAAATAAATTTGGCCGATCATCTGAGCATTACCAAGGCGGTGAAACAAGTTGTTGGCCTGATTGGTCATGTTGATGTTTTGATAAACGGTGCTGGTGTTTTAGCTGATAAGGATATTGAGACCACGGTAGCTGTCAACCTGACTGGTTTAATGAACACCACCCTAATGTTTATGCCCTACATGGACAAAACTCAGTCTGGCCATGGCGGTTTGGTGGTAAATATATCATCAGTCTATGGCTTGGAGGCTGGTCCAGCTTTCTGTGTGTACGCAGCTGCCAAGCACGGTGTAGTCGGATTCACTCGTTCCATGGCCGACGACTATTTCCATCAGAAGACCGGTGTTGCGTTCATGTGCATTTGCCCTGGCATGACTTCTACGGAACTGATGATGAACAAACGCGACATGAACTGGATGAAGTGGGTGCCACACAATGAAGCCATTTATAAGAAAGTGATGGAAGGCAAAACACAAACACCTGAAGAATGTGCTGTTCATATGATGAATGCCATGGAAATGGCCAAGAATGGTGGCATCTACATGTGCTGCGCTGGCAGTATGAAGGAAATTACACCAACTGTTTACATGAATTGTTGAGTGATTGAATTCAATTTCTTTTAAGACAACATTTTTTAAATAAAACCATTTAGTTTTCTGTTGGTTAAACAGTTTTACAAAATAATTTATTTTATTTTTTTTTGTGGAAGTATTTAAAAGTATTTATATCCTTTCCAAAAATGTTAATTAGAGTGTACCATCGACTTCGCAGGATGTTACACGTGGACTACGAAGTCGAAGGTTGCTGGTTTGGTCCTTCACTTAGTGCATGAACTGTTGTCGTTGTACTGAAGCGCATTGCACTGTTCTTCTTTATTAGTCTTGTAGTAAAATATAGTGGCGAAGCAAAGAACAAAATGGATGCAACAAGTTCTCTGTCTTTGACGCAATAGATGGGTATCAACCACTATTCGACCCAAATGAGAAATACAAAATGAAAATATATTTAAAAAAAAATTATTCTTGTGCTTGTCGTGCCATATTCTGTAAGACGACGAAAGGCACATGGGCCATCATAGAAATCTAATAAAAATTCAATAATTATAAACATTGAATTCAATGGCTGAATATTGTTAGAAACGATTAAAAAAGTTTGAATTGGTAAAATTGAAACATATAATTTAGAGAAACAGGACGCGAAGAGCATTATCAAACGGCAACACTGACATATAAAGTGTTTTAATATCAGTTTAGTATTGGTGGACTTCTCGTAAACTATTTTCTCATAAGAATTATAACGATTGAAGTGCAGCGGCTTTCAAAAACTGCAGTTCTGATCTGCTTAATAAATCAGATATGAACTTGATGTTGCTTTTCCTTTGTTACTTGGAATTTATTTTGTCTTTCTAAATTTAATATAAAATAAAATGTTTTTGTTTTATTTATATTTGATTTGTAAGACGGTTTATTTGCTATTAGCCGCCCTACGAACAATATATGACAAGCATACGCATTAATCTTATTCGATATTCCATTTGTCGAAACTTCGAAAAGCAGGGGATGGTTCTAGGTGGACAGATGGGGAAAGATGACAAGATGGAGAACTTGTTGCATTTTGTTTTTACTTCGGAACCAACTTTTTCTACAGTACCAACGAAGGTGGGTGCTACAACGCCTTCGTCAACTGAAACAGTAGAAAAATTCTATCTCATACTCTTGACTAAGTGGAGGACCAAACCAACAACCTTCGACTTCGTAGTCCACGTGTAACATCCTGCGAAGTCGATGGTACACTCTAATTAACATTTTTGGAAAGGATATAAATACTTTTAAATACTTCCACAAAAAAAAATAAAATAAATTATTTTGTAAAACTGTTTAACCAACAGAAAACTAAATGGTTTTATTTAAAAAATGTTGTCTTAAAAGAAATTGAATTCAATCACTCAACAATTCATGTAAACAGTTGGTGTAATTTCCTTCATACTGCCAGCGCAGCACATGTAGATGCCACCATTCTTGGCCATTTCCATGGCATTCATCATATGAACAGCACATTCTTCAGGTGTTTGTGTTTTGCCTTCCATCACTTTCTTATAAATGGCTTCATTGTGTGGCACCCACTTCATCCAGTTCATGTCGCGTTTGTTCATCATCAGTTCCGTAGAAGTCATGCCAGGGCAAATGCACATGAACGCAACACCGGTCTTCTGATGGAAATAGTCATCGGCCATGGAACGAGTGAATCCGACTACACCGTGCTTGGCAGCTGCGTACACACAGAAAGCTGGACCAGCCTCCAAGCCATAGACTGATGATATATTTACCACCAAACCGCCATGGCCAGACTGAGTTTTGTCCATGTAGGGCATAAACATTAGGGTGGTGTTCATTAAACCAGTCAGGTTGACAGCTACCGTGGTCTCAATATCCTTATCAGCTAAAACACCAGCACCGTTTATCAAAACATCAACATGACCAATCAGGCCAACAACTTGTTTCACCGCCTTGGTAATGCTCAGATGATCGGCCAAATTTATTTGGACAAACATCACCTTCACAGCGCTATTCATGGCCTGGAGCTTCTTCAGCATTTCAACATTTTCCATGCGTCCACAGACCACTAAGCACTTGATGGGCTTCTTCATCATCATTTGGCAGACTTGGGAGCCAATGCCACTGAAGCCTCCAACGTAAACGACATTCTTGTTGGTCCAATCGAACATTTTGCAGGATACTTTTGGGTTTGTTGTTGTTGTGAAGGGTTTTGTTGGAATGTTTCAATTGAAACTGTTACTAAAATGCTGTTGCATTTGGCTTTTATAGGTTTTAGCATTTAAATTTTCGAATATATCTCCTGTATGATTGTGTACCTGTTTGCGGTCTTTAGCTGATAAGAATATTTTGAACTGCCATCAGGTGTTGTGAGGTATCGCTTGAGTGACTAAGAGCTGACCTGAAGACATCAGATTTTAAAATACAAAGACGATTTTCTAATCTACAATCAATTATTTGTTGTTCTCAAAAACAGCAGCAGCGAGATTTTGTTAAGGACAATAAAAATAAAAAATAAAAAACTTTGTTGCACAGGGGGTTCGACTCATTTGACACTTTCGTTTAATCGGAGAGGTTATGACACAACCATCAGTTCCAGAGTTTTTATAGCGTTTTAAATGCATTAAAAATTAATGTGCAATTTCAGAAATTTTTTTTTTTAATTCAAGTGAGATATTGAACGTCCCGGCTGTTATCACCCCTACAGTGAATGTTATGGGATTGAGTTATTTGGGAGAGAATCGTTATTCCTCTTCCCAATATAGAGGTGTGAAGGAATATTAGGCACCACCTCTAACTCTAGCTGCCATTTTCCTATTTTATCCAAGTCTTTAGCTTTCATGTTGTAAAAAATGGTATTTCCATTTTAATGTTTTGCCACTGCAAAACCAGAGAGCCATTCGTTTGCTTCGTAATGAATTCTCGGGAAGCATAAGGTATTCGATTTTCTTAAATGGTCGTGAAAAGCAATAATCTCTGATGCAAAGGGATTCTCGTCTTATCTTTTGTGGTTCTCTTCTTATCTTCTGGAGCATCTTGTGGCAATAAACTTTCTCAGTCGTCGGGTCACTAAACCAGGTGTAGATTTATGGGTGGGAGTTATACGATAATAGCTAAATTTTTTAATCGCTTAATTTCGGACGATCATAACTTTCATTTTAAAAATTTTATTTGAACAGTTATTAATTGAATTTTATAATATAAATAAAAATTAAATATTAAAATTTAGCATTTATATAGATGAACTTGTTCGATCTATTCCTATAGAAAATTCTCGTATTCTTCTTCTTGGTAGTACTTATTTGCTGTTCTTAATATTGTTTTTAATTTTTATTACAATGAGAATTTATTCATTCTTTGTATTCATTCTGTTGCTATTGTCATGTGTGCGCAAGGTTTTGAATTGGGAAATTTTCGATTTTTTATTATTTTGTTTGTTTTTGTTGTTTTTGTTTTGGTTTTGGTTTATTTAATATTTTTCGGCAGTCTCAACATCACAAAAAAAAAAAAAAAATATTGTGGGATACTATTGTTGCTGTTGTTGTAATTGTTTGTTTTATTTTGTAGCAAAAAACTCAATTTCAATTTCGAAAATGTCGCTGAGGTGTGTGAGCTTTAATGTTAAATATCTCGTCTACTAGTTCTACTGAACATGGAGCTGAGAGGAGGCACTTAGTCTCCGGTTTTTGCACATCACTGTGCACATGTCACTTTAGATGTGTGGCTTAAATGAATGATGCAAATGTGTGGAGTGTGTGTTTGTGTATGTGTAGATGTGGATGTGTGTTAAGTATTTTATTGTTATAAGTACTCGTATTATTACATGATTTGACTTAACTAGATGCATTTTTCCAGCTTCATTGTTTAAAGTTTAACAAAAAAAAAAAAAAATAAATTAAAAAAACTCAGCTCGAAAAATAATCAATCTCATGAATCAATATAGAAATATGCATGCATGGGAAGGAAGGGTCTTGCAAATTGAGGTGTTTTTGAATTGATCAGCCTACAATTTAGGCTGGCACAGCCGTATTCAAATAATTGAACGCTATTTAATTAAAAACTCTTGCTTAATTAAGTTAAATACTTTTATATTGAATTTAATTTCGACAGGCTAAATATTAGAAAAGTGTTTTTAATTCAGAAAGACTAGATTAATATTCCAAAGCCCAGGATATAAATATTTGAATAACTATTTGGTGCCATGGCCCGCAAACGTTACCAAATCTGCCGTGTAGTGCATAGTCGTTAATCATATATTTTGTAATCTAAAACGATCCGCAGTACGCACTGTCTTATCGGCTCTGATTGCAGTTGAAATATTCACACTGACCCACTCTAAGCCCTCTGTTATTAGTTTTAACTCACGTAGTACAGCAGAAGTCAAATCCCGTTCGAAATAAATATGTCGATACATGAGTGACACCACATTCTACTGAAAATAGCAACACAGCAGACTCCTTTCCGATCCACCTTCTCAATGGCATGTCCTCTATACATTCATTGTTCCTGCACAACGAATTACATGAGTAGGGGTAAAGATTCTCTGTGTTATTTGACTTGATAATCATTATATTCTCAATACAAACCATTTAAGGGAAAATAGTTTGATCTGAAACTGAGAGCGCACTTACACGTTTTGTGTAAAAACAAGCTACAGTGTATACAAGTGGCAACATTTGCCATTTCCTTTAATACGTTGAATGCCTATTAAGGCAGCCTATCTCGCTTTAAAAAAAAAAAACTAACACCTGCTCTCCCAACACCCTGTTAGCGCCTATTGAAGATCATACTTCAGATATAAACCATAAATTGTATAATAACAAACTTCATCATGAGAGTTTTTTTATTCTCGCGTTATTTTTTTGTTGTCATCTTTTATAAATAAAAATTTTAATATATAAAATAAAATATATATTTTTAGCATATTTTCATATTCACAAAAATCCTTTGCTTGCTTGGGGGGCGGGGGGAAAAAACTGCAGTTGTGTGATATAAAATCAAACACCACGACGAACCGTGTGATGGGGAGGGCACAAAAGTGGTACGAAAGAATTTGAAGATTCATAACATGCCATTTGTTTTGCCAACTACCACGTCGTTAAATGTTGTCGCTAAAAGTCATAAAATGCTAAAGAAAAAATATAAAAACTGAAATAAATTGGGAACTCGTGTGTTGCAGAAATGTGTGTAGATGTATGTGAATGTGCAACATGTAGGTGCGAGTGTTTACTTTATGGGATCATCTTTCGAATAGGGTGAAGTGAGCAGGCAGGTACAGAAGTGAAATGGGCTTTACGCGATAGTTACATGTGTTGTTGTCTAGGCAGCGTTGTTAGGAAAATATAGAAAATGTTGGGCGATCAATATTATGAAAGTGTTGTATCTTTTAGCAACTTTCTTTATGTCGACACTGTTTTGGCAGCTCAGCTGTTTTCGTGCAACATGTTGCTGTTGAACATGTTCAGTTCGGCTTACAAAAGAACAACGCTTGCAGATTATCGAACTTTTTACCGAAATTTATGCGCAGTGCCTTTCTTTCATTTTATGATCGGTTTAGGCTACATTCTGAGACGGTTATTCTGAATCTTGTGATTAAATTTCCCACCAAATTTACATGATTGGGCATGAAACCACCAACACGCAAACGCAGAGTGCGGAACCCTGTGAACTTTTTAGTTCAGTAAATTGGCCGTCTACATCGTGGAACTTATCACCGTTAGGCTCATATTTATAGAGAGAAGCACAAACTGGAAGCCAAGAATTAATGTGGAAGATATCAGCCGATATGTTGTAGAAAATATGCCGACATCGGATCCAGCGTATGAAACAATTAGAAGTATTGAAAATGGCAGAATCGAAGATTTTAAGAAAGTTACTGGGAAATTCGATTTTCTGTATCATGGTTTGCTTTCGGTTTCTCCAACATCTGCGATAAGTCAAAGAATTTTTTTCGGATCAAGTTTTATTGGAACTAAAGAACAGAATCGCCTAAATCCTAAAGAAATTTTTATTACACTTATGAATTCCTTTTTTGTTTGCCCGTTTTAAGAATTCATTTTCTTGCTAATGAACTTCCAATAATAAATAATTTAAGAGCTTTTATATATTAAATTGACTTAATTTATAAAAGAGAATTATCTATCGGCTTAACCGATTAATCGGTTACTTAATTAAGGTTAATTAATTGAGTTTTTAATAGATTAAAGCGAAAGCCCTATTCCATGGATATCCCAATTTTCAAGTTTTTGAACTCCTTCTTTCTCTTCAACTGCTGCAATAGTTTTCATGGTTCAATATCTCTTTTCCTTGAGCATATGATTCAATTTTATTTCAAATTTGTGGAATAAATTACTTGTCACACTATACTATTATTATTTTTTTCATATAAAGTATTGAATTTAATGTCGCCTTTAAACATTTCGAGTTAATAATATTCCTGTATTTAGTTTACAAATTTCATCATTTCGTTGCTGTTTCTTCCAGATCTCATCATTATGTAACATTTATGTTTTATATAACCTTTTGTCATGTGCTTTTATTGTTATTGTTGTTGTTGTGTTTCATTTGAAATAATACTGAATCTCAGGGTGTTGCGGGCATTTCAACAAATACAATAAGAGAATCGCAAAAAAAAACTTTGATATAAAAGTTATATTATTTTTTCTTTAAATTAAAAAAAAACTTATTTTTATCATTTTCTATCACAACGTGATCATTCGGCTTGTTTCTTTGTTCATTGGGAGCAGAGGAACACTGGCGATATGTGTGATTTGAGCCAGATGACAAGCAGATGCACGTCATCCAGACCATGAATAACGATCAACATCGAAATCGTACGGTTTAAGGGGAGATCGAATTTGATGCGCCGTAAATGAGTACACCGTCGTGGTTTTATTTTTTATTTTTTTTATTTCGAAGTTTAAAAAAAACGAATGTAGTCAAACGCGTTAACAAAAAATAAACGGCTTTAGCGATCGGTCCAGCACACTGATCAGATACTGACATTTTTATTTATGTATGGGCGATATTTCACTTAAGACCGATAGGTAATCGTACCGTTTTTTAATTCACAAAGACGTGATAACTATACCGTAGATGATTAATATAAGTACTTGCACAGCAGAGTAGCATCGCTGTTTTCGAAATCCGCTACACTTTCATTAAAAAAGTTTTCCCTTGAGTGTGCTGTTCTCTAACGTTGTGAACAGAAGACTACGGTGTTTTAGATCCCGAGTTGGACTCTGCACGGAGTCGTGAATATAGAGTCGAATTTTTCTGGTCTGCATTAATGCAGAATATTGTGTTAATTGTTGTAGGCTTATCTCAATGACGAAGGCTTACCACACGTCGCCGAAAATTACCTACTGCGATTGACACCGTCATGTACTAGAGAGCAGGATACAGCATCCAGCTTCGTCGGTACCTGTAGCAAAAATGTTCACTGGTGCAGTAAAAAAGTAAAAATAGCTGCAACAAAATTTTCCATCTTTTCAATCTGTCTTCATCTGTCCGTCCCAAATTATCCTCACGAAGAAAATAATGAAATGGCAACCCAGGGACTTAATTCATGTTGCAAATAGTTTAGTAATGATACAATTCTCGTATGTTATTTCATAATAAAATTTGCGTATATAAAAACTTTTATCACGCCTTAATGATGTCAAATAAATTGACACAGTGGGAAAAAAGGTGACATATTATATCAGACAAGGAAACAAAAAAAATTTATAAAAAATATTTTAGACTTACGAATGGTTGCTTTCTATAATGTCTTCTTTTCTAGAAAATAATGCAACATTTTTCACACTTTTTAACAGAAAATGGCGACATTTTGTTATTTCAAAATAAGGAATTTATTAGAAATGGATCCATCATCCCATCAAAATAATATCTTTTTTGAAACTTTTCCAAATCACCGCTTTTTAGAAAATGAGTGAAAAAATGTTAAATGTTTTCTAGAAAAGGAAACGCCATGAGTTCAACGAAAAGTCCTTTAATGATTTATAAAAATAATATCTTGCTTATTTTACCTTTTATCTCAAAATTGAAGCTTGAATTTGTTTTAATTATTTAACTTTGAATTGGTTTATAAAATCATTAACATCGTAATGTCATTCTCATAATTAACAACACTTTTGTATGACTATCAAGTAATCAGATTAATTTTGCGCTTGTAATATTAAATTGTATTACACGTACTTGTGCATATCAGAATTTATTTTCTTATAGTTTTTTTTTTTTGTGGGAAATAATCGGATTATTGCAACAATTCCTCAAGTGTTTGGAGCTGTTAAACATCTGCAAAAGTTGCCAAAAAAATTTGAACAAAATTAATAAATTTTTTTTTTGCTTTCAACAAGGGACTGTGAATATAAAAAGATTTTGTGAGTGTTAAAAATTTTTTGCTTTTAAATTTCGCACTCTAAAAGACATTTTTTATAAGTTAATAAAGAGGCCTAATACTTAAGGGCCGAACGAATTACACAAGCAGGTTTTTAATCAAGAAGGGAATTTCTGTTTCTATCGGGTGTTTTTTATAGAGTGATACAAGTTTAAATCATAGTAAAATATAGTAATATATTTTTGATATCAATGAAATAGATAGAAAATTTTATGACATTAATGTTTAAATATGATTTCGGCCATGTGGCCGCCATGGCTGGCGCGTACAAGGCGCAATCTGGAACACTAATTTTCACAAACAGTATATATAGACATATATAGTATATGGGCCAATGACTCCGCCTGCCTATAAAGCGCGCCAAACAGTAATTTTTTGTGGATGTAGTGGTGTTTCGACAAAAGCTTGTGGATTCTCCTCACTCCAAATGCGACAATTCTGTTTATTTACGCACCTATTCAACCAAAAATGGGCTTCATCGGAAAATAAAATTTTGAATTTTGAACGAAGTGCACGATAAGTTTGACGAACAGCGCCATTATTTTGATTAAAAATTTCCACAATTTGCACGCGTTGCTCTGGTGTAGGTCGATCCATGATGTCGAAGCGAACTAAACAAAAAGCAACTACCAGCTGTTAAATGGGTGGTCAAATAAAGCAGTGATGCCAACTCAAAGTTGTATCACACTATAAAAAACACCCTATACAATCCTGCCACGTAGTCATATTATGGCCGCCATATTGAATTTGTCCCAAGGAGCAATGAAAAATATATGCTGGTACGTATGTTTGCCAAACTGCTTGCGTAGTTCATTTGATCCTTTATTGACATGCCTTCCTCAACGCAGGATAAATCATTGTATGAATTTCTATAAATAAAAAAAATTTTTTATTCCTTTTCATGCTGAGTTTGGGGAGTATTTTGGAACTTATCTCAAGATCTGAAATCTCAACGGTTGGAAAACAATATTTTCAGTTGAACTTAAAGATGAAAATAAAATATATACAAAGAAAGGAAATTCATTCGAAAATATTTAAGAACCAGAAATTCATAAGATGAATGAGAATTATTAGCTTTTTGTGTAACGCATTTTGTAGAATAAAAATTAAAATAGGAACATAAATTTTTGATTTTCGAGCTTCTGCAGTCTTTATACAAACACAAATCATTTTGAATGAATGAAATTTATAGGAAAACAGAAATTGATTTCTAAAAATTTAAAAATTTTGTTATTTTCTTTTATAAAAAATTTTTCAAGGCCTCTTCGAGAAGACTATCTGATCAGATATATATTTTTCACGGCATCCCACAAACGAATCAACCGATTTTGACCTGGTTAGTGGAGATCGATTTGGTTTGGTCCACAGCTGATTAGTCTGTAGAATCGATATATAAAGCACATGAAAATTATTTTTTTTTGTATCTAGAGGTCTTTCGAAACGGTTACAATTAACAGGAAATTTGATAGAACTCTTCTGAACGCCAATAGTTGGAATCGTTGACAAGTTAAAAAGCGGCCCACATATTTAGAAACACGCTCATACACAGACAAAGTGACGCCCTCTCGGAAGTAGTCTGGCAAGTTTCCCAGAAGTCAGAGTATCAAGATCTGACGAGGACTCGACGTTTCCAAAAGCAGGGGAAAACCAGAATATTCCACATTTGGAAAGATGCTAATTTTCCTAGTGGGAAGTTGAAAATATGAATGGAAATAGTTAGTCAATCTCCTAAATCTGCTACATTTCGTTACACTGTGAATAAATTTTGTTTGTTCATGCTTGTTGTGCCTCGTTAGATGTTTCGTGTAAATGTTTTATTATTACAAAATGCTGGTAAAACAAATTTAACAGAGTTTAACTTATTTTTATTTTTCTTCTTGTTTAACAAAATATTTTTTGTTTGCTTTTTACACAATTTTTGTTATTTCAATATACAATTTTTTTTTAAGAACTGCGAAGCATGTAACCTTCAAAAACGTGCCTAGGCGAGGCGCATTTATTCCCCAATTTTTTTTTCTAAATGCTGCCTGTCATAGATGCCACCACATACTTGCCGGCAAAAGCCAACGACGAAAAACAGACACATAAATTTAAACGTCCTCAAAAATGAATTTATGGTCGTGCATCTTCTATTTGGACGTATGAACGAGCGAGCGATCGTTTTGTTATCGTAACCAATTCGCAGTTAAGTATTTTGGTCGGTCTACGGTCTTAAATACTTGTTTGTTATTTAGAAAATGACTTGAAACATTTTATTTGTTTTATTTTTTTTTTAATACGTTTTGTTGTCGTTGTTTCTGTCTTAAACATGGGCTGAGTGATCATCAGCAACAATATAATCATCTTTAAAGTATTAAAATTAATACTCTGACTTTATACTTAAATAAAGAAAAAAAGAAAAAAAAACTAAAAAAAGTTGTTAAATATTCTGCTTTTCATTCACAGCGTTTAATTTTAGTTTTATTTAATAAATACTCGCTCCTACTAACTTGTCTTAGACGTTTCTTTTTTTCAAGTTAACAAAAACTATTTAATATTTATTTATTCACTGGCAGTATTTGAAATTAATGACAGCACTGCCATTTCCATATCGCCAATAAATATATTTCTTCGTTGTCCATTATTAATCTGCGTTATTTATTTTTAAATTTATATAGTTTTTTTTTAAATTTGTTTGCCAAAAAATAACACAATTACCAATATTGTTCCATAATGTTACCATAATTCAATTATTAACAAAATTGTATCGATATATTATTAGCCATTGATGGAAAGGGAGGCCCTCCAGGAATTTTTATCATATTCAACACCAACAGATCGAAAGAGAAATACATTCCATTCAGCTAATCACCGAAAGTGATTGCAAAACAAAATCTATCTACGATCTCATCTACAAGACGAATATGTTTCTCAGGAAAAGTGGCCGCAAGCAAGTTTATCCAAGAATGCATTCACAAGCTGGCTAAATTCGTCAGCGTAGATGATGTAGGAACAAATCCTTTCCAAGATCCCACCTGAAAAATGGCTTCCTTTACTTTCTATTTGGCTTGTCAGCTGCATTTTTTTTTTAGTAGGACCAGCATTCAGGGGACGACCCCTATATATGCAGTTCATTGCACTAGAACTGGGAAAAGAGGCGATAGTGTTAAGAGGACAGATGAAGACAGAATAGAGGATAGAGAATTTCGTTGTAGGTATTTTTACGTTGCCGGTGAATATTTTGCTCATCAATCAATACCGATCGAAACAGCAGTTCTACTCACGATCACATCTACAAGAAGCATACTTAATTTTTATCGGGTCCAAAAAAATAATCTTACGGTAAAATTCAAGATCGTTACGTCACTTCCCTTTTAGCTCATGAGCACATGTGATCGAAAAAGAAATTCTAGCCACGATCACATCTACAAGATGCCTACTTTGTTGCCTTTTTAGCGAGTTAGTGGAAGTAATCGCAAGAAATAATCTAGCCGCGATCTGATCTTTATAAAGGCTACATGTAGCCCAGGCACGAACCCATCTATAGAATGGAGAAATTCTAACCGCCATACCATCTACTTACTCTTTAAAAATTGATCGCAAGAGAAAGCCTAGACATGATCCCATCTGCGGGATGTTTATGTTACTTAGTTCTTAGCTCGTCAGGCAACTGATCGCAGCAAAAGACGTGCTACGATCACATCTATAAGATGATTTTTTCCTTTTTACAAAAAACGATCTCATCTGTAAATTATAATTCAATATATTTTTACGAATATGATTTTAAAAATAGTGTTTAATAAGAGTCTTCTTCTGGAGATGAAAGATTATTCTCTTCACGTCGGGGTTAAGAGCACTTTAGAAAATTGTACGTCTGATGTGAAATAATTTCTAAAAGAAATATTTTTTTAACAATTCTCCGAAGAATTTATCAACACACTGACTGTACAACATTAACTATAAAATTGATAAATTTTTTTCTTAAAACACTAAATTTCCTATTGGGTTTTTTTTAATTCAAACGGATCTTGAATTTTCCAAATGTTACTCTGCTGTTAGAAATAATCCATTCAAAATAATTTTATTTTAATATTGATTATAAGAGATCTGAAGCTTCTTTGGTAGTTTGCAAGTTTATTTATTTTTTGTCTTTCGTTAATGTTACTTGCCGCAATATTTTTATACTATAATTATTAATAGACAACAGCAAAGAAAACAAAACAAAAAAAAAAAAAAAAAACTGCCATCCAACCAGTCCAAGAGTTAATAAATAAATCGACAATAAGACAGATCGCCATACAAACTGGTAACACACAAACACGGACGTTTTAACAGAATAGAGTGTACAACAACACTTTAACATTTAAAATGTTAAAACATTTTTATATGTCAAACATGTTGGTGACATTATTGGTATGCAACCTTCAGGAGCGTGCTAATGATGATGATGGTGATGATGATGATGATGCCGGTGACGACGACGACAGCGATACGATCTAGAAAATGTTAAAGAAGATCTAAAACATTAACAAAAAGGAAAAATTGCAATCGAGGGAAACATGTTGCTGTTAAATAGCAAATCACCACACATAAATATAAAGTCATGAGGATGAATGTAATGAATGGCTGAGTGACAGATTGACTAGTGTTAGATGTATGATTAGGTGGAGTCAATGAGAAATGCAAAATGTCAGTAAGACAAAAAGAACAACAACATAATGATTGACCTGACCCACTTACATACATTATCGACTTTTACAGCTTCTGTCGTTGCTGTTGCTGAGGCAGCGGTAATTTTTTAAATAAATATTATCCGTTAATTCGTTAATATTTTTAAATTAATTATTTATCTAATTACATGTGCATACAAAAGTTCAACAACAAATTAATGACAGCCATTTGATTAATTTTTATTTAGCAATACGAGTAGATGGATATTAAATAATAAATTTCCAAAAAATTATAAATAAATTTATAACTGTCAAAACCACTTTTCGATAAGTGTGTTCATGTGGTGATCTTAACTTATTATGCATGTGTGTGTGTGTGTGTGTGAGTTGTTAGCACGCGTTCTATTGAATATCTGAGATTACGTACACGAGGGACACACACACACACACACACAGATAGATCAATTAAATTAAGTTTTTTTATTACTCTCTGTGGCCATGGAAAAAAACTTTGTTTAGAAACTATTGAAGTTTAAAGTGGCAAAAACATTAATACAACTAACATTATAAATAATGTATTACCTAAGACAACTATCCCTGCTTCTGAATTTCGTAAGCATCTCACAAACAGTCATATAATTTAAGTTATGCTCCCAATTTAAAATAAAAGTGGTTTGCTGTGTGTTCCAAGTTGATCTCTATATGCCAGCACCAAGTTCTTAGCAAACCGGAACCGGAACCGGAAACTGAACTTAATTAACTAACTGCACAGCCAATAAAAAAAAAACTATAATAACCAACACATTCCGTGTGATTACAGTTAACAGCGAAACACTCAGCCATATCGAATTTAGCACGGTCACATACAACTTAGCAAATTCAGGCAACCAAATGAGCAAGACGCACAAACCCACGATATGGATTCCTAAAAACTATAGCAGCAATTCTCACATCCTTCCGCACACTCGCACACATACAACCAGTGTTGCCACGACCAAAAAGTTATTACAGCCAATTTAAAAAAGACATGAAAAAATAATCAAACGGCAACACAGGGACTTAATTATCAGCGGTTTAAAATAATTCTCGTATCCCTTTCCAGTACAAAATTGTTGCAAATAAAAACTGTTATCACATTCAAGTGATAATAAAGAAAAATAAACGTGACTACTGACGATGACAGTGTAACGGTTTTCGAAAACAGCTAAATAAGATCTTCAAAATTACAATACAAACAAGACTTAATATATAAAATAAGATTGTAACAAAAGCATTACCCGGTTAATAGTCACCAGCAGATATCGCGTGTAGGGTGCAAATGTGTTAATGTGTTCTCAGAAGAAAACTTTTTAATGAATATAGATATATATATATATATATATGTATATATATATATATATATATTTATATTTATATACGCACAAAAGATATAATAATGTTAAGGTATTTGCACAATGCATAAATATATATATATATATATATATATATATATATATATATACATATATATATATATATATATATATATATATATACATATATATATATATATATATATATATATATATATATATATACATATATATATATATATATATATATATATATATCGCAATGATAAATAGATAAAAAAAAACGCTAAAGTGCTTAATTTACAGTCTGGTAACATTATTTTTCTCATTTAGTTATCGATAACGAGTTGTTAAGAACAACAATGATGTTATCGCCAAATAACCACATCACTGTTTTGCCGGTGCTTATATTTCGCTGATTTATTGGTCGGTAGTGTTTTAGTTTAATTAAATTTATTAGTGCCATCTTATTAAATTAGAAATGCGTGTTATAGAGTTAAATGAAAATGAATCGTTGTTGTGGCCCCTTTTTATAATGGCCACATGCATCAAAATGATGTTAGTGCCAGCATAGTAAGTACTGCTTGCAAATCCATGATGAAATATGTATCCAAAGCAACTCAAATCTTTCTATAGCCATTCGACGGACTTTGAGGTACATCGTAATTGGTTGGCAATTACATATAATCTGCCCTTAGCACAGTGGTATTACGATGAAACCAGCCAATGGACATTAGACTACCCGCCCTTCTTTGCCTACTTTGAATGGCTACTGGCTCAGGTCGCACAATTTGTTGATCCTAAAATCTTGGAATTGACGAATTTCAATTACGATTCCGTTGCATGTAAATACTTCCAAAGAATATCGGTAATGGTAATGGATTTGGTGTTTATTTGGGGCTTACGGCGATGCCTAAATGCCTTAGGTGGCATGGGCGTGAAAGTGTACAAAATATCAAATGAGGCTCTTTTCATAGCTAATGTGGGTTTGATTTTTATCGACCACATACATTTTCAATATAATGGTTTCTTGTTTGGCTTATTGCTGCTAAGCATAAGTTATATGCTGGAGGACGCCATGCTAAAGGGTACATTTATATTTGCCTGCTTGCTAAATTTTAAGCACATATTTTTATATGTGGCGCCTGCTTACGCCATTTATTTGTTAAGATATTATTGTTTTGATGCCAGCAGAAATCCCCTGTTTTGTTTTGCCAAGTTAATATATGTTGGCCTGACTCCGTTTGTGTTATCATTTGGACCATTCTACCAGCATATACCACAAGTGTTTAGCCGTTTATTCCCTTTCAAACGTGGCCTGACTCATGCCTATTGGGCGCCCAACTTTTGGGCATTGTACAATACAGCTGATAGAGCGGCTGGGAAACTTTTAAAAATGGACACTACGTCTGGGGCATCATTTACATCGGGCTTGGTGCAGGAATATGATCATGCTGTCTTACCTTCAGTTAGACCTTTGGCGACTTTTTTGCTTACTGTTCTGACAATGATACCAATACTGTGGAGATTATGGAACTATACGGTTAAAAGGTAACCATAATTAGAGTATTTTGCCTAGTTTTATTCAGTTTTGAAATATTGAACATTTCACTCGCACATTCGCTCCATATACTAGTAAAAAAATACAAATTGAATCGTTTTGCATAAACGATTTTTATATAAAAAACAGAATATGAAAATTATAGATTGTCAAAATGTTGGAAGCCAATGCTGGCTCGTTCACACATTTGAGCTTAATTCGCATTAATAATGTATTCAATTTACTGCAGATAGTTAATCTGTAATGCTTGGAATAATAATAAATATTATAAAAAAGAAAATATTTAAATTTTGATTGCATTTCCTGTTTCAAGTTCAATTGAAATATAATTAATACGAAAGCCGAGACGAATTTCGATGTATCTAACAACCAATAAAGCCAATAAATACTTTTCTTTTGCGGCTAAATAAATTTTATTAAAAGTAAATTTAAAAAAATTTATAATAAACAGATTATATCTTAACATGAAATTCAAAATCTCGTAACTGAAAAAAAATTAAATAGATATAAGCTCATTTATCATAAAGTAAAATAACAGAAATACATCGTAATCCATTAAAATCTCACTAATATATTATTAGCCATGGTCTTTTAAATTTTAGATAACGATATTTTTCTATATGAAGACAAGAGATAAATTATTATTCCCAAACTTTTTATTTTCAGGGACGCGAAAATTGCTTTTCTTAGAGCAATCGTCATCTGTTCCGCTTCTTCTTTTATGTTTGGTTGGCATGTCCATGAAAAAGCAATTTTAATGTGCTTGATACCATTTTGGTAAGTAAAACATTGCATTTCAAGAAGTAAAAGTGCTTGATGTAAATAATGCATAATTTTTAATTACAGTTTTCTATTCTTTATCACACCCACTGATGCAAAATACTGCTTCATGCTGAGTGCTGTTGGCCATTTCTCTTTATTTCCGCTACTGTTTCATATAGACTTGCTAGTCATACGGTATTTTTCGTATCTCGCTTACATGGCGTACATGTATACACGCTTTTTAACGATATATAAGGATTATCCCGATATGAATCTGCTAGAGGATTGTTATATACATGGACTTTTGCTTATACCCGTTTATGAGCATCTAATTGGTTGGTTATCGGGTTTGAATGAGAAATATCCGTTCTTACCTTTGCTTCTCTATTCCACATATTGTGCTGTCGGTGTTTTATATTGTTATATACGTTACTACATCTTTGCCTTAAATTTAAAGGCTACATCTACTAGTACAATTAAAAAAACATCTAAAATTAAGAAATCAAATAATATTAAAATATCCTCTGCCACCTCTTCGCAGCGGTCTATGGACTTTTCTGATTCAGAGTCTCAGTCGTTGATCGCAAGGGCGAAAACGAAGGGGAAGAAAAAGGATTCACAGAGGAAGAAGAAGAATAAATAAATGAAACTGTTGTATTATTACTTCTAAAGGGTAAATGTGTTGTTCTTCTAGTGCAACTTAACCATGCTGTAGAAGCCCGACGCGGATAGCCACGTTCTGGTTGTACGCGCGAATTGTTGTACAACCAATATCGATTATCTTTGAAGAAATATGTTTTACCTGTGCAAACACAAATTTCAAGCTATTTACTATTCGATATTCAAGAATACTAACCATTTGGCAATGTAGCAGCCGCATCAATATTTTCCGGTATGCCAGGCCATCGTAGTACTGTTTTTGGATAACCAGTGTCCATAGACTTCAATTCATCATTATAACGCCAAAATATTGTGTCAGCGAAAATGTAAGTTCGATTATTTTTGGCTTGCAATTTGTAGAACAAAATTAAAGTAGAAGAATTAGAGTTTTGCATGCTAAAGTAAAAGTAGGGTGATACGTAGTTTATGGTGTACTTGTAAATATTTTCAAGTCGCTAGTTTCAAGTTGGAACATTTACATATGCATAACAAATAGAATTCTGAAAAATACATTTTCAGAGGTCCTTTTCAAACGAGTGCGGTTCAAATAAATTATCATATCTAAAAAGTACCTTTTAACAAGCACTTGTACCTGTACGTACCCTTTGAAAAAATTCGTTTTGAAATGGGCCTTTTGAAAAAGTGTCTTTTAAATTATCTTTTAATTATCTTTAAACAAAAGATAAAAGTATCTCGAAAACAAAGTACTTTTAATAAAGAAAGTACCTTTTTAAAAAGAAAATTTTAAAAAGAAACTACATGAAAAAGTATCTTATTAAAATATTTTGCAAAAAGTAATTTTTAAAAGGGACATCAAAAAAGTAACTTTAAAGATAATGATGTCCTTAACAAAATTACGTTTCAAAAATCTTCATAAGAAGTAACTTTGAAAGGAAATACAATTTCCATAAAAGGACCTTTTAAAAAGGTTCTTTTATTTTTTATGTATATTTTGTTTGTTCGCTTTAATTTTTTTTTTTTTTTTTTTTTTTTTTGCAAAAAATCGCTAATAAATAAGTATATGCTTTCATTCAACACGGTCTGCCTGAGACTTGACTTCAGATTCTCTATAGTTTTACTTACGCCAAAGTAATACGGCATTCACTTTCTCTTTCCCTTGTGTATCGCCCAATATATCCTCTAGACTGATGGAGCTGTTTGACAATATCTTATTGTCCTTGTAAAACAAAATTTGCTTGCCTGAAAAAACCAATTTTAAATAATTTTTGAAAATGATTTATTGCAAAAACTTACCTGAAAATATGACCAACGTCTTATCAGAACGTTCATAACAGGCATCAATATGCTTAACTTCCGGCGGCAAATTATTTAACACCTGATCTAATTTCTTGGGATAACCCACAACAACTCGATAGTAGGGCGACAATCGCCAGACATACGCACCCTTAAAAATATGCATGGAATTGTTGAAATAACACACCGCATTGAATCTGCCCTCGCAAACATTGGGTAGGGTGGGGGCAGGATAAGATCCTTTGACACCAATGGTCGAAGAAATTGTAGTGTACTCGGGGAACTGAATTAAATAAAACTTTTACTTATTTTATATAACATTGAAATACTATAAACTGGACCTTTTCCTTTGTACTACTTTCCAAAAGAAATGATGCGGTGGTCTGTTCACTCTCTTCCGATGAATCCGAATAATCTTCATGTTTCATTTCTAAATCATCATCTAGTTTTTTATTCACTTGTATAGAAGTGGGAGACAGAGATGACATTTTAATTTTCTTATTATAATTAAAAATTTGAAAGGCTTTACCTACAGTAGGCATTGTACATGGCCAAAGTGTCATCATAGTCTAAGACATTGTGTTGGGGTCCTTTGTAGTATGGAAACATGATAGAGCTGAAGGCAGGCGAATGAGCCAACCCCAAACTGTGACCCAATTCATGCAATGCCACTGTATAAAAATCCGCTCCTTTTGCCAAATCCGTAGAGTTTTCTTTCCAATTCTCATCCTCATCAAAGTGCACATCACCGCCCCACGAACCCAATTCATAGGGATAAAAGGCATGAGCCAATACATTGCCGCGCCCATCAAATGGATAACTGGAAAATATTTTTCAAATTCCACTTGTTAAAATATTTAGTATTTGAGGAGTTGAAGTTCAAACTCACTTGTCGCCATGGTATTTGTTGCCAAAGCCCACAATTATATCGGCCGATGTGTCGTCGACTCGATGAAATTTCAAATTGCTGTACTGCGACCACACTCCTAACGCTCGAGCTATATCTCGTTCCACTTGCTCGCGCGGTATTTTTAGAGACCAATTGCCAATTCTGCGCGGAAATGATACGATAAAAGTACACAATTTTTAAAATTTTGTTTTAAATATTTTGCTAGTGTTTTTTATCAATTAATTCATTAAAATTTTTTCTTTGAAGGACTTTCAAAATTTTTTACAAATAATTAAACAAAAATGTTTTCTTGGCAAACTGTACATCAGGATTATTATTACAGCTCTTAAACTTTCTTTACATGTTTAATTCGTAATTATTTATAATCTGCACCATTTCAAAATATTTTATTCGTTCTACTTACAAGTATTTGATATTTCTTTTATTCCAAGTCTTGGCACCAAAGACAAACCGTTTCTTTCTGCCCTTAAGGCTGGTATTTTGCGGAATTACTTCTTCTTGCTTCAGATAATATGGGTTTCCTTCGATATCGGGTACTCCACAACGAGGTTTGGAAAAGAGCTGATAAAAATGAAATAAACAATTAAACATAAAAGCAAGACAATTTCTTATTGCTGTTGTTTTAATTCAAGTTCATTAAACAAAAACGGAATAGAAATAATTAAAAAAAACATGAGTTTAAATTAAATCAAGAAAACCAACGGCACTATATTTCTTATCATTTTCTTTATTCACCATTTAGATTTAATATTTGGATGAATTATTACGAAGAAAATTAAAAAAAACTTACTTCTAACGTCTTGGCATCAAGTTTGCCGGTTTGATTTAAAGATCCATACTTTTGTACATTTTTAATGGCTTCCACTATGGCACTCTCATGATACAAGGCCTCTGAGTCATCAGGATTTTGGTCTAAGTAGCCAAAGCGTCGCATGAATTTGAACTGCAAGATAAAATGTCAAAGAACACTATACGGATTTCCTTTTCAATTGGACATAGAAAAAACTTGCCATTTCCGGCGGCGGTATTTGTGCCTCTTTTCTTTTTCCTAACGGTAGACTTGTCATATGCCTTAAGAGAAAAGTAACTGTTATTATAGCAACTGCAGGAATTTTCAACATTTTCCACTCTGATTTTATTTAATTTTCTTTTTCCGAAAACAACTCAATCAACCACTCCAAATGCTGTACCGAGTTCAACTAAATGAGCAGCCGGCTGCTATTTTTTTATTAATTAATTCTTTGCTTAACATGAATGAATTTGATAAATCAAGGCAATATTTTGTTATTCTTATCAGTGCGTGGAATGACATAAATGCTCTTCATTTTATTTTATTATTTTTTTTATGGGAAGCATGCGAGAGTAATTTGTCTTGTTCTCAATAAAAATGAATATCTCTGCAATTGATGCTGAATTAAAAATCATTCTGATGAAAAAGGTTTTTTGAAAAACGCCCTCCAAAACATTGGAATAAATAAATAGACCTTTTTAATTTACCCCCAAATTCACACACGATTGTTAACGTTAATGAATGCTTTAAGGGATCTTTAATCATACAAAATCCATACTTTAAATCAACTTTTATTTTAATAATCGTTTATGAATAACAGCGTTAATATGTACATGTTTTTTATAAGTCTGAGGACATATTTGGCTTTTGAAAAAGTTCCTTTTGAACGGAAGTATGTACATGTTTTGAAAAAGTGATTTATTAAAAAAATTTATTTTTATAAAATGTTGTTCGTTCTGTTGAATATTATGGATTGCAGTGCAGCGCACAGATAGTGCAAGATTTTGAAAGTAACAATTTAAATAATTCTGCAGTTTTTAAATGGATAGTCCGATAATAATAAAATTTCATACAGCCTTTGAAAAAGGTACTGCTGACTTTCAATTTAGAGGAAGAAAATCTGTGAGTGGTTCCGAGGAAGTAGAATCGGATTCGGGCTATGAAACTTTATATGAAAGGGGCTGGTAACTTTAGCATGGTGTTGTCATTGGAGGGGGTTTATTGGCACGTGTAAGATACAGCTTGTTGGTTAATGAGCATAAATTTAAGGCACTTACGTGCTGTGCTAATTTCCTTAACGCCATGTTTCGAGTATTCTTTCATGAAAACGAATTTCAAACACTCCTCCAATTATGAATTGATGCGTTTCCTTTCCATGTGATATGCTTATTGTAATCCAGATATGTGTATTCGGTTTCGGAAAAGTATTAAAATTACCAAATACTTATTAATATAATATTTTACTCATATTCTAAACTTTGTTCGAAATTTCAAATTTACTTAATAGGGGAAATTCTCGTGCGTTTGTTTTATGTTTATAAAAAAATATAAAATTCTAAGAAGATTAATTCATATGAACTATGCATACAATTTTTAAGCATATGAGGTGCAAGTCTTAGTTCGAAACTAAGTATTGCTGAAAAAATTTAATTGGAATAATATATTCTTATATGAAATAGAAGCATCCTTTTTCATTTCGATTCGTTTACATGTACTCTATAACAATTGACTACTATACGTTAATGTCCTCTACAAATTATGTGACATCATTTTAAAAAATGTCCGTAATTTTGTCAATGTCATAACAACATCCTCCACCTGCCTGAAAGTGCAGTACCTACCAGGACTATGTGAAAGTGCATGCCTTGATTATATAAAAGCTGCATTTTATAACAAGAAAAGAAAAAATAATAATAGTAATAATACTATTTTTATTGTTTAATTTTATTATTATACATTTTTATTAATTAATAACTATGTATACATATATACACACACATACACAAATATTCATATATGTATACTAATACATTTTTAACATGCATTGCAACTTGAAAACATATAATAATTCTCCCCGCAAATTCCTTTTCTTTCCTACAGCTCCTGCTTCTTCTGTTTGTCATCATTTTCAAAAGTGATTACGTCTCTTGTTGGAGGGACAATATTCAGCATATTCTTCCCAAGTGCAACCAGTTTTCGAGCAACATTCGGTTGTGATTGAATGATCAGTCGAGCGTCGTGTTCTTAACAGCGATTGAGTAAAGTTATGCTGCAACCAGATCGGCAGGAACAAATGTGCTGTAAGTACAGGATATTTTTATATATTTTTCTATTTAATTACTTAAACAAAAAGTGGCAGCGGTATTTAGTGGCGATTATAAAATTTGATACTTACATTTGCTTTTTTTCATAAGCGTTTCATCGGTACGCTTGCGATTGCGTCGCGCCAAGCGATAAATGTCCTTTTCGCAAGCCCAATATAGGTGGCGCAATAGTTTTCCGCGACAACGTGAATAACTTTCACTATGCCATACATTTTCCCAGTCGGAGTTGCTTCTAAAATACATAATTCAAATAGTTTAAATATATTTTATTTATTTACTGTTCGAAATTATATTTTGTAAACGATTCATAAGTTATGGATCACTTGCAGAAAATATCGAACTCAAAGTATATATATTTTGTTAAGTTTTTAATTGATTGGCTGGCAATTTTAAATTTCTTTCTGAATCGATTTTTTTTTATAATAAAAAACTGTCTCGATGTCCTTCGCCGAGAGAAGAAAATAACTAAAAGTTTAAATAATGAAAAAAGAAGGCTTCTGTATAACAAGATGGTGCAGCCTCGGTAGAGAATTAATTTGTGGCATATTATATATCTAATGAAATTTTATTCGATTGAAATATTTTGTGATATTTGGAATTTTCATCTCAATTATTTTTTACTTTACGGAAAACAGTAGATGAATTCTTTCGAATAATAGAAAACTTTATAAGTTTCTAAAAAAAAAACTTTATATATTGAAATATTGAACGAAATATTAAACGAAAAATATTGTATTCAGAATATTTGGTAATTTTAAATCATATTCTGAATCGAAATCACATGAAAAGGCATTGAGCCAAACTTAATAAAAATTAATTATCGGTGTTAGTTTTCTTGTGCCATTGTGTTGAGCTCGTCTTCAGTTTTATTTAACAATAGTATTATAAATAAATTACGTTCCATTAAAATGCATAAAAGCCCAAGCAATTGAACTTTCTTTCTAATAAATTTTTCGCAATGATGTTAATCTTTTTAATTGAGAAATAACATAATTAAATATATTTAAATGCTTCACTAGGACCCGATCTGTTTGTTGAGCATGAATTTTTGTAATTTGAGTATTTCACAAGAGTTTATTATTTTGAAAAATTTCCGCACCTCTGCCGAAACAACGATTCTAGACTGTCCTCTGCGTATATTGCCTCCGTATTGAAGTTATTAAGACCAAATAAAAACGCCATAACTCCAATAAAAAACGATTTAATGAAAATTTGCATTGCGTTTTTAAAATACTTTTCGAATTAAATACAAAATATTTTCTCAATAAAAATTATATCTCTGGTTGTCTACCGCTCAAAAGAATCACGGAAACTGAATATAATCTCCGGCTTGTTTTCCAATTTCAATGTTATTTTCGTTTACGGTTATCAGATATAAATTTAAGCAAAATATATTCCCTTCAAGTGTAGGTGTTGGCGAATTTATTTGGATTGGAAGAAATGAGTATGGGAATGTCCTTCTCTCTGTATGGATACGTGCGTTGGTAAATACTCGTATTCCATAAAATTTGAAATTACGACCTGCTCACACACAGATTTTTTTCTGCAGTTTATCCTTTTTGTACATTTATTTAGCGTTTTTATATTGTTTTGTGTTATTCACTTACCAATATTTGCTAATCTGGTCTGCTAAAAATTAGTTACAATGAATCGGTGCGAGGGTTGTGTGTAAAAATCCGAATTTTTCAATGGCCGCTTTGAAATCCGATTTAAAAAAGGAAATTTCTTGTGAGATTCACTAGAAAACTTCATACGTTTTTCATACAGATGCAAAATAATATTTTTAATAAAGTTCGAAATTTCAAAGTATTTTCGGATAAAAGAAAAATATTATATTTTTGCTTACATTCAGTAAAATTTCATATTTTTGAAGGAAAATAAGCAGTGAGAACTTTAAACTTGATTTCGACCTTTCGAAATAAAAACTCAATTTTGAATTTAATTTCGAACATATAAAAATTGCTATATTGATGTCTTAGTTTATTAAAGTAGTTCTATTTAATTAAAAAATAATGAATACACGAAATTTTCAATATAATTTATATTTTTCAAAATAAAAAATCCCGATTTGAAATTTTCGAAGGTATTTATTGTACAAAAATGTCTCCTTTGCTGCGATCTTAGAAAATTTAAAAATTCTATTTTAGACTCCATGGTATGACATATATTTAATAAATATTTTGCGCAAATGGAAACATAAAAATAATAATCAATCGAAAACTTTATATATACATATTTGTAATTTCGAAATCAAAAAAGTTTTTTTGCAAGACCAAAGAAATTAAAATTGTAAAAATGTAGTTGCTCAAGTACATGTTTTTGGGAATTGTTTTAATACTCTTTAATTTTTATTTTCGTGCTGGCTATTTTTTTCTCAAAAGTTAATTAAAATTGAAATTTGTTCGAAATTTCGAACTTGATGTGGGATTTGTGAAAAACGACGTAGTCTTTTAGATTTAAATTTTCGAAAATCCTCTTTTTTATATTGAAATCGTTATTTCGAAATGAAATATATTGAAGTTTTCTTACTTCCTAAATATTTCATGTTTCGGAATAGCAAAAATTCAGTGTAACTTGGAAATATTAAAAAATTATGCAAAATTTTCGCCATCTTTCAACAACAAAAAGAGTACAACAAATTCATAAGTTTTTGCCGAAAAAGAGGGAAAACTTGTAACTTAAAATATTGTAGAATTCAGAAGTTCTGAAACCAACACACTCACACATGCCTCGTTTATTGATGCCAACGGACACTGCGGGCAATATAAGTCAGATTTGTTGTTGGTTGCTTTAACAAAATGTTATTTGTTGTCTCTTGGCCAACTAATGAAGAAATACTATTTACGCTTACGAACAATAATGAATAATACGTATTAACAACAACAACAACAATAACACCACCACAATCCTTAAGGTAACAACTTCATCCAAAAACAACAATGAACAAACAAGAAAATATTTGTCCTGTTTTTTATATTATTATTGCAGATTTACACGCTGTTTTTTTTTATTATTATGTTTTTCTCACCTTTTCGCTTGTATTTTGTTTTTGTTGTTGGTGGCGACGCATGTAACCCACTTGTGGTTAAAATTTAAGGGCTCTTATTAAAGTTGTGGAAGTGTTGAATTTATTTAAATTAAGAAGTACTTTAAATTTGAAAAAAATATCTGCCGGGCTTGGCTGTTCAATTGACTGGTTTGGTTGTTCATTAAAATGAATTGTTTTTAAATATTTAAAAGTTTTTAAATAAAATTCTTGCTTTATGATGACAACAATTTATTTAGAACTTTTCAAAAGGCGTGATAAATAATTTTTTAAGATTATTAATTTTTAATGAATATATTCGTGATTCGTTAACGGTTTAACGCTGCCATTTAACCAGAAATGAGACTTCCTCGACAGACATAATTTCTTTGATAAACAATTTTATTTTTTGGCCAGTTCCAAACGAGCCCAATCACCAAGAATGCAACGCAAATCTTTATTAATATGAAAATTCGTCAGGCCACCCTCATTAGCAAGTAGGTGGTGAATGTAACGACACCAGGCATGATAAGTGCTATTTGATTCCTGCACGAGTTCTATTTATAGGCTCTTAAGTCAAGAGAACCGCGCGACATTTCGGGTTCGTGCTACAGTTGAAATAAGCTCTTGGCTACGCAGATTTATTGGCCGTATTGATGGTTTTGAATAGGGAGAGAAGACGAAAATGAGTACGAAAACATTTAATCACTAGCAATTGTTTGTTCACCAACCCCATTATGATTATGAACTGTGAAATGAACGAAATTGTGTGTGAACTTTGCGAACAGATTTTTTTTCAAAGTAAATTTCCACAATTTGGAAAAACGTTGTTCGTGATAATTTCTCAAATCGTTTGGAAAAGAAATGTCAACTCAGTTTGAAATCTGCAGCTGTCAAGAGACAGTCATAAATGCCGAGAGTTCTCAGGCAGCTAAAAAAACACCCATTATATAGAAGAACTTTGTTTTTGTCTTTAGTAAAATGCTATTATCTTCAATATAATATTTTAACATAATTCAATATGAACAAAAAAATTTTTTGTCCAAATGTTTTATACTCAATTCTTCGCTCATTTTTTTTTTACTTAAAGAACGATTAATAAAACTTCTTATTATTTAAAAGTAGAATTTCTCACGATGTTCAAAAACTTGCCCACTATTAAAATTTCAACCGAACTTAGAATTCATGCAATCCAATAGATTAAAGCAACACTTTAAAATCACGAATTTTTTATACGTCCAATGAAATTCTACCTTCAACAAAAATGAAGTTGTTATAACGTTTGTGTATTTAAAGAAAACATTTTGTGTAGAAAAATTTATGTATTCCCTGCTGTTCTTGTCTCCTCCCCTCTTTCTGTCTACTAACAACTCAAGACTTTGCAGTAGAAGCTTTTCCCGTCAAAAAGGTGTTAATAAATGTTAATTTGACTGTTTTAGACTTTCGTCCGTACAGACAATTGATGAATCCCTGGGGTAACCGAAAATTTAATACATGAAAAATTTTTGAGGAAAACTACGCATCTTTATTAATATGAAAATTCGTTAGGCCACCCTCATTAGCAAGCAGGTGGTGAATGTAACGATACCAGGCATGATAACTGCTATTTTCCGAATTGTACTTCTTGTGAAACAAATTGTACTTTTTTTCCCATCATCAAAATTTTATAAAACAAACAGACTTACAACAGGCTTCCCAGAACCTCAAAACGTCGAGATCTGATGAGAATTTGATTTTTGCAATACGGGGTAAAACAAACAACTTCGGAAATTTTTTTGTAATATTCGATTTTTAGAGGAAAGCTAAAAAATACGCAGATACGGACCTTGACGGACATCATGTACAACGAATATGAGCTAAACAAATTGAAGTTGGAAATGTACTAAAAATATTATTGGCGTTCTGTGGTACTTTTAGAGAGCGAATTGTACTGAAATTAGGACAATTGTTATCGTCTCTGAGCTAAATTCTAACCAAATTTGACTTCATGAAAAATGTTTAACAAGACAACAGGAATATTTCTTTGATAACTGTTTGTTTTGTTATTCCTTGTGTGTATATGTATGTGTGTGTTTGTGTGTGTGTGTCTGCTTTAAAACCCTTATTTGAAAAGGAGTAAAAAGAAGGCGTTTGTACAAAAAAGTAACCCATCGTTGGCTCGTTTATTTAATAGAGGAAAAATTATAATTCCTTCCTTTTATGGTTATTGCCAGCCATCATTTGCTGTTATTAAATTTCGCAAATAATTGAAACTTTAAATAAACTATTTAACTAAAAATATCAGCGATAAAAAGTTGTTAAACTATTTAGTGAGACGCCAGTCATTCGTGGTCCCTTAAGCATCTTTAAGCATCAACTGTTATTTACAATAATTAACATCGTCGTCGACTCGGTGCTTTTCGCACCGTTTTTTGGGATTTTTCAACGATTAATCGATGCGAAAGTTTTTCAACTTGGCTATTGAAATTGATTTTGATGCTGTCTCGGTCGTGACTGTGACAATAAAACCGAAATTCAGAACTAAAATTTATATTAAAAAAATTTAAATTCTTTAAACAAGAATTGTTCACACTGTGACAAAGTCGTTTCGACTTTCTATTGGAGAATCGGCCAAGTACAACTATGCGATAAGAGATTAACATTCAGTAATTTCTTTCGGGGCTTAAAAAGCAGAGATAACTTTAATAAATACACAAGAGTCCTGATGATGGAAACATAATGACTTCGAAAACTTCATATATCCTGTTGTGCTGTTTATCGTGGACAATTAAACTGTTGTCCGTTTTTTGCTGTCTCTTAGTAAGTCGATACTTTTTAATTCTTTCCGAATATTGCGTTGGTACTCACACTTGTCAAAAATTTGGCCAAAAAAGCGTAACCACTAACAGTAAAGTAAAACTGATTTAAAACTAACACAACCATTCGGTGGTGTAGAATCCAATATCATTGGAAAGTATTTAATTCTATAAATGCGTGCCGGTATTAAAATTATTTTCATTAATATTTAGTGGTTACGTTTTTTCGAACAACTATTTTCCCAATTATTTTCATAAAATACTTTCAAGTTGTTTCTGTTTTTATGGACCTCGTCATCTCCCAATAAATATATATCTACTATATATAATATAATTAATTATATATAATTATTTTTCAATATCAATTGTAGTTCCATAAGATTGTCTTTTGAATGAAGTAAATTCCATGTCATTAAAAAAAAATCATTTTGGCTATGTATATATTTTAATATATATATTTTAATTTATATACCTCTTATTAATGTACAGAGTGTTACTTTTATATATAAATTGTAGTTCCAGAAGATTATCTTTCAAATGAAGTAAATTTCATGTTATTAAAAAATTCATATTGGTTTATTGCATTTTGTAATTCTATACCTCTATAAAAACACCCTATTACTTCTACAGGTCGAAGTTTTTTGTGCGTATTATGTTTTACCTTAAATAAGTTGAAGGCATCTGGTTTGAAAGATCAAAAAATTTCTACATATTAATCCGCTAAACGAGTGAGGAATGTAGCGTTCGTCACATGATTTGCCCAATAGTGTAAACGAATTATATAGAGTTGATGTGCCCAAACCTCTTACCCATTTTCAATCGTAGGAATCGGAAGCCTGAAAATATACCATGTTTCTTTCTCATCTTTATTTTAAATATTTATTGTTTCCATTCCTTTTTTTAAAAAGTTTTACATTGATGTGGCCTTAATTTTGTTCACGTATTTAGTTATTCATTTTCAAAATTTCATTTAAAAACAGTTTTTTTTTCAGTGGTTTCAATTATTTTTCTTTTTCTCAAATTTTCATCATAATATTTAAATAAATTTAGATTTTCATTTTATAAATAAATACAATTCAGTTAAGTTTTAACAGTTTTAGTTAAATTTATTTACTAATTATTTTATATTTTATTTGCAACTTTAACTTTTATCTTCAGAGTTTTTTCTTCTGTTGCTGTTTTGTTTCAACTATTAATTTACATTTAAACATGCATTTTACATTACAGAGAATTAATTACAGTTTTTTTTTGTTGTTGTAGGACTTTTCAAGCACTTGTGCTTTGAAGGATATTTCTTTTTATACTGTTCGTATCCTTTTTGTGCTTTTAATGCATTTAGATTTTTAAAATTTCCGTTTTGCAGCTGCATTTAGAATGTAAATTTCAATCTTTGTTCGTTAGTTTCATTTTATATATATTTTGTTAACAAACAGTTGTAATGAAAACTGAAAAGGAAAAATCCATAAAATGCGCAAGGAAACTATTTCCAATTTATTTTTATGTAAAAAACATTTTTTAGCAGTAAATAATAGAAGAATTTCTTAAAAAAAAAACTGAAAATGAATACAATAAAATTTCAGTGTTTTAAGTCAATGTAAAGCTGAGAACGCATTATGGCACTTTGACGATAAGATAAGAACTGAAATTTTTAATGCTCCTAAAGTACCGCATTACATATCGATCGAAATTTTAATATATTTTAAAATTTCATGGATATCAAATTACGTAATTCGTATCCTGGATATACGTTCTTAACACGACTTTTGATAAAAGTTTGACAGAAAACAGTTTCATAAAAATGCCCAAATAGTGGCTGCTGCTGCCTGAAGTGGTTAACGCGTAGACTACGAAGCCGAAGACTGTGGGTTTGATTCCGCACTCATTCCGAATATGATTTAAAAATTTTCAGATCAGATTCTGTTTACTTTTTAGTGCAGGACTTTAATATTTTTGCATTAGCTGAAGTACAGAATATCAAATAAATTTAAAATTGAACAGAATATGAAATAAATTTCAAATTGAAGAGACATTTTATTCTACTGACAGTGCACGCTATAACTCATGGACCTGACATTTCATATATAATTGCAATCTCTGCGAAAGTAAAAAAAAATAAGAGAAATTGGATGAATTAAGATATGGCTTTCGATCGGAGCATCTGCTTGTATATTAAAATTTTGGTGGGTGGACGGTTTCTGGGACTTGCACATATCTAGAAAAAATTATTGCGCCGTTAGTTTTGCAGCAGCGATCTATACACATTTGCCAACGTTTCTCAGTTTCTTCTTTCAAAATCTGTTAAGGAACTAAAAGTCGGATAATCCTCAACAAAGTTGTTGAATTATAAACACAAAATGCGTTTACAGGAGAAATACAAACAGATTTCCTGCAGTTTCCTAAACAAACTATATATCGTTCGATAGGTCTGGGCTTATTATTTGCAAATCTGTTAAGCAACTGAACATCGGATGGTATTTACCAAAGTTATTGAGTCTTAAAATCAAAAATCAAAAATCTGCTTTTTCCCCGTCCAGTCAAGAGATTGACAGTATCTACAAGAAAAATACTTCCACTTGCCAGGTGTTTGTTTCGTAGTGTTACAATTAAAACAGAAAAGTGCATTTATGGGAGATACAAAAAATAAATTGGAAATATTTTTATAAATATTTTTCTAAACGCAGCGGAAGTTCATTATCAGTTTTGAATATTTCGGATAAACTATTTTTTGTTTAAATTATCTTTGGGAACTGTTGCTTAACATTTAAATAAACATAATTTTAATTGTGCTAATTCTTTAATTTTCAATTAAAAAAAATTATCGTTGAGTGGTTTAAGCTGTTTTATTTTATTATTTTAACTTTATTTGTTAAAAATAATTGCAATTATTGTTATTGTTTGATTTTGTTCCTTTTTGATTTTTTCTTTTGATGTTTAAAATTTTAATAATAAAAACTCTTTGTTATTGTAAGTAGTAAATATATTTTTATCATTATTTCTTAGAACGTATTTATTTAACTTTAAATGCTTTAAATTCTTTTTCAACTTCCAAATAGTTGAGTTTTAGAATTTTCATATTTAAATTATCTTAAATCTTCAAGATCGCCATGGTCTTGAATATTTGTCTTTTCTTAAATAAAGTTTTTAAGGCCTTTAAAATAGTGCAATTAGTTCCCTTTTACTCTTATCTTAGGGGGCTCGTCTAAGTTTAAGTGTTTAGAAATTCTTTCGCAATTATTTTAAGAGCCTTAAAGGAAAAAAAAAAATAAATAAATAAAAAATACCAGCTGTATTTGCAAAACAGTGGATCAGCCAACTGAAATTACGACAAGTTTTACAAGGCTGCCCGGGTAGTTTTTCGAAAATCACCCACTTGACTTTTACTTTTAAAATAAGACTTCAAATTTGGGCAACACAATTTAAGAAAAAATCGTTTCCTGTTTCCTCTTATATAGCAGACAGTTATATTGTGATTTAAAAGTTTATACATTGTGTACGTGCAATAGAAGAAAAATATTGTAAGCAAATTGAAAATATTTTTTTACCAGTTTTATGTCAAGACTAAAACTTTATATTGCACAGATCTACATGCAAATACCTTTCAAACCATGTATGTTGCGTCAATATTGTAGCACGATCAAGTATTTGAAAGTGTACCACAAAACAAAAAAATAAAAAATAATGCGATTATGTTTCCTTTTTATGGCTTGTAATAATATTTTTTAGTTGCCACTTTTTATGTCAGTCATAAAAGACTTTTTTTCTTCCAATAGATTGCCTTCGAATGCCATAAACGCAGAAAAATAGTTGGTTTTATTGAAACCGTTTGAGAAGCTTAAAAGTTTTGAAATTATTAATTAATTTCTATCCATTGGAAATTTGTTAAGAAGTTGAAAAGCTTCAGACTTTTTATTTAATTTGACTGCATTAAAGTGCGACTTTATTCATAGACCCAAAAAACTACCTGCTATATCATTCAATAATTATGTGCGATTGTGTAACTTTTCAACTTCTAGAATGTCAACTTTCTTCCAAAGAGTGGGTCAAAATAGAGCGCTAGAAATAAACTTCCCTTTTATAGACGGAATAATTCATGGTAATCCAGAACAGTTTAATGGCAAGTACGACATATTGTTGTTGTATGAATTTTCAGAGGAACTGATTGATTACCTGATTAATATTAATTCCAATAATTTCTATTACGCATGTCGCAGTCGAATTTGTGACTGGAAACGCTTGTCATAAAATCAAGAAAACCAATTAAAATTTCGATTTATTTTACGCTAATTTGGCGCAGACACAAATTCAACTGCGACACGCATAATGCGACTGAATATTTATTATTGTGGAGAATTTTCAGACCAGCAGGCTGCGGAGCATGTGTTGCATGTGAAGCAAAATGAAAATGTGGAACACTTTTTGTGGTACTTTTTTCACTATTTCATAGTCCAGCAATATCGATGAAAAATTTATTGTTCGAAAGGTATTTTTGTGCAGATGTGCTTAATATAAATAAATATATTATTTTTAAAAATTTTCTGGCATAAAACTGTTAAAAAACACCATCTTAAATTTGCTTGAAAAGCAACAACTGAATACTTTCTATTTCCTTTGGTATTTGCCAACACACATGCCTGTATTTTTATTAACACCCAAAAGTGTTTGTGTAACCATAATAGTTGGATCTGTTGTGACTTAAAAGTCGTTAGTGTCCTTTCAGGTATGCAGGCCGGATACGTTAAGTGCGGATGCTTTTTATGCACTTGGAATAGCAGATGGAAGGGCAACCAATAGTCCAAAAAACAATGGATATTGAGAGCTGAAATAAGCTTGAAATTGAATGATAATGATGCGGGATTACCCAGAGCTAAATAAATTGTAATTAGTGAATACTGCCTATGTAAATTTGCTATCGAGGGTAAAATAATGGAGATACTAGTGATGTTTTTAGTCAAATTTTCTCTTTTTTAAGAGAAGGACAAAAAAGACCCATACCTCGAGGAGTTAGAGGGTTAACATATTCCACAAAAATTTTCGCCGTAACATTTTACATAAATTTGCTGAACACATTTTGTACCTAAAATGGAAGGATCATATGGATTCTTATGCCGATTAACAATAAGAATGTGCCAGAGCTGGGAAACTTTAATGCCCTCTCAAATGAAATTTCGATGTAAACTTTCAAAACGCCAATACAGGTGTCTTTTTGTTTTGTCTCCTCTATCAAAATTTATAGATCGGACCTTGTAATTTTGGAACAAATTTGATATTGTTGTACAGTGTAATTATTAATAATTATTCCCCCAGGGTAGGCCCTTTTATTTTGAGTCTCCTTTATCAGGATCAGTTGTTGGAAAATTATCATTTTGCTTTGCGTTATACAGACTCGTATTGAAGTTAAAATAGTTTTCTATCAAAATAAATAACTGACTTTTGGCTTAAATAATTAAAAAAATATTATCTTAATCTATTTTAGTTAAATATATTTTCTTATCCTGCTGCTGAAATCAATTAATTTTTTATTTTTAATATTTACATTTTAGGGATTTAAAACACTTATTTGTTTCTTTATTATAACGCTTTTGTTTTAGTTTCTCTCAATTAACCAGACCTATTTTTTATATCCTTAATTAGCTAAGTCTATTTAATTATTTACAATTGCAATTTAGTTATTTAAATTTAAGCATTTTAGTTAGTTGTTTTACCGTTTCATTTTATTACATTTAATTTAATTTTATTGTATTCATTCAACACAATCCGCCCACTGCCATTTTATCACAAAACAATTTGAAATTGTTAATTGTAAGTTAATGGGGCTGGCTAAATGTATTAACTTAATAATTATTTACTGAATATTAAATTAATTTAAATGAATGTGAGTGAGTTCATTAAGTTTATTTTTTATTGTTAAATTAATTTAAATTACTTTTTGTTTAAATTGTTCAAAAATTCGCCCAAATTACAAAAAAGGTTGCAGTGAATATTGTAAATTGAATATAATTTATATACACATATTTTTCTTACTTTTTTGTTGTTGTTGTTGTAGTTGCCTTAAAATTAATTTAGTTGTTGTTAGCTTTTTACAAATAGTTTTTAGGAATATATATTTTCATTTCAATTTCATTTAAACCTCGAAGTGTTGGTTTATTTTTATTTATTTTTGTGGTCGGCAATACGGAAAGTTTAGCCAAGTCGCCTGTAATATGTGACACCCTTTTTAGTCTGTGCATATTTAAATTGCGTGTCCTTGTACTAGGGGTAGGTTTGCCTGTATTTAAAAATATTTATAACGAACTTAAATTAAAGTTACCCTTCAGTACTCTTTGAAAGTTCTTCTTGTCTATTTACGCCATGAAAAAGTAAATGACGGTATGAATTTGCGGCGCTCCTAATTATGTTGTAAAAATAAATGGTTTTTTTTTTGTTGGTTATCTGTCGCTTTTCCTTGTTCGGCTTTTCATGTGTTCAGGCTGTCGCAGTTCAAATTCAGTGTGTCAATTAGAGGTACGAGTTTTGTAGTCATTGTGTGTGGTGACGTTGGCAACTTTTAGTATTAAATTACTGCAAATAAGCGGAAATAAAATTAAACATCATTATTTAATATATGCGTAATATAGGTTACAGTGGGGCAAAAGTATTTGATGCTATTGATTTATTTGAAAAAAAAGAAAATGTAACGGATAGAAAAAAATGTACGTTACCAACACAAACGCCTGTTTTCAATACATTAACGCGATTATAAATCAATAAATTTGATGAATATCAAAAGATTTTTAGCTTTTCAACAGATTTGAAAAGTATAAACTAAGACCTTTCCAAGGATATATGGTTTGCTTAAGGAATATGCGAGATGTATATGTATTTCTATGCCAAAAATATTTACAATTTGAAGTTAAAAGTGTTATCTTTTTATTACATGAGTATTAAAAGTTAATTTATTTGAAAAAAATTCAACTTTAGTATTCAGAATTTGTTCAGATTTACAAATTTATAGAAATTTTTCTTCAATTTGTTTTCAAAATAACTGGGAAAGAAATTGTTATGAAAATAATAAATATCAAAAAAAATTTTACTAAAATAATACGTATTTCAAAATTTCTATTAGAAAAGTTTTATTCAAAAATTTTTATTCAAAGCACTTTTATTGGAAAAAAATAATAAAAAAAAATTAATATTAACAAAATAAATATAAATATTTGGCCAAATGTTGCTGTTATTTAAATAATTTTTGTAAAAACATTTTTGCTAAAATAATTTCATTGACAAATTTTCTACGAAAATAGTTTTTATTGAAAAAGTGTTCAATAAAATATTCTTAAAAATAAAATTTTTTATCACAATTTTTATCAAAAAATGTTTGTTGAATTAATAAAATTTATTAAAACCATTTTAAAATTTTTTCCATGAAAATTATTTTTATTAAAGAAATTTTCATGAAAGTTTTAATTAAGAAAGTTTTCTTAAACAACATTTATTAAAAATGTTTTTATTTTAAAAAGGTTTATAAATATTTGGCCATTTTATCAAAAAGTCTTGAAACAAAAATTTCTCGATTCAAATAATTTTTATAAGAAAAAGTTTATCATATAATTTTTTACGAAAATAATAACATGTTCAATAAAATAATCTAAAAAAATTAATTTCTTATCACAAATTTTAGTAAAAAATGTTTGTTAAATTAATAAAATTTATTAAAATCATTTTAAAATTTTTGATATGAAAATAATTTTTACTAAAGAAACTTTAAAAAATTTTGAATTTCGAAGAGCCTCTCAAAAATATTAAAAACTAAATGCACTTTAAATAAATTTTTATTTTTAATACTGTTTCGTTTAAAAAAAATTGTATTAAAAACGTTTCCGAAATTGAAAAAATGCGCATAAATTTGATCCAAAATGTGTTTGAAAGAGAACTACATAGAGATTTCCCAGTGTTAATTAAACAAGCGCATTGATGTATCATTGGAAAGGTCGTAGTTTAGTCTTTTCAAACATGTAAAGAAGCTGAAAATCCGATGATGTAAACCAAAGTTATTAAGCGCTTAAAAGCGAGCTTTTCCCCTTAACTAAAAATTTTGTAGATGTTTTGGGAATTTGAAAAAAACGATTCTTGCTGTACTTGACTATCACTTCCCAGGGGTCCAAATACCGTATTCGATATCGAATGAAATTTCAATACAATATAAATGTAAATTTCTGTCGATATCGTATGTTTTTTGTGCGGAGGATGAAGTCCTTGTTATTCCCCAGTCTTTCATTATGATATTACCTGCCTATTGATTTCTTCGACAGAGCAAATGTAGAGAGTCAACGCAGTTTGACATTTTAGTTCTCTTTGTCTCATCTGCCAACCCATAAAAAAACACCCATTGCGAATTGCTTGTCTTTTTAATCAAAAGTCTTTGAATACGGAACAGTTCTCTATATGAAACTTGCAGCAATTTTTAAAGTCAAAGATATAAATTCGAAAGAAAACTCTTCTTGTTGTAGAGTTACCGAGATTTCGTGGAAAACTGGGAATATAATTAAATGCAAAATTTCCTTTTATTGTAAATTTTCTGTTAAATTATTATTACAAGTACTTTGAACGTTGTTGTGTGTTGCAGGCGGTCGGACGAGTTCATAAGGCGTACACACACACACACACACACACACACACACACACACACACACACAGACACTTCAACACTTACATATACACACAAACACACATCTTGCTTATAACCCTCCTACTTTTCTAAATTTCAGTTGACTGCTGCACTTCAACTGCAACCTGCTTTCTAAATGTCCTCGTTGTATTGTCGTCCTTGCTCTCATATAGTCCTTGTCCTCGCAGCCATCGTAGTCATTGTATGTTGTTGTCAATGCTGCTGCAGTTATTGTTATTGTTATTGTTTTTGTAGTTTTTAATGCTGCTTGTGGTTGTTGGCTGTTCTATTTCTATTTCTGTTTCTGTTTGTTGCTGTTGTGTTTCTGTCTACAGCATGTCAATGTTTGAAGTGCCATTTCCGGTTGCTGTGCGCGTTGTTTTAGTAACCTGTTGATTTGTTATAATGGGCGGAGGACTGCCACACCAGACAATCTGCAGAAAAAAAAAGGAAAAACAGAAATCACACAAGTCAAACATAAAAACTTAATCAACTTGAAAAAAGTCATTAAATTAATTGATATATTTTTAGATTCACATCATTTGTGGTTTCGAAATTTTTATATGACACTATTTATCGCTCAAGTGGCTCTTACCTTTCTAAAGGCCTTGCGAAAGTTGTCCGACAAAAAGGCATATAAAATGGGATTTATGCAGGAGTTCGTGTAGGCCAACACATGCGAAATAATTTGGATAATAACCGTCACATGTGAGCTGCCATATAAATTAAAAGCCTTCAACACTAAAATGACCTGCAAGAAAATTGGTTTTCCATTAGCCTTCAGACACACTTCTATAGATAAATCAAAATGAATTATATTTTCTAGTTAATCCTTTTGCATTCATGCACATCTGGAATGTAAAAAAGGGACCAACATTTATTTTAAGTCTTTTCCAAGCCTGTTGCCTTGAATTAATTTAATTTATTTATTATTTTTTTATTTATTTATTTTTTTGCTAAAACTGTTACTGAAACGAAACAGGTTTCATGTTTGTGTCCTTTTTTCTTTTTGCTAAACACATTTTTGAAATGTCCTAAAACATGATCCTTTTATGTTATTAATTCTTGTGTTTGTTGTTGCCGAGGTTTTTTGCTAATTTAAAAGCGTAAAAAATCCCATTATTTATACAAAACAAAAACTTTACCAAAAATAAAGTACAAGTTAAGCTATTTTTTATGCGTCCCGCATTAAAACAATTTATGCATAAAATTTTATTCATTCGGTCAAATGAAACAGCAAAAACAACAACAACAACAACAACAACAATGCAAAAGCAGCGTAGCAAATAAATGGTTGTACAGAAAATTAGCATTTTCTTTAACATAAAATTTTCATGGGAAATTTATTTAAATAACTCGAGAGACAAACAAAGAAACGACCCAAGGCAGTTGAACTCGGTTCCCCTTTTAGTGCAAGTCCTTGAGCATGAAAACCTTAATACGATGTTTAATTAATGAAATACTTACAATTCAGACTGAATTTCTTAAATTTGTGTAAGAAAGACAAATTTCCCTTTTATGGGAAATTTGAAGGACTTAAAATAGATTCTGTGACTTTTTTAAGTTATTGTGAAATCTATGTGTTTCTAAAAGATTAATAATTAAAGATTTTGTTAAGAAAATATATTAAAAATATTCTCATCAAATTGTAAAATATTCTGAACTTCACGCATTCCATGAGGTGGAAGATATTTCTACGAAAGACAAACCAAAATTCAATTAAAAGTGTAGCTGTGATATTTTTAAAAATTATAATTGAAATTCCAATTTTCTTTAATTTTCATAAAGTAAAAAATACACGTCATCGAGAAATTTCCTAGAATTTTATTCTTTGTCTGTCCGTTCAATTTCAAGGAAGTGTACTTTTTATGTTTGAAAATATTTTCCCTTATTGAAGAACATTTTTTGTTATCCTGATTTCGGCATAAATGATTCTTTAATTAATTATTTATTTTTTTTTATTTCTCTATACTATGAAGGAAATTCAGAAAAGGGAAATTTTGCTTTTATCCCTTAAAGTTTATCGTAATTGTTATTACCAAATTGATCCTTTTGAGCACAAATTTCCCCAGTAAGGAAATTATTTTGAATGCTTTACGAATAGTGGCAGGCATAGTCGTGCTAGTAAAAGTAGTGGCGTTCTCTGGAAAACATGTAAATTTTTTTCACTTTTTTTCCCAAAGAACGGAGGTTCGGAGGACTCTTAAGCAGATATATTTTTCTTAAGGGATGTTGCTATTTTTGTTTGTTTGTTTGTTAAAAAGTGCAAGAAATGTAGCATTTTTTTAGAAAAGAAAACATAATGAATTTTAAAAAATGTAGAATTCTTGTTATGACTTTGAGGATATTTTTAAAATTCTCATTCATTCAAGTTGAAGTTCCATAATAGTATATTTATTTATTTTAAGAAATGTTGGGTGAAGATTCGCTGGCGATCTGCTTTAGCTGAAAAAATTCTCAATTGATCCTGTTATATTTTGAATTAAAATTTAAAGAAAAAATAATTAACACGATTACAATTAAGGAGTTACAACTAGTCTTCACAGTCAATGTGAAATTTTGATGATTTTTCCTTAATATTTTGCAGTATGATTCAGATATTCCCAAATTTCAATTTCTCACACTTTTCAGTTATGGGAAAAATTTCCCCTGATGGGAATTTTTTTCCAAATGCACTAAAAATTCGTGGGAGAAAAAAAGCTCTGCTTTTAAAAGGAAATTTCTTAAATTCACTCCAATTAATACCCTTAAGGGAATTTTTAAAATACACCTGAATAGGGAATAATATCATTACAGATGGGCATATTCCTAAAAAAAATAGGATACTAAATAATTAAAAAAAGGAAGTTTTATTTTATAGAATTCTGCAAATGGTAAATTGATTTTTTTCTGTTTAGCGAAGTAGTCTATTGTGCCTACTACAGCTGCAAATTAAAATTTAAAAAAAACTCAAACTAGGAACATAGAAAAAATTTATGAAAAAAAGTAAAATAAAAATATGTTAAATGAAATTAACAAAAATTTTGTATAAAACTGTAAATAAATTAAAGGCGTTTTCTTGTGTAACATATTTTCACATCTTTTCTAATTTGTGGCAGTTTGAAGGATTTTTAAATTTAGATTATTTTTCGTCAACAATGTGGAATGAATTTCTAATCAACTCTTTGAAACTCTTTGTTTTCACACGACCGAATGTTGCCATTTTCTATTAAAAAGTGTACAAAATGTTGCACTCTTTTCTAGAAAAGAAATCAGCATAAGTTATTCTCTTTACCACTGAAGATACAAACGATTTCAAATCTTTCTCAATATACCTCAAGATTTATAGGAAATCGAAATTTCCTTCTTTAATGAAAAATTTCCCCTGATGAAATTTCTTTACAGTCAAATTAAATATCACTTGAACTAAATAAATATCCCTATTAAAAATATTTTGTATAGAAATAAGTGCAGTATAAAAATTTTTAGATATATTTTTTTAGATACATTTTTATAAAAAAAAAAAACATGATAAATTATATCTCAAAAAGGAAAATTTTTATTTTGCAAGCAAACAAATTTCATTTTCATAGGAAATGACTTTTCTTTTTTTTTAATTTATTATGTTATTTTTTCACACAAAAATGTTGGTTAATGTAGAAAAGTCAAAATGGCCCATTGTGCATGTGACTGATCACTGAGATTAAACAAAAATATGTTAAATATAAAAACGAAAATTATAATAAAAATATTTAATATCCAAAAATTTTAAATGTCAAATAAATTTAATGCAAAAGGAAAATAGTCAAAATGACAACGCTGAAACCGGTTTGTTTCAAGTGAAATTTGATGTTGTTTGATGAACACATCGTGCGAAATAAAATTGTATTTAATCACTGATGTCGAGGTCAAATAGTGACACTTGAATGCGTATTTTTAGTAATTCAACAATAATTCTTTTGGGTCCCCCGTTTATTGTAACACGTTTGAACTTGCCCATTTAAGTTTATTTATCTTTTCACTTCATTTTCGTTGAATTCATTTCGTCAACTTTTCGTAGTTGTCATTTCCTTGCCCTCTGCAGCATTTAACAATATCGCCTTCTGCTTTCACGCTTGCGAATGAAATAAATTTTGGGGGAAAAAGCTGCTGAAATTGTTTTAATTCTGAGAAAATTCTTTTGGGAGAAAAATTTGCAGAAAATTTCTAAAGTATTTAACTTTTGTTAGAAATGAAAAAATGCTTTCCCTTTAAAGTGTAACAATTTATGGTTTCTTTTGCCACAAGTGTGAACATTTCCAAAGTGCCGCGTGCACAGGCAGATGATAATGACTGAGATTTGTTTAAAAAACTTTTCTTTTTGCCGGATTCTTTTCAAAGCATTCCGCTCTTTGTTTGTTCATTTCTTTCTTCTCTTGAAATATTAAATCTGCGAAAGAAGCCCAGCAGTTTGAGTTTAATTGAATGAAAAAAAAGAATGTTCTCCATTTTTCGTGGTTAAGCAGCATCATTAAAATTACATGCAGTTATCGTGAAGCAGCATTTCGCTAGAAATATGTGGCACAGTGGCAATTAATAAGCTGATAAGACGAATTAAGTGCTAAAATTCAAGTGTTATTATTTCCAAATAGACTGCAGATGCGGGTAGAAAACCAGAAAACACTTTAAAGTTGCAAAATCGCAAATAATAGACGATGCGCGAAGTAGGAGTACAAGCAGAAGTGGGATGGTTATTAAAGGACTTAAAGTATTTTGGTTAATTAGTTGTAATCTTTTAGAAGTAGAAGCAGCAGAGGATAGGGAAATAACAACTAAGAAAAGTTGACGAAATGAATTAAGGAAAATGAATTGGAAAGATAAATAAACTTAAATGGGCAAGTCCAAACGTGTTAGAATTAACGGGGGAGCCAAACGAATTATTGTTGAATTACAAAAAATACGCATTCAAGTGTCACTATTTGACCGCGAAATCAGTGATTAAAAGCAATTTGTTTTGGCACAATTCGCTCTTCAAACAACGTCAAATTTCACTTGAAACAAACCGGTTTCAGAGATGTCATCTTGACTATTTTCCTTTTGCATAAATTTATTTGAAATTTTAAAATTTTCGGATTAAATTACTTTTTTATAATTGTCGTTTTTATATTTAACATATTTTTACTTGGTCTCGGTGATTGCTGTCGCATGCACAATGGGCCATTTTGGTTTGCTAAATTAATCAAAATTTCTCCCATGAGATCATGTGCAATTTCCAACTTCTTGTTTTTCTTTTACAAAAGAAAATTAATTGCGTGTTTCCTTTTCTTTTGGTCGAGTTTTTTTTGTGTGCTAATTTTCCATTTCTAAACGAGTTTGTTGAGAACTCCAGGGCTGTTTGTTTGAAGAAATAAAACTTCAAAGTAGTTTTATTTTTGGACACTTCAATAACCTTTTCCTTTTACTGCTAAATTATATTCTAGAATTTCAATTTTTTCTTTATTTTTGTTGTTTCTTTTTTTTATCGCCTGTCTGCCCTTTTCCTAAACTTTGTCACTTTGGACTTGTGTTGTTATCTCTTGGCTCTGCCTCTCCTTCTGGACGACCTTTTGTTCTCGCTACGTTTTTTCTTTCATTTCCAAGAGTAATTTAATTTCATATTCAAATGCATCCAGTTTACCGGGCCATTTATGTCATTTACTTTCGTTATACTTGCATTGATTTTCTTTTAAGTTGTTTTGTTTCCTCGTTTTTTTTTTAAATTTATTTTTCTACAGTAAGAAAACTTATGCTGTAACTTAAGGCGACTTGAAAGCAAAAAGTTTCAAACTATTCTCGACAAGACCTTTTTCCAATTCAACTTATAAAATGATGTCGTTTAAAAGCAAATTTGAGCCAAATAAGATATTTTTATAAGTAAGTGTGTTAACTTACACACACACACACACACGCACACACACACACACACACACATACACACATACACCCATACACATGCTCCTCATGCCCTTGTGTTGGTAAATTTAAAATGTTTGCCCATCTGTAGGCCAATACAGTCAAAGTACTAAAATTAGAAAATATCGGGTGTTTTTTATAGAGTGACACAACTTTGAGTTGGCATCACTGCTTTATTTGACCACCCATTTAACAGCTGATAGTTGCTTTTTGTTTAGTTTGCTTTGAAATTTCATTATGGACCGACTTACACCAGAGCAACGCGTGCAAATTGTGGAAATTTTTAATCAAAACAATGGTTCTGTTCGTCAAACTTATCGTGCACTTCGTCCATTCAAAATTTTATTTTCCAATGAAGCCCATTTTTGTTTGAATGGGTGCGTAAATAAACAGAATTGTTGCATTTGGAGTGAGGAGAATCCACAAGCTTTTGTCAAAACACCATCACATCCACAGAAAGTTACTGTTTGGTGCGCTTTATGCGCTGGCGGAGTCATTGGCCCATGTGTCTTCAGAAACGACGATGGTCAGAATGTTACTGTTTGTGAAAATTGGTGTTCCAGATTGCGCCTTGTACGCGCCAGCCGTGGCGGGCACATGGCCGAAATCATATTTAAACATTAATGTCATAAAATTTTCTATCCAATAAAGACCGTTTCATTGATATCAAAAATATATTATTATGTTTCATTATGATTTAAACTCGTATCACTCTATAAAAAACACGCGATATTTAAATAGTTTTGATTTTAAAAGGAACTCCTACTCTCAATAAACAAATTGTGTCAATTTGTCATAAGTTTTTGTTTTCTATTTTTACAAATTTCGAATAACAAAATATTTTCAAAGCATTTTTAATGAAATAATTATAAAAAATAGGAATTAGTTGATGACTAGAAATATTATAAAAATACGACGTGGTCATGGGGCAGTATGTGACAAAAGTATGTGTACATGAGTCCCATTACGGGATATACACTTCATCAAGGCATAACAATTGTGTAGATACACACACACACACACACACACACACACACACACACACACACAGGCACGCACACTTTAAGAATGTTTATTTTAGGTTTACTGCCTGCTAAAAAATTTTATTTTATTTAGAGACGGAAGGTCTCAGGCATTCTTAAAATAACATCTTTACTTGTGAGGAACCCAAATTTATGACGCAGAAATCAGATCTCAAGTAGAGATAAACACAAATGTGTGTGTGTGTGTGTGTTTGTTTGTGTGTGTATACATAAAGCACTTCTTACAATTTTCATTCGATAATAATTTTCTTTGTGAATTATATTCAACATTCCAAAGAAATGCCTGTTAAAGAACTCTTAATACTTGTCAACATAATTCTGGCAATTATTCTTCTTAATAAAGACAATTTACATGCTCAAATAATGCTCAAGCAGGGAAGAGCACTCAATAGACTGGCAGTCATACGCAGTCGTATAAAAAAATTTTGCAGATGCTTTTAAGGTCGCACTTGTTTGCCCTACAATTTACGAATTTAATATGAGAAATCGTCAAGTTATTTTTACTTCTGCAAATAATTGATGGATTTGCTTGTATTTCGAAATGCGATTTTCCCTTCTCTGACATCTGCGGGGCAGGCAGCCAGTCCTTAATTCATATCAATTTCCATTTATGAAGAGTTATCGTCAAGTCTCATCGCATCCGTTTATGAAATGCTTTCAATCGTTTGTTTTCTCTTTATCTCCGTTATTGATATCTACATATTGTGTATGTGTGTGTTTGTGTGTGTATTTCCATGTTTGCCTGCTCAACTGGAATTCCATAAATCAGAAAATCATTTAAATACAATTCATGCCATCACAATCACGACGTTATTATTTCTGGCGTAACGAAAATAAAGCCGAATAATAAACAAACCGGAGAACACTTGCATTCTCACATCCTGTAACAATAATACCCATACACACATACTTCTGTGCACATGTATGTGTGTGTGTGCCTACTTCAGTTGTACTTCACATGTACAAGTATGTAACTTTTGCTTGCAGACCGTTTTAAGTACGAAAATGATATTTTTGCGTTAATAATTCTGAGAGCGGAAGATTGACTGCTTTGACTTCTTTGTTTTAAAAATCTATTAAAAATTAATATCTTTAACTTTCCGCTAAGAAAATTTAAAACTAAAAAAAAATCGACAAGTTATTGATTTCAGCCATATTGCTGAAATCCACTTCTTGTGAGATCTCTAATTTGTGAGTTCTTCGGAAGCTTCCCTGACTGGGAGGGTGTCGTTACGTTTGTTGTGTGTGAAATGGTATGTGTGTGTGTGTGCATTCGGTATGTGTATGTGTGTTCATTGTTTGGGCTTTTGTTTTTGTGTGGCTGTATTTGTTTGTGTGTGATTGCATGTTCAGTATGTATGTGTGTGTATATGTGTGTGTTATCAGTGTGTAAGTGTTTGTTTTTGTGTGGGTGCATGTGTGTTTGGCTTTGTGTGTATCTGTGTGTTTGGCTTTGTGTGTATGTGCTTGTGTGGGTGTATGTGCGTATGTGTGTATGTGTGTGTGTGTGTTCAGTGTGTGAGGGTTTCTGAGTTGGAGAGTATATGTGTATGTGTGATCAGTGTGTGAGTGTTTTTGTTTTTTTGGGTGCCTGTGCTTGTGTGCTTGGGTGTGTGTGTGTATGCATATTTTGTATATATGTGTGTGTAGTGTATGCATGTGTTAGTGTGTACAAGAATGTAAATCACTTTCCACTTCTGACACGTTCTAAAGAGTTGTTAAAAAAAACTAAGAAAACAGATTTTTTTAAAGTTTTTTTTTCAATAATTATAAAGGGCTTTACTGATCGGCTTTACAGGCTAATCAGCTCTCAACATTGAAAAAGCACATCAATCGCCTTTAATCGGGTGGATCAAATCGAGCAGAGGTGCATGATCCGTTTGACAGACATCGTGAACGAAAAAATCTGAAAAAGGGATTTTCTTTAAATTTCGAAATTATGTATCCGATCTGTTAGTCCTCCCGATTCTTTTTTAGGACTCAAAAAACGCTCTAATCACGTGGGAATCGGTTGATTGAAAACCAAAATAATTGTCAAACTCTCATAGAAGAACACAACCGAACCACTTTGCAATTTTGCTATTGAAATTCGCCGAAAGTTGCAGGAACGTTTTTAAATTTTTCTTTTGAAATTAATATATTTTTGACTTATAACGTTCTTCCAGCAAACGATAAATACTTATTTATGCCTGGGTAGAGTTACATTTAAAGACAGCCAAATTGTTTGTTAAAATGTTTATTAAAAATATCTCTTGTCTCGAATAATAATTCTCTGTAACTGCTAAAAAGTCTTTGAATTTGTATTTTTCCTGCGATTTACTTTTAATAAGAAAATCATATTGAACATTTTGTAAAGAAATGAAATTGTTATTTTGATGTTTCTTCTCTTGAGGATAATTGAAGATGATGTTTTAAGTCACGACAGTATTATCGGGGGAAACGAAAGTGTGTTTTGGAGAGGGAATAAATTTTCAAACATTCAAGTGAATGTTTACGAAATAAAAAAAAGAACTGCAGAAGTCTTGCTTTTAAAAAGAAAAATTTATGAAAGAGAACTTCTTTTAATGCTTTTAGCAACCTGCAGTATTTTGTTTGCTTAACAATACGAGGGTTGGTGGTGAAATATGACTAAAAATATCTTTTGATTTTGTCAGAATTAATCTTTGTGATTAAAGTTTAAGACAACAATCACCCCAATCGCAAATTTTAAGGGAATGAGTTGTTTGTGGGGATAAAATAAATTCCCATTCTCAGCAAATCGGTATTGTGAATATTTGGGGAGTAAACGTTTCTATTGTGAATTATTTGTTAGTAGCTACAAGGGAAATTTAAAGATTTTGTGACTGGTTTGTGAATTTATTTCGTGCAATAATTTGCGTCAGTAAAGATTGGCGTTGCCATACTTGTTAATTTTGTGAATGCCCTCTTTTTTGGAACTTTTTTAATGGAGTGATAATCGTGAGAACATTTTTCACTGCGATTGTCAGATAATTACCGGACATTTCCAGCTCATATTTCATGGACGCAGGTATTTAAATGAATGCATCTGACAAGGACGCTCTTAGTGGAGACATATTTTTACTGGCATTCCATTAGATATTGAAAAAACAAAATTAAAGAAAGTTTATTCCATTAAAATTTCAAGAAACACTCAATTGAAGTACATATTTTGGAAATTGATGTTAAAGTTTATATCGGGTGTTCTTTATACAGTGATAGAAGTTTAAATCATAATAGAACATAGTAATATATTTTTGATATCAATGAAACGGTCTTTATTGGACAGAAAATTTTATGACATTAATGTTTAAATATGGTTTCGGCTATGTGGCCGCCACGGCTGGCGCGTACAAGGCGCAATCTGGATCACCAATTTTCACAAACAGTAACATTCTGACCATCATCGTTTCTGAAGACACATGGGCCAATGTCTCCGCCAGCCCATAAAGCGCACCAAACAATAATTGTCTGTGGATGTAGTGGTGTTTCGACAAAAGCTTGTGGATTCTCCTCACTCCAAATGCGACAATTCTGTTTATTTACGCACCCATTCAACCAAAAATTGGTTTCATCGGAAAATAAAATTTTGAATGGGAGAAGTGCACGATAAGTTTGACGAACAGAACCATTATTTTGATTACAAATTTCCACAATTTGCACGCGTTGCTCTGGTGTAAGGCGATCCATAACGAAATGTCAAAGCAAACTAAACAAAAAGCAATTATCAGCTGTTAAATGGGCGGTCAAATAAAGCAGTGATGTCAACTCAAAGTTGTATTACTCCATAAAAAACAAACACACGATAATAATATTTCCTTCTTAATTCCGTCAATAAAAAAAATTAAATTAAAAGAGCAGATTTTTTTTGCTTTTCGATATCAAAATCTAAAAAGACCACAACGCCCAAATTTGCTCAATACCATTCGCTACATCATGTGCATGAGTAGGAACCAACCCCTGAGTGACGCTCCTGTAAATGAGATGAACTTTTGGCTCCACAATACAACTTTAAATAAAGACATCGACTTAAAGAAACCAAAAATAAAAATCTGGCAACACTGCTCATAAGTTTCAAGTACGCCAAATTTAAGTTTCAATTAAGTGAAACATATTTATGTCCTAAACGGACATGTGCGTAGAGTTCTAATTGGTAGCGTAAATAAATACTTACATGTATTGGTAGCCAACAGATGGCGAATGCCAGCACAACAACAACCACCATACGAGTTACACGTCGTTTCCCTTTTCTTTGTTCGCCAACATGCGTTGTGATCCGAAATTCATTGAGTAAATAGATTCGAAAATGTCAATAACAGAAATACAACATGCAGCATCATGCAGAATCATGCAGCATCACCAGTCATCAAATTATTTGTATGCAACGTCATCGAAATCCAACATTTCAAATCATTCCATTCAGGCATTCCAATCATTCAGCCATTTAAAAGGGAATTAATTGTGAGATCATGAATGACACGCGGCCGAAAATTAAACAATCGGAAGCAGCCAAATTGTCATGAACACCAGCAACAGAAAACAAAATAAATAAAAAGAAAGAGAAAAAATGTTAAATTTATGGAAAATAGTTAAAAAGGGAAATTTGCAGAAATAAATTTATTATTCTTTTTAATTTTTCTTAATTATTTTTGACTTTAAAAAAAGTGAATACGGTCAGAAAAACGATGATTCCCTTAGCAACAACGTCACCACATGCGAATGCTTTCATCTACAAAAAAAGAAGTTCCTGATTGTCATGTCCTGTCAGCAATTGAAGGATGTGCTTTAGTTGATGGTCCACTAAAAGTTTTCAAAGTTGAAACTCAATACAGTTAGTCTGAAATTAACGCTGAAATTAACGAAATTGCTGGGCAATTTCTAAAGTCGTGAGTGCCGTCGTGGCTGTTTGGGAGAGGGGCGGTACAAATATCGTGGGCTCAATTCCCGTATGGGATTATCTACCTGCGGGCTTATTCGCTGCCTTCTACAATTTAGAAAAGTTTATAACGCACATGCAGAAAGACTACTTTCGTTAGTCTCCTTCCCATAACCATAACCCTGGACTGGCGCAGCGCACTGCATATGTGGGAGCCATCCCCAGGGTTGTATTCCTATTAAAGAATGAAGAACTCCGCGAGTGTCTGGCGAAAATTGACATTGAAAAACTATTTAAATGAAATTCACATTTTTAAAATGTCAAACTTCTCTTCCAGTTGTACTTCAATATTCATACATTTTTGTATTTGTTGTTGTACAATTCCTCTTTGGTTTTTTCAATTGTGAATATCAGACATTTCAATTGTTTTACAAGACCTCAGGACAGCCAATTTGGTTTGTTGTTAAGCAATCAAAAAGCATTTAAATGTCAGAAATTTGTTTTACGTTTTGGTTTGGTTTCTTGTTAAAAATAAATTGTTTGCTTTTTATATGTTTCGAACTGAAATGTAGTCGTACAGCAGCTGTTGGCCTCGGCGTGGTGGCATCAAACATTTTTGTTGTTGTAATTGACAAGGCACAAAGGAAATAAATTGGAGTTGGAGATATACAATTTTCAATAATATTGAAAGTCACAGGATAGAAATGAAATTCAAAATTAGATCCACCGTTCCCAAACACACTCATGACGTTCAATATGTCAGGGTGTGTACGTTTGGTAGCGAAAAGTATCCGCCTCCGTTGAATTGCAACTCACAAAAAAAAAAATATGGACTTTATTCGAATCAGTGATGCCAACTTGGCTATTTTCTAACTAATTTTAGCTCTTTTTCGCCTTCAGTCGAATTCAGTCCGAATTATGCACCGGAGCCATGCGAAATTTGACCTCTCGGATACACTCCATCCACAGAAGTCGTGGCGGATATTGAAACCATTAAACGAATATTTTTTTTTCTATGATCTCACACACATTCTTTTATATAGATTTAAAGAGAGGAAGTCTTTAATGAAAGACTCTTTAGAATTCATTTTATTTGCTTGATATTATGGTGGATATTTCTACTGTTCATTGTAGCGTATTTAGTGTCCGTTCAGGCGTAGCAGATTACGATACATTTTCTCAAACCATAATGACAATCGTTGCTATTGATTCCACTACATATTTAAATCCCTTATCACGATTGCTTCGACTACTTGATTAAAAGCTCTCAAATTCATTAAGTTTCAATGGACTTTCAGCTTTAATTCCAATTAATTACACTGAATTTGGATTATCAAACAGAGCATTAAATCAAATTCTGTTTACTCTCAAGGAAATTAATTAATAGTCTTTATTGATAAAAATTAAAAATGAAATCGAGCCAATCCAGACACAATTCATTTAAGTCTAGTCATTGTGCGTTCACTATATCTGAGGAGCTTTTTTTTATAGTAGTCATGCTAACGCATGCATGTTATCGAAATATTACGAGAGCTTTACTCGTAATATAATCGCCTACATGAGGCATTCAACTATCAAAAAACAACGGAGCAGTATTTTATTAAATTTGAAATTTATTTCATTTTAATTTGAATTCTAACAAAAATTCTGCTGAAATCTCTACGGCCTGAACAACAAAAATATCGCAGGAAACTTGTCATAGAGACACACGTACACCCCCTGGAAATCAACCTTCCAACAGCACAACAACAACAGCACAGGGTGGATAACTGGGATTTTATTAGCAGTTGTGGGCATTAGCAGAAAGTTGATAATATGAGTTTTTATATTATGACTCCTACACATATGCTATAGTTTTTGTTATATCTTGAACTTTACCAGTGTGGTGTGTTTAATGAAATTCTATTGTTGTTGCTGGTTGTATTCTATGGAACGGCGTTACAAAACATAAGTTTTGTAACGGCAAATGTCTCAATTTGCTCCAGAATTGTAAATAATTAATTGTTGTAATTTGTCAGTGGACTAGTGTGGTGCGAGTACGTCTACAGCTTGTGTGTGGTAATACTCAAGAGAAGAAGAAGACGAATAATAATAATAAGAAAACGAAGACGTAGAGAGAAAATAAAAAATAATTATCACACTTACCGTGACTCGGCTGATGGTTTACAACCGGGCGCACTTTTCCACAAACGTGCCAACATGCCCATGTACAAGAAGCAGATTAACGTCAATGGGGCCACGTACGATGACAGGAAGAATGAAAGCTGAAAGAACATAAAAATGAAAATCAAATTAAAAGCTTGTTTTACATGAATACTCGCATTTATTTATTTATCAACACATTCTTGCCAAAGCAATGAAACGTTTTGTGTGGTTTTCGTTTGACAAAAAAAGTTTACAAAAATTGATTTCATGATCGAAACTAAATTATCACCGACAAATTAATGTTAAAGCGGAATCAGCAAAATGGTTGCTAAGAATTAATACAATTAGTAAAGAAAAGCGTTTTCATTTTTATTGCGTGATTAATTTATCTGCTTTTGTTAAACACCGACAAATTTGTTGGCCATTTTTTCTACAATTAAGAAAGAGTTTATCACACATTTTTGTAAAATATGTATTTCAAAGTTCTTTAGAAGATAGTGGGATAGTGTTTGAAAAGCTGTTGTCTTCTATTTTTGAGACGGATGTTTTAAAAAAATTTATTCGTTGAACGTTTAGCTTTTTTAAAACGCATTCATTTGAAAAACTTTTTCTTTGAAATGCTACTTTCATTTCTGAAAATGTACTTCATTTGGGAGTAGGTGCTTGTGAACAGGGGATTTGGAACAGTTTTCTTGGGAATCTCAGACACAAATCTGAAAATATTGAAAAATCCCAATAGTGGGATTTGGAAAATTTTTTCTGCGAATAGCAGATGTATATCAATCTGATTTTTTTTCTTCCAATTTCTTTCATCATTATTCACCTGAGAGAGAAAATTTTCAAAATACGGATTTTCAGGAGTTTCTTTGGGAATTTCAGACACAAATCAAAAAAGTTTCAATATTGAGATTTTGAGGAATTTCTTTGGGAATCTCAGATATAAATCCCATTTGTTTTCTTTTTCTCCCAATCTGTTTCACCTGAACAAGAACTTCGCGATGTTGGGATTTTCCTAAAATTCTTTAGAAATTGCATGTATTTTTCCCTATTTATTTTATCGTCTTTCATTTAAGCGAAAACGTTCCCAATAAGGGGATTTTGAACAAATTCTTTAAGAATTTCATGTACAAGTTTCAAAGCATGAAAAATCCTAATAGTGGGAATTTGAAAAATGTTCTAGGAATATCAGATTTACACTGATCCCATTTATTTTTATTTTTTCTAATATCTTTCATCATATATCACCTGATGACATGGAACATTCTCCAAACAGGGATTTTCAACAATATCTTTGGGAATTTAAGACAGTATTCAAATTTTAAAAAATTATTTTTGGGAATGTCAGATATAAATTTCATTTGTTTTTCTTTCTACCAATGTGTTTCACTTAAGCGAGAACTTTCCCCATATTGGGATTTTACAAAAGTTCTTTAGGAATTTCCTGTATTTGTCTCAATGTATTTTATCGTTATTCACCCAAGCGAAAACATTCCCAATAATAGGATTTTGGACAAATTCTTTAGGAATATGATTTTGAAATTTTTTTTTTGGAAATATCAGATTTTTCTTTCGAAAACTTTCCCAATATTGGGATTTTCCAAAATTTTTTTTAGGAATTTCATATACAAGTTTGAAAATATTGAAAAATGCCGATTTAAAAAATTTCTTTGGGAGTAGCAAATACAAAACTGAAAATATTAAACAATTTCAGTATTGGAACTTTGAAAAATTTCCTTGGGAATCTACATCTTTTTTCTGATTTTGATAAGTAAATTTGTTATGGCATCTTTTTGTTTAAGACTTTGAAACTCTAAACTTCACCAGAAAATTATTCATTTGGGTCATAATGCTTTACCGAAACTTGCCAGAGTTCAAGAATGTAACTGTAGAGCTACTTTTTATTCAATATAGCTCCACTGTGCAAAGTATATAACGTTCCAGAATGCATACAATTTTGTAAGAATTGGAAGTTTTTTTCTACATACCCCACTGTGCAGAGTATATATTATTCTCTAGTTTCACTTAAATGGGTGAATGATTTATTTTCAAATTTATGTTATTAAAATAAAAAACTTTCTAAAGTAAATTGAAGTGCGGGCGCAGTTGCATGAAATAATTATGAATCAGCTTTTGTGTGGCAAAATTTCACAATTTTGTTTTTATGCCGGTCATTTGTTTTCAATTTGTAAAATTTTTTCAATTTGCTTAGATTTAATTTTAATATGCCTTTGAATTTATGTCCTTTTGTCTGCCCAAAACAAAAGACAAAAGGAATGCGAATAACTTATTTGTCTGTCAAATGTCAGCCATAATGAATGGAAAGAAGTTAAAGCAATTAAATGTTAAAGAAAAGAATAAAAAACAAGAATAAACTGTTGCAGAATTTATATTTGAAAATTAAATTTTTATTGCTCAAGTTCGTGCTTTTTTTTGTTTCTGCCGCAATCGACTTGTAGTGAAAGGCTGCCTTCCAGCATGTCTTCTGTTGGCCTTTTCATTTATTTTGTATCTTTCATTTTTCATTCCTATTTTAAACGTTGCGTTATTAGTTCAGGGCTCATTTATTTTTATGGTTTGAATTTTTATTGGTTGTTTGACAGCACCGTAAAACCATTAAAACTGTAGAGTCGAGAGCCTTTCAGTTCGATGTTGTCCCAACCCACCAGCATTATTTCATTGTAAAAGTGTCGAACATGTCTTCTTCATTCATTTCATTTGCTATTTTGCGCGATTGAATGTTAAAAATACAACAGCTATTCATTTGCGTACTCGGCGCTACGTGCGTGCCCCCTGCCATGTCAACATGTCAGTCTGAACAAATTCTTGTCGTAGGCCATGACGGCAGCGAGTGACCTCTTTTAATGCGTGTGAGGGAAAACTTGACAATTGTTGTTGTTGTTGTTGTATAAAATGTATGTATTTATTTATTTAACATCTTGCGTCCTCATGGATAGAGTTATATTACACTGTGCAACAAGATTCTTATTTTTATTGAAGCTGTTCAACTGTTAGCAAAAATTCGAAAATTCTTGGGACAATATTTTTGCCTAGAATTTTTAATTTTTAAACATCCGCCTGCTTGCTGTACTGATTTTATGGTAACTGAAATTCAGTTTGTCCAAACATTTAAATCTCTTTCATCTTTAAGTGAGTCTTGTATTTTAAAATTAAATAAATTAAAAATCAATGGGACTGGCATAAAAAGAAAATTCTGTGGGAGATTTTTGTCAAGTCAAACGCTGATTTTTAATTATGTCACGCAACTTAAACTCACTTAATATGTTTTTAATTAAAATTCAGATTTAAAATAAAGGATAACAATATATACGTTTCACAGTGGGGGAATTTGGAAAAAAAAATAGTTTCAGATTTTCTAAACGCACAAACCGATTGTAAAAAAATTTCACACTGTTTATTTTGAACAAATAGTATGCGAGGTTTGTTAATGAAAATTGACTGAATTATAGTGTTTTTAATGTTGGTGCAGAAGTCTCGAGTTTCGGCTGCTTGACATGTTTAAATTGTTTGTGAGAGACATAAAAATTACGGGTGTTTTTCACTTCGCCGATCTGCTGCTGTTGGAAATTGTGGACCAAAGAAATTTGTTTTAAAAAATGGATCCAAACGCTTAAAAGCACTTGATATATTGACAGGGCCCTACGGTGGGTGATTGTAGTCTCGAGCATGAACAATTTTTGAAAGAAGTTCAAACAGATGAGACTGATGACGCTGGTCGTAGACCCCTATCACACCAACAAGCGCTGCAAATGATGAGAAAGTGAAAAAAAAAGTTTATGAAGAACCGTCGAATCACTGTTAGAGAAGCTGCTGGGGATGTCGGCACATCTGTAGGCTCATCTCATGCCATTTTTGGCGGAAAATGGAATCTTGAAGACTGAATTTCAACAGATTTTTTGTAATATTTTTGGCAAAAACAACGTTGCCTCAACGATCCCATATGTCAGATCTCCCCCATTTTCTCTGTTCCCCAGATCAAAGAGTTCAACCATTCGGAAGATTAAAACCGAATCGCTTAAAGAGCTCCAGGGCGTATCGAAAACTGTTTCGAGTATTGCTGCTGAGAGGGGACTACTTTTTTGAAGGAGACAAAATACAAACTGATGAATAAATAAATATTGTTTGAAAAAAAATTAAATAAAATTTACCTGAAGTGTTAAACAAACCTCGTATATTGTTTCAAGTTTTTCTAAGTCCTCGAACTAATTTTATGAGGCTTCTGAAAATATTGTCCTTAAATGCGGATGCCAAAAACAGAAATAATTAATCCAATTTTGTAACGATGCTTCCCTGTTCTAAATGTACTGGTAACCCCGACTATTATATTCTTCGTTATTAATTTCTCTCTCAGAGAAAAAAAAATGCAACAATCAACGTGTTCTCTTAATGCTTAAAACGCGTTAAAATGCTTTTACTTTTTGTTTTCATGTTTTTTACCTTTCGCACCTTTTTTTTTGTATGTTTTTTTTATCAGAATTATATTTTTTCTTTTGCTTGAATGATTGTTTAAGAAACAGACTGTTCGTTTGCCCTCTCTTGCCATCAAGTGTTTCAGCCATTCAAAAGTAAACTTTTACAAACGGATGAATACATTCAAACTTTTGCTTTCAACTCAGGAGATAATAAAAAAAAGAATGTTTCAAATGTCTTCTATTACGAGCATCCACATTAAATACAAACATTTTTCCCGGTTGTTGCTTTATAATCCCTAAAGGGATCATAAAAAAGTATATTAAGCAGCAAACAAGTTAAAATTGCTCGTTTGGCCTGAAGGTGAAGGCGGTTCACATCAGTTTGTGTAAACTGTTGCAAAGGCCAAGTTTAAGAATGGCTGAATAAGTGATTTTTTTTTTTGAATTGTAAATAATTTTGAGCAATTTGTAATACCTTTTTTCATTGTAGTTGTATAGATCATATATTATTAAGGCCTTATTCACAAAAATTATTTCATGCTTATAAGCTGCTTATAATGCTAATTTCCTATACGAAGTTTGTCTTACCAGCAGCTTATAAGCCCAAAATATATGTTGTGAATAAGGCCTTTATCAGTCACATAGGCAAACAATATTATTTTATTTTATTTAATTTTTTTTTTTTTGCAAATTTACTAACTCGTTTGATTTCTGTCTTCAACATTTTAAAGTGCAACTAACAAAGCAGACAATTAAAGACACAATTTCTATTCAAATAAATTTGTTTTTTGCTGCATTTTCGCCCCCCAAAATAGTTGGTTTTCTCTGTTAAAATATATTTTTTTGAAGGTCGATACAAGATTCTTCTGTATTTTTTGTGTTCATCACATTAAATGAGAAAATGGTGTTGCATAAAAAGAATTAAAAGTGCTCAACAGTTTTTCGAATATTCGGTTTGTCAAAGTACTCGTTGACATATTTTTGTTGTTGTAATTATAGATGGTATTATATTATTTTAATAATATTAATGAAAGAATTTCAAACTTTTAATATTAATCGATTAATATTAATCGGTTTGTATAAATCGATTAATATAGATCCTTTAAGATTGATCCCTGATTATAAATTGCTTGAAATTAATCGCATAATATAAATTGATCAAAAATAATCGGTTAATATAAATCAATAAATTTTAAAAAATTAATATCAATCGATTAATTATAATAAACTGATAGATATGCATCGATTAATTTAGAGGATTAATATTAATCCGTAAGTTCAAATCGATTATGTATAAGCGATTAATATCAATATTAATGAAATAATTTTAAACTCCTATTAATCGATTCATATAAACCGATTGAGATTAATCGATGATTATAAATGGACGAATATTAGTCAAATAATATAAATTGATTCAAAATAATCGGTTAATATAAATCAATAAATATTAGTAAATTGACATTAATCGATTAATTATAATAAACTGATAGATATTCATCGATTATGTATGAGCGATTAATATCAATATTAACGAAATAATTTTAAACTCTTGCTAATAGATTGAACGATAATTATAAATCGATTTAAATGAATAGAATAATATAAACTGTTTAATAATATAAGCGATTATTATTAAATTGAATAACTTTAATAAATTAATTTCAGAGATTAATTTAATGATTAATTTAATATATATAATAATTAATACTCAATGATTAATTTAAGCGATTAATATTAATCTGTAAAAATCAAATCGATTATATACGAGCGATTAATATCAATATTAACTAAATAATTTTAAACGTTTACTATGAATCGATTAATATTATACGGTTAATAAAAATCGATTATTAGATTTATTAACGTAATCGGTTAAAATTAACAGAATAATATATATCGCTTCATAGTAATCGATTAATATAAATTGAATAACTTTAGTAAACTAATTTCAGTGAAATAATTGTAGTAAAAAAATTCATCGATTAATCTAAGCAATTGATATTGTTCTGTAAGCTCAAATCGATTATGCACAAAGGATTAATATCTACCAAATAATTTTAATCGGTCGGGGCATCCATTTTTGATACACACTTTTATAAAACTCATTCGAGATAGCGCTGTCTTATAAAATAATTACACGGTTTTTGCTTATTTCGAATACTTTACAAAATTAATCGATCAATTTTAAATCTAGGCATTTTGGTTGAATAATTTTAATCGAACAGATGTAACTAAATATTTTCGTATTAATCGATTCATTTTAATCGAATAATTTTGACAGAATAATTTCAATTAAATTGTTTTAATAGAATAATTTTAATCGAATAATTTAAATTAAGCAATTTGCATAGAATAATTTTAATTAAATAATTTTAACAGAATAATTTTAATTAAACAATTTCAATATAATAATTTAAATTAAATAATTTTAATAGAATAATTTAAATTAAACATCTTGAATGCAATAATTTTAATTAAATAATTTTAATAGAATAATATTAATGGAATAATTTTAATTAAAAATTTTTAATAGAATAATTTTAATTAAACAATTTTAATAGAAAATTTTTTAAAATTATTTTAAAAGAATAATTTAAATGAAATAATTTTGATAGAACACCTTTTAGTAGCTCGACTTTCTAAAGATTCGGTTGAATGCTTTTTATGCCAAGAATATAACTTTCAGAGATAGTGTTAATTTCATTCTGAAACTGCATGACAAATTTGAAAGTTTTTCAAAATGTAAAAAAACTATTTTTGAAAAATAAATATATTTAAAGAACTCCACTTGTCGAGTTGTCGAGTTTTACTGAAATTAGAATTAATTACCTCTTTTTAATTATCGTTATTTTATCAAACGAATATCTTCAATTCGCACGATTTAGTTCGAAATAATTTCAGTCAGCGCCATTTCTATCATAAGATTTCATAATTAAATTTTTGCAGCTCTTATTTTCTATTTGCCCATCTTCAGTTTGAATAAATTCAATCGAAAGTTTATTCGAATCATAAACGAAATATTAATTATTTGTTTTCCTAAAAAGTTTCACAATCATTCTATTTGAGAAATACAGCAAAAGTTTTATGTGAAACATGAAATTTTTATTTATTATATTTTTGCAAAATGAAATTTCTTATGAAAAAATACTTTAAAAAGCAGCATCCAAAAACCTAAACTTTTCACTCACTACCTTCGAGGAAAGCTCTTGAAATTAGTTTCCAACAAAAGCACATCAAAGGAATTTCGCCTTTTGAAAATGTGTCTTTACAAAAAGTTCTTTAAAAGAACAACATTGACAACATTTCAAGTAACAACTTTTTTAAATGTTGTCTCGTCTTAATGGCTGGGGAGGAGCTGGTGCGGAAGAGACTTGACTGAATAAAAAGAAAAACTCTAATTAAAGCCAACTAAAGTATCACCATCCATCCATCTCAACTTTTTATGTTTCCCGGCAAAAGTTTCTAACCAAAAGTTTGGAAATTATCAACAAAAATTTTATACTCCAGCACAACACATTAAGAGATGTTTCAGTGGATAAAAATGAAATAATTTCCTAAATACTGTGCAGATGATTAGCCAACTTTTTTTTCTTTTTTTAATTATAAACGAATATTTAGCAAATAGGCAAAAGCTCAAGTTGAAAAAATATTTGGAAGTACATTTTCGCTTCATACAAGTTGATTTGTCGCATTTGGGCCTTAAAGTACTTGTAACTGGCACGTGCTGATGGTTAATTAAAGGACAACGAAACGACGACATGTGGCGTTTGACCACAAAAACAAGCCCACGTTTATTTATAAAATGATGCTTCAGTTGAGAAAAGGAAGCGCGTGACTTGTAAACTGCTGCTGGCTTTTTAATTCTTGAGGACATGGGAATACTGAAATTCGTTTAATGGAAAAGTTAATGAGAAATTTGTGGCTTTTGTAGGCAATTATTAAATGAGGAAGTTCTCGGAAAAAGTTGCTGCATGTGGAAGAGCATTTAAAGAATGACAAAAGAAAATTTGGTTACAAATTTAAGAATCTTGTGTTTGCTTTCAGTGGAAGTTGTGTTTGAAAATTCAAGGGCGAATTTCGCTTTAATTTAGTCGTTGCTAATGCATGGAAATGTTGGAAAGCTTCTGGGATTTTGGGGATTTTGATTAGAGTTTTTGGTAATACATAACAGGGTTGTATCTTAGCTCAAGATCAGTACTGGTTTTTGGATTTTAGGAGAATTTTATTTTTCTCTTTAATTTAGCCGTTGCTAATGCGTGGAAGTGCCGGAGAACTTCTGGGATTTTGCTTAGAGTTGTTGGTAATACATAACAGGGTTGTATCTTACCTAAGTGGCGTGTATCCGTTCAAGATCGGTACTGATTTTTGGATTTTAAGAGAATTTTATTTTTCTCTTTAATTTAGCCGTTGCTAATGCGTGGAAGTGCCGGGGAATTTCTGGGATTTTGATTATAGATTTTGGTAGTACATAACAGGGTTCTATCTTAGCTAAGTGGCGAGTGGCGTGTATCCGCTCAAGATCGGTACTGGTTTTTGGATTTTAGGAGAATTTTATTTTTCTCTTTAATTTAGCCGTTGCTAATACGTGGAAGTGCCTGGGAACTTCTAGGATTTTAGGGATTTTGCTTAGAGTTGTTGGTAATACATAACAGGGTTGTATCTTAGCTAAGTGGCGTGTATCCACTCAAGATCGGTACTGGTTTTTGGATTTCAGGAGAATTTTCGGAGTGATAAAAATGCTGTAAAAACTGCAACAATTGTGGCCGAAATTTAAAACTCTTACAACGAACTACAACAAAAAAATTTTCATTGACATGATGAGTTGGCAGTAGGGAAACTAAATGTATCTGCATTTTATAAATTGAGAAAGAAAATGATAACAAAATTGAAACAAAATTGAAACAATTATCTGAGATGGAGTTGGAAAATGTTCAACGGACTCTTATTTTTTATTTAAATATTTTTGATGTTGCTGTTGTTGTTTTTGATTAATTTGAATACAAAATTTTGCGGATGCCGATTATGTCTTTTTATATCTTGTGGCTAATAAAACAAATTCCATTTGAATGTTCGGTTGAAAGCCTGCGGATGATATCAGACCGAAAACGACACGAACAATTCAAGCGGAACTTCCTGCGAAAGTGAAACAGAAACAAAAATATCTATTAAATTTATTTCCACATGATTTATTCACAAATTATTCTTGCGTTTTCGCTGCCACGACAGGCTGCTGTTAAGTTTCCAACGAGTCCCCTGAATTTGCAAAATACGAGTGGAATTTTAAAAAGGAAGTGACATGAAATTAAAATCTGTTTCTTTTTTTTTGCTTAACATCCACGCAAATTTTTTTGCGAGAATTATTCGCTTTTTTTAAAATTTACTGACTTGAAACAAAAAATGTTAAAAACAATTCAAGATAATTTTGTTTGCGTCTTGTGAAGCGCTGCATAAAAATTAAAACGTATTTTTATTATAAAAAATTTATATTTTGAAAGCTAATTTTTTTTAAATTTCTGACTTGTTGCAAAACAACGTGCTGTATAACAGAAATTTTTTAAAGTACTTTTTCAAAAAGTATTTTGTAAATGATGAAAAAGTACTTTTTGCATATATTTTTTTAAAGGTTCTTCAGAAAAAGTAAAACTTTAAAAGACAATTTTTTTTAAATAGGTACGTTTTCTAAGGTACCTATTTAATTAAAAGGTACCTTTTAGTGTACCTTTTTTCAAATACGATTCTTGCAAAAGTTACTTCGTTAGAAACAATTTTTCAAATAATACTTTTTTAATGACACTTTATCCAAAAGTGCTTTTCACTTTTTTTAAAAAGTACTTTCTTCACAAGGTACTTTTTCAAGGATACAATGTCAAAATGTACTTTTTAGTGTGCGTTTTTTAATACTTCTTTAGAAACAATTTTTTAAATGGTACTTTTTGTTGGGTACTTTTTTTTGTGGGAAGTTAAATTTCGAAATGTATAACCCCAGACACAAACCAAGCACGTTAACTGACCTCTGCTAACCTGTTAACAGAGCACTGTTAGGCATGAAAAATCTGAGTGTGTATGTTCCAAATGGAATAATGGCCACATTATTGGACCAACCTTGGAAAAAAGTAAGAGTGGATGTTGTTACTTTTTTCCAAGGTATAGATCCTTAAATTTCATAATAAACTAATGAAACTCTTACGGTCCTTTATAAATCCTTAACAGTGTGGTATTAAAATTCGATGGTAATTTTTTTGCAATTTTTCTAATAAAAATTTTTATTAGCCTAACAGTGCTCTGTTAACAGGTTAACAGAGGCCTGTTAACGTACTTGGTTTCTATCTAGGGTTATACATTTCGAAATTGATCTTCACACGGGTCTTTTTGCTTTTGAAACACTTTTTAATGGTCCTTTTCTTAAACGACATTTTATCGAAAAGTGCTTTTTGAAAAGTATTTTTCCAAAAGATACATTTTTTAAATGTAGTTTCTTCAAAAGGTACATTTTCAAAGATACAATTTTCGCCTCGTTCTAACCACTGTACTGTTTTGCTTTCTGTCCTTTAAAAAAAAAACATACTTCTAGTTAAAAAGTAATTCTTTGTGTGGAATTTTTTAAAATGCTTTATTTTAAAGTAGTTTTTTTTTTGGTTTGTGTTTAAACTTGATTTTATTAAAAGCCATTTCTGAAAGTTTTTTTTTTAAATATATTAAAAACTATTGCTGATGGAGAAAACACTGATTTGAAGGGATTATTTATATCTGCGCTTACTTAAATAATTTAAATTATAAATTTTATATATTTTAATATTCTCATCTAAATGGCTGCTCAACACTATAAAACGCATTTTAATTTTCAAACACTTCAGAGTTATTGTCATACATCCATGTTTTATAATAAATTTTTCTTAATCTCAAATCCTAAATCCTGCATTAAAATAGCAAAATTCTTTAAAATATTCACGCCATCCAGTCAGAGACAATAAACAAAAATCCTGGGCCAACGTGCTGGCTACACTTCCGCTTTATTAGCAAGAAAAGTGAACAGCAAAAATGAATCAATAATTTACAAAGAAAAACTGGTTGAAATTATCTTAAAGTTGACAGGGGCCTAAATTGTTAATCCCAAATATATTTCATAACTTTCCGCATGAACTTTTTTCATGGTCATCTCTCAAACACCTCACACAATGAAAGAAGAAGACTGCCTGCTCGGTCGTGTTGTATACAAAAACAGCAAAAAAAAGTTTAATAAAAAAATATGATGTCATAACAAATCCAGTTCGTAGTGAATTTGACACTAAAAATAAAATTCAAAAAAACCCTCTTTTGCATAGAAAATAATAATAAATCATCAGAAGGACATATGGAGCAGGTACTGAGACCAACCAGCAGGTATGTGACACATTTGGCACCCGCAGGGGGTGTTCTGAATGAAGCTTGAATGACGATATCATTTTCTGTAAAATGAAAATAAATTTTTAGCTTGAGATGAAAGAAAAAATGAAAAAAGTAACAGCACTCAGGAAACAATTTGGAAACAATATTTTTTTGATGCTGCTGCAGCACATATTTTCTTGTTTTTGTTTTTTTTTTTTGGGTAGTGACAAATATGTGTGCTCAAGCTACAAGATTGCAAATTACAATCATCATCATGATCATCTGGAAGGGAAGGAAAATCTGCTTGTTTAGTTTGGAAGTAAATTGGACGTTTCGTGTTCGTTGCACAAGAAGAAGAAATATGGAAGTTCAACGAGATAAAACTGTAACAGGGACTGTTGTTGCTGTTGCTGCTATTGTTGTTGTTATTGCTGTTGTTGTTGTGCAATATGAACTGGTGACATGAATGTGACAAACTTACCAAAAGTTTTCCACTTTAGAAATGTATACACGCACACACAGGCAAAGACACTTTCTTAATACACTAACGACAAAACGTGATGAGGAGTTTCTTTCGTGGCAGACAAAAACAAAAAAAAAGGCAAAAAAATAAGTGAAAATAAAAATAAGAAATAAATACATGAAATGGATGACTGCAAAAGTGATTCACCAAATTACTTTTCTCGTGTGCGTTTCCTCCTTTTATTTTTATCCTGCTGTAACAGTTACATAAAATTTAAAATGATGGCAACAACAACAGCAAAGAAAGGAGAAAGAAAAAGATGTAAATAAAATCGTTCTTAATGCTGATTTAAAATGCAAAAAGTAGCTGAATTGTGCCGACAGCAGCCAGCAGTTAAACACTCAGTCATTTGTAGTTGTAGGCATGGCAACCGAAAATATTTTTTAATGACAAGAGTTCGTATGTGGGTGAAAGTGTGCAGCAGTCTAAAAGAATGAAATGTTGTACAAATGATTAAACAAGGAAGCATGCGTTTGCATGCCAGATATGCTTTTAATAGAAGAGTTGGCAAAAATATTCAAAAATAATTAGAGAAAATAGAGCCCGAATGTTGAAGAATGAATTCATTTGGCAATTTAATTAGATCGAAATTTATGCCCAAAAGCTAAATATGCTCTCAATAGGCAAAATATGCAAAAATATGCTTTCGAAAATCAATACCAAAATTTAAAAGCACTTAAATATCTAATACAAGGACATTTAGGAAGAGCAGAAAAGTATGTGATTTTTCATAGGGGTCTTTCCACTGACAGGATTACCGGCAAATAAAGTAGTAAAAGTTTTTGAAAACACTTTGTTTTGTCATGTTTTATAAGAAAAAAAATTTCAGAAAACGGTGTTGTTGGATGATGCAAAATGTTTGCCAAAGTCACTTATAACGGCTTAGCAAATTTGAGGTTAGGAAGTAAATTGTCTTGGAAATACACATTCTTTTCGGCAAATCAAGTTTTATTGATGCCAATTTAAAGTGGAAACTTGGTTATTTTCAAGTGGAAACTATGATGTGGAAACTATGATGTCTGACAAATTTCGTTAGACATCAGTTCATTTCACAACCTTTTCAACCACATATTTTCACTTATTTTGTCATATTTTGTCTCTGATGTTTGACATTTGTCCACTTAATCTCTCAAATGACCCCAGAGAACGGCTGCGAACCAGGCAGCCAATTGATTTCATCACTGAAGATTATTTTTCTGAAGAAAACATTGTTTTCGTTCACTTTCTCAAACAGCCAATTCTCGTCTGAATAAATTTTAACAATTAAAGTTTTTTTGGTCCAAAGTAAAGCGTTGCGTAGTTGAAATTGCCCAACTTTTTACTAAACAAATGTCAAAGGCTAGCAAATATATGTTTGACATTTCAGTATTATGTTCATAGCGGTTCCTGACCACTTTTCCCATACAAAAAAGCTGCTCATGCTGCCAGTGTTGCCTTATTGAATATTTTTAACCGAAATTGGTATTTTTTCTTCATATTTTGTTTACAAAAAAATTTTTTTTGGTTTCGACAACGCTCATAAGTTATGTTGTTGTGGACCACTTATATTGTTTTGTATTTATGTTTGGATATTTGTGTGTGCATGTCTTTATATGAATGTTTGTATGTGTATAAACACAAAAACAATATAACGCAACTTGTCAGCGTTGCGCCCACTAAAAAACTATGAAGAAAAAAATCACCAATTTTGGTTAAAAATAGTCAATATGGCAACATTGATAGCATGAGCGGCTTTTTGTATGGGAAAAGTGGCACAGAACCGGTATAAACATACTACTCATTTCGTAATATGACATAACATTTTTTTCCTAACCTTAAATTCGTCCACCACGAAACATAAATTATGTTGCACAACCAGCAGAGAATGTGAGCCCTTTCGCACAATTACATTTTACTTTGATAAAGTCTTCTCAATTTTATTTAAAACTTTGCATTACGTTTACACACGCAAAGTTCAATTTCCTTCAGCACAAGTTGCGTTAATGACAAATAAATTTGAAAGAAAATTTAAAAAATAATTTAAGCCGTTCCATAACATCTGGCAACTCTGTATGCCACACAACGCCTCCCACTGGTTGTGGGTAGGCCAACTGTTTTGGCTTAAGGAAAGAAACTCGAAAGTTAAAAGATGCCAGCAGATTAACAACACATTTTCACATCCATTTTCTCTGTTCGTGTTGACAAAAGCCAAACGAAGTGATACATCATTTCGGTTTTTTTATTGTTGTTGTTGTCAAGAAGTTTTTATTACCTCATGCTCGTATATCTATTTGATAATATTTTGAAAGACTCACACATCCGCGTACACATACAGGCAGCATGCGTTTCCATGAATATCGTGTTTTTACCTTTTTAACTTTTCATGTGACTGATGAATTTCGCAATAAAAATGAAAGAAGAAACATTTTCAGTTTGATAAGAATCATCTTTAAAAAAAAATTCTTTCTTTATTTATACCGAACTGAAAATAAAATAGTTGTTCCGTTTGTATGAAGAAATAAAATCGTTCATCTGAAAGAACATGTCAGATCGTTAACATAAAATAAAATTAAAAAAAAACGCTGGTTAAAGAAAAAAATAAAAAAAATTTTTCAAAAATTTCAAGAGAAGTAACACTCGGGACAATTCATCCCAGGGAATCACCCAGTGCCGCTGTCGGGGGGAAAAGGCTGACAGAAGTTCTCGGTCATCGTTTGTTTCTTCAGCCAATGGCACCCTCAATCATTGACTCAAAGAGGGTTAACCAAGAATTCCCGCCAGGAAAATTAATGATTTCAAAAAAATGTCCTGCAAACAATTTTGACAAAAATGAAATATGAAAATTTGTTTAACCGACTTTGAATTCTTTATTTCTTCCATTTGCCAAAATTTGCTTCAGTCTTGTGGATTCTTTTCTATTTATCCTTTTCCTTTGTCTGCTTGTTGCTTGTCGTCTATTGGCCTCGAACCGGAAATTGAAATGAAGCACGTTTTATGCGGCAAAAGAAGGACAATATGAAACCTTCGGCTAAAGTTGAGCACACAAACGGACGACAGTTTGCCAGCAACATCTTGCAGAACTTCCCGTTCTTCAAACCTTTTCATTTTGTTTACTTTCAATTTACAAAATACAAATAATATTATTCTTCTTACAGTCAATTTGTGTTTTTAGTTTTTATTATATTTTTTTATGTTAAATTTTCCAAACGAACGTTATGGGAAGGGGTTCACCCTAATTCTTGAATTTCAACCACAAGTTTTGGAAAAAAAAAACATGACACAATTGCACATGTTTTTCCTGTATTCGGTTTGGAAAAATGCCAGAGAACACTGTGTAACAAAAGAAATTTTTTTTAAATGGCGCCTGGTTAAAATGAAATCAATAAAGAAAGATTAAGTCATTGAAAAATAAGAAATAAATAAATAAGTAAAAGAAAATTAAGTAAATAAATAAAAAAATAATTGGGAAATAAAAAAATTAAACAAAAACAAATGAAAAAAAAATTGATTTGCATGAAATAAAAAAATAAAAAAATTATAAACAAATAAAATTTAAATAATTACTGAAAATTAACTGAAAAGATCCTAGAAAAGCTTAATAAATAAATAAAAAATTTACATAAAAATAATAAAAAAATCAATTTAAAAAAATGTATCTCTGTTGTTATTATTCTTAGTTACCTGGTGTAATCGAAACTATTTGTAACACACAAAATGATTGTCTTTGTTCTTGTCTTTGGCCACAAAATTCCTCTGCATCATTCAAACAGACTAAATAAATACTCGCAAGTCCGAAGGAATTTTTTCCAAGAGAATATCAACAATCAATTCCTCAGAAGTATGCGGAGGATTAGAAGGATAAGAATGCGATTACGAAGGACAAGGGACAAACAAGTAGGTGTTTGTTTTGCAAAGTCTGATGTTTTCATTAGGAGCACTCAAAGTGGCCGTTTCGATATTGATTGGAAAATAAATTGTGCAAATTTAAAACGCCATAATTATTCGCATAACGTGGCTTTGAGAGGGAGAGAGAAAGAGAGAGAGAGAGAGAGAATAGACAAAAAGTTTGTTCAAGCTAAAACGTTTCTTTTGTAGTCTTCCCAAATTTAAAAAAATTATATGATTGACTAGAGAAGGCGCGTGGAGGCTGACTTGCACCTTCAACACATTCTTTTCAAATCCTTATCGGACTGCCCACGCACTCTTGCATGACATGAAATTCGTCATACTTATTTTGGGATAATTATTCTATTGTCTTGATGTACTGCGAAGACGCTATCAAAGCATTGTTGTTGTTGTTGTTGTTGTTGTTCTTTTGGCTTAAGCAGAGTCCCATGAAATAAAATGTCAAAATAATTGTTAGTTGACCCACTCCATCATAATGACTCACGACGTCTTAAATCACCCTGATAAACTGTTGTTTTTGGTTCTATTTGCAAAAAAAGACAGCATTTCCAGCAGCCATTGAGTTTCTTTATGAACTGCTTCTCTTATTTGTAGTGTTTTTGTTTTCTTAATTTTGAAAATGTTTTTAAGTTTATTTGCAAGCGGGTGGTTGTTAAAGTCGCTAAAATAATGAAAATGCGAAGGGCTTTTATTTATTGTCTCATTTACATTTCTGAATGTGTGATTGTCTTGTTCAAATTTAAATAAAATATACACGTAATTTATGAATAAACACAAAGAGTACGAGGTCTATTCAATAATTATAGTGAATTTGATGTATTTAATTCAGTTATAATTTATATTCTCTCGTGTTCTTAAAACATGCATGAATTGGGAGATCTGACATCAAATTAGTACTGAATTAAATTTAAGTTTATTTTTTCGCAAAAAAAATATTAAGTCACGAATTACAGTTTTGTCACCTTTAAAGTAGTCCCTCGCAGTTGTAAAACTGCCTGTGCCAGCATATTTTCCAAATCTTGAAGCAGTTCTGATATCCACTTTTTTGTGTATTTTATTCTACGATTTAGTTTTTATATCCTTCGTGCTTCCAGGAGGCTGAGGAATTATTATGCTGTTGTTTTTGGCCAAAAAAATTCCAAGTTTTTCTTGGTCGATATTTAGAAATGTCTAAAAGAATTTGCTGTCACAATCTCCGTCCCGAAATTTCCAGAAAAATAGAATGACTTGAGCCAACAGATGTGCCGATAACCTCAGCAACGTCCCTGATTCGTCGATTCTCCATAAACATTTTTTCACTTCCTCAATATTTTTATCGGGTGTTGGTTTCTGGGGCCGCCCATGACGAGCGCAATTTTTCAGATCTTCTGGATCTTCTCTGAAAAGTTTTTGCCACTCAACTCAGAACATTGAAGTGCACTTGAGCACTCGATTCCACATTTCACACAAAATTTTATTCCGATTTTTTTACCCATTTTTTCGATTCCCGAACGCCGAACACTCCAAATGATTTTAATTTGAATGGCTCTCACCAACAAATTAAATATGTCAGGTAGCTGAAACTGTAAATACTCAAGTTCGTTCGTATAGACAGCTGAAATCCCAAAGGCCGTTACTAACAGAAATCGAAGTATAATTTAGGATTAATTTAATATTTTTGCGAATTCACATCAAAATCCATGATGAATTATATTTTGAGTACATTGTTTTGGTAGATGCGCCCTTTCCCATTTTACGTGGCGATATGTGCTTTCATATTTCAATATAGAAAGAACTAGATTTCATAAAATATAATTAAAATTTTCTGTGATGAGGGAATTTTTTTCGTTTTGCTAAACAAAATTGTGGGATAATTGAGAATTTATTTACTTTCTGTTGGTATTTTCGAAAGAATTTTTTGTTGCACTTGACAAACAGAATATTTATTTAGAAAAATGCAGGATTTAATTTAAAAAGAAAACAAAATTTTGATTTATTTTTCTTTATCAGTGAAAGAGGTCTGCGCAAGACATCTTGAAGGCTGGTGGAATTATTCGTACAGTTGCTGCTGTCGAACAAAAATTTTTTTTATAAATTCGTTTTCAGTTTCGAATTGATTTTTTTTGAAAATAGAAACAGAACATGTTTCTAAAGAAGTTAACCCAAGAATTCGAAAATTTTATATATAAAATACTGACTCAAAACTTAAAAAAAGTGTAATTTTATCTGAAACAAAAGTTCGAAGAATTTTTAAAGTTTGACGAAAAATCGCCTGAGAAAATTTCAATGAGAATGTGTTCCATTTTCTTGTGACAAAACACGTGGCATCACGAATCCACGCCATGACGAGTTTTGTTTGATTACTCCCGCAACTATTTGAATTTATGTCGCAGTAATTTTAAACCCAATACTGCCACCGTCAACCACCGTCCATTATTAGGCTACTGCCAAACTGAGAGCAGCCTGTCGCATTTAGTTTGCGTTCGACAGCCTGTAAATTTTTGCAAAAATTAAACAAAAATTGATTCCGCGTGTTGCTTAAGAAATACTTTTTTCATAAAAACCATCACTGAAGTCAAAGAGACTGGATAAATAATATGGCAACTCTGCACCATTAATTTCATTTGTTAAGGAAAAATCTACTGAATTCGTTTGTAGTCTTACTGTGGGCTCAGATCGCCCAAAAGTTTTCATCACGCCAGAAATCGTCGATAAAATTTTTCGAACAATTCTTGACAATCGGAGAATAGAAATTCGTGAGGCTGCGGGCACCACAACTGACCGAGAAAGACAATCCATATAAATCTGCGAAACTTTTCATGCGAACGGGCATCGATTTCAGATCGACAGCAGTAGGCCATATTCAAGCCGATAAAAGCTGTAGAGTCGGCAAAAAATTATTTCAATAAAATATATTAATAAAATATTCTAAAAAATATTTAAAAAAATATTTGAATAAAATGTAAAAAAAAATAATAATAATAATGGAAAAGGTTGAGCTACCCGCTAATTTTAGCCGCTTCGAAATCCCATGAGGGTTTGATCAAACACTTATTTCAATGTTCAAACTGCTATCAACCGATCCTGCCTGAGATCGCCGGAGTAGTTTTACGAGTTTAATTGATCGGATAAATATTTTAGAGATACAATTCTCCAAAAGTAATTTTTTGGGTATTTCTCGAAATCTACCGGTACGACTCCACTCCAATTCACAGGATATCTAAGCCTGATGGAACCATTTCGAACGCCACTAGTTTGGTTTTATGCAAGTCGATCCGTTCAAAAGTTATTAGCGGGTCACTGACACATATCCTCACACGCATATCACCAACACACGCTTAGATGCATAAAGTTATAGTGCCTCGCTCTCAGAAGCAAACGGCGTCAAAATGTCGACGTCTGATAAGAACTCGAAGTTTGCAAAAAAAAGGAAAACCAATTTTAAAATTTTTCTAAAGAGAAGTTAAAAAATATTATAAAGTCCCTGACAGAATCTTATAAAACTTCTATGGAACACCAACGTCGACAGACTTGCACAATCATGCCGGCTTCAGGACGTCTTGTGCAGACCTCTAACACATCCGTTCATTTATTATATGAAAATGTCGTATTATAAATTTCATCCATTTAATATTTTTTGCTACTTTCACATCGAATAAATAAATAAATTTTCATTTATATTTCCAACTGATGAGCACTCCAGATACACACAAACACACACACACACACACACACACACACACACACACACACACACACACACACTTCCGAACTGTCATATTTAAGTTCACACATGCTTTCATGCCTTCAAAAGCAGACCAATAAGGAAAGGCCTTGACTTGCACGTGCGATTATAATGCGGCAGTAATCGTTGGAGGAAAATAAAATTCAAAAAAAAAAACATTAAAGTTATTGATTTTTAAATAATAATTTGTAACGTATCAACGTTGGTGTGTGTTGTATGTGGGTGTATGTGTGTGAGCGTTAAGAAAGTTTGTCACTTTTAAAAACTTATTAAAATGCATAATGAATCAGAGAAAAAAATTTTTTTTTTTATATAAAAACAATAATTTTTGTAAATTAACTTCTTACCTGGAAACCCAACAAACTCCAGACCTCTTGGTCAGATGAAAATACACAGGCCGTGTAATTGTGACCATGAAATTGATAAATTCTTACAGAATGTGCCAGGGCCACAGGTATCGCTGTGGTTATAATTAAAATCCAAGCTAAAATTATCGCCCTGAAATGGAAAAGTTTCATTTAATTGATATCAAATTATCCAACATCCGTTGCATTTGACTCACCATGTGGCGTTCCTTTCGGTCCTCAGTGACATGCTAGTCACCGGGTGTACGACGGCCAAGAAACGATCAAATGACATGAGCACCAGCGTGTAAACGCTACAGTGGCACGTCACCACGATCATGTATTGAACGAATTTACACCACAAATTTCCGAAAGGCCATTCTGGTAGCACGTAGTCCGTTGCCGTAAATGGTACGCAAAATATAACAAATAAAATATCCGAAACGGCCAAGTTTATAATGAGCAGATTTGTTGTGGAGCGCATTTGCTGATTCGCCACGACCACTGGAAAGAGAAGACGGCAAAAAGAAAATAAAATGTGAGTTAAAGGGCAAAATGAATTTATAAAAAAGGAAATCGTTTTTTTTGACTTCCCGCTGACAAAATTTTCAGTTTAAACAAATCGGGTAGTTTTTGGTTTTTCCCCGTTTTACGAAAATCGAGTTCTCAGCTGATGTCGACGTTTTCAGTTTTGCGGAACTTGCCCTGGCTGAGAGGGTGGCATCATGTGTGTGTGTATCTATTTGACCCGCTTATAGCGACCGATCCTACAATCTAATCAGAGGGATGTTACAGGGGTAGTACCCTTTATAGGTAGCCACTTTTAATTTTTTTAAGTGTTTCAGTAAAATATTTTTTAAATATTTTATCAATTTATTTTATTGAAATAGTTTTTTCCCGACGCAAAAGCTTTTATCGGCTTGAATATGGCCTACTGCTGTCGATCTGAAATCGATGCCCGTTCGCATGAAAAGTTTCGCAGATTTATAGGGATTGTTTTTCTCGGTCAGTTGTGATGCCCGCAGCTTCACGAATTTCTATTCTCCGATTGTCAGGAATTGTTCGATAAATTTCTTCGACGATTTCTGGCGTGATGAAAACTTTTGGGCGATCTGAGCCCACGGTAAGACTACAAACGAATTCAGTAGATTTTTCCTTAACAAATGAAATTGATAGTGCAGAGTTGCCACATTATTTATCAAGTCTTTTTGACTTCATTGATGTTTTTTTATGAAAAAAGTATTTCTTAATCAACACTCGGAATCAATTTCTGTTTAATTTTTACTAACATTTACGAGATTGTCGGCTTTTAAAGGCTGTCAAATGTTAACTAAATGTCTGCAGGTAGTTGACGGCGGTAAATGTTGCATTTAGGGTTAATGCGAGAGCAATTAGAAAAGCTACGGAGTTATAAAATATCCCTCGTATATATCAAACATATTGACCGCAGCAGGTTACACGGCTAAACGGTTCTACGACTTAAAATGTCCTCCTGCAGACAGTCAAGACAATTTTTTGATTATCAGATGTTGCAAAATTTCTTTCGGTGTTTCATTTCAAATGTTAACCCCATTATCCACAGACGGCAGTGCCCCTTGAGGTTGATTATGTTGCCGGAAAATTCTTCCTGATTTTATTTGAATTGTTTTCCCTATAATCGCAACGTATGGGAAATTATTATGCCTGCTGACATTGACGCAGCGTACACACGCACTTGTGTGCACTTCATGTCAATATGATTTTTATAAAATATGCTGAAATTATTCAAACATCAAGATGTGATTCCTCTTGTTGTAAATTTATTTCTCCTCCCTTTTTTAAAGTATTTTTTTTTTTTAACTTGCAACTCACATAATTTTATATTCTTTCATATGCCACTCACGCAGCAGGGTGTTACCCCAAAAACCATATGCAATGATTATTCCATCTAATTGTCAAAAGTGTCAGAAGACTTAAGTTTGAATTAAGTGCGAAAACAAAGTTTTGAGAACAGGACACGGCATGAATACATAAAGTGCGAGTGTTGTGAGGAAATGTTTTAGAGAAAATATTTAAAAAAATACATCACGAACTATTTGATTGAGTACTTTTTGTTGCGCGTTTCCTAAAAATGTTTCACACTTTTTAAAAATAAATTTCCAAAAATTCAATAATTATATTTATGAGAAATGTTTTTGGTAACATTTGAATCGTGTAGAACTGCAGGCATCGGTGTTTGTTCACTGTAAAAGATGTTGCGAATCGCGGCCATACCAGACACGTCTGCTCTACCAGACATGTTAATGTTAATGTCAATATTAACGTTAATGTTAATGTTAATTTTAACGTTAATGCTAATGTTACTGTTAATGTTGATTTTAATGTTAATGATAATAAAGGGTGTTTTTTATAGAGTGATACAAGTTTAAATCATAATAAAGATTTTATGACATCAATGTTTAAATATGGTTTCGGCCATGTGGCCGCCTCGGCTGGTGCGTACAAGGCGCAATCTGGAACAATTTTCACAAACAGTAACATTCTGAGCATCATCGTTTTTGAAGACACATGGGCCAATGACTCCGCCAGCTTGTGGATTATCTTCACTCCAAATGCTACAATTCTGTTTATTTACGTACCCATTCAACCAAAAATGGGCTCCATCGGAAAATAAAATTTTGAATGGACGAAGTGCACAATAAGTTTGACGAACAGAACTATTATTTTGATTAAAAATGTCCACAATTTGCACACGTTGCTCTGGTGTAAGTCGATCCATAATGAAATGTCAAAGCAAACTAAACAAAAAGCAACTACCAGCTGTTAAATGGGTGGTCAAATAAAACAGTGATGCCAACTCAAAGTTGTATCACTCTATAAAAAACACCCTAAATTAATGTTAATGTTAGTGATAATGTTAGTGTTGATTTTGATGTTAATGTTAATGTTAACTTTATTGTTAATGTTAATGCTAATATCAATTGTAATTTTAAACTTAATGTTAACGTAAATATTAATGCTGATGTTAAGGTTAATGTTAATGTCAATGCAATTTTAATGTTAACGTTAATATCCAAGTCCTTAAATTTTGCAATTATTTGATAAAAATTCTTATTTTATTTAAAAGGCACGTCAGACAAATTCGTGAACAGATTAAGTTTTTTCTAAGTAAATTTGAAAGAAGTGTTTCTGGCATTGAACCAGTTCATGATGACTTGCCGTAGGGTTCGGTAGAAAAATGACAAACAGTTTGACATTTTCAACTGTCAAGTCATAGTTATCGATATCTATGGTTGCCACGCATGTAAAAAATGCTCGCTATTACGGCTGGCAGAAGAGGAAGAAGGGAAAATAATGAAAGTTAATTTCTAACGCTTTTTTTCTGGATTTTTATTTAAAAAAATTAAGTTTGTTCTTTAACCAAATTTTGAAGGTCCTGTTGCCAAATCATTTCGTTTCAAATCGCTCGAAAATTGTATTTAATTTTTATTGAAATTTCAATTATAAACGAAAAAGGTAATTTCAATCATGTGTTAGGTCTTCAGTATTGTAACAAATCCCATGGCCACAGTGATGGAGTGGGTTCACACCCATCGAGAGTGACGTCATTCTCAGAGTCTTGTTATAACAATTACCCCTGTTTTGAAATCTTACATTTTTTAAAAGTTTATGTTTTGTAAAGAAAAATACTTTTTAAATGGTGGTTTGAAAAAAATCCTTTTTGTTGAAGGAATTTCTTTTGAAATGCTTTTCTTTGTGTGGCATTTTTAAATTCATTCTTTTAAAGGATTTTTTTCCGTTTTTCCTTAAATTTTATCTTATTAAAAGGCATTTTTGTAAAGTATTTTTTTTTTAAATATTCTTATTTCAAAGAATTGTTTAAATTTTATTTTATTTCATTTTAATATCATTCTACTCTCATCTGAATGGCTTCTCAAAACTATTTTAATTTTCAAACACTTCAAAGATGTTGTCGTACATCCATGTTTTATAACAAATTTTTCTTAATCTTAATCCTAAATCCTGCAACAAAATAGCAAAATTATTTAATATTTTCATGCCATCCAGTCATAGATAATAAATAAAAATCCTGGGCCAACGTGCTGGCTACACTGCCGCTTTATTAGCAGGAAAAGAGAAGAGCAAAAAATAAATCAATAATTTAGAAAGAAAAACTGGTTGAAATTATCTTAAAGTTGACAGGGGCCTGAATTGTTAATCCCAAGCATATTTCATGTCTTTCCGCCAGCTTGTTTGTAAGCATGAACTTTTTTTATATGGTCATATCTCAGACACCCCACCCATTAAACAGAAGACGACCGTTTATGTTGAGCGCAAAACGGAGGAAGAAGGAACAGATTTTTTTCTTTTATTTTTTTTATAAGTTAAAATTTATGGGCTGCTTTTCGTAACGTGTTTGTAATTCAGAAAGATAGATGAATATTTTAAGGCTCCAATGGCATTCATTATCAATTCAATTATGCAACTTACGTAGCCGAGCAGAGTAGCAGTTTTCAAAAGCCGCTACACTTCCCGCTTCTTAAGTAGTTTAGTTGAATGGGATAACAATTTTTATTTATAGAGATTTGAGAGATAAAATAAGAGTCCCAGATTTCTATCCAACCGATAGTAAAACACTCTAATCCCTGTTTTGCCGTTTGATTATGTTGTCATAATTTCTGAATTTTTGTTCCACTTTATTGGAATAAAAAAATAAAATTTATTAATAATTTTAAATAAATTTTCTTAATTTGGACTTGTTCTGTTTTTAAACGATATGATTGATGGCTCTACGAAAATGAAATGTCAAAGCAGTTTGACAATCTCAACTGTCAAATTATGCTCGTCAGAATCGGCAGAAGTCATGAAACTAAAAAATAAAAGTCAAAAGGAGGGAGCAAAATATACTCTTAAACTCTTAACAATAAATAAAACTCTACGAAAAAATACTGTGCAGTTGCATGTGTTCATTAGTTTATTAGCTTGGAACGAATTCCTTACGGCCCTTTTGATGCGGAGTGGCTTAAAAGTAAATAAAAATAAAGTCGCAAAAAAAAATAACAATAAAAAGACAAAAATTGGTGGAAACCGTATGAACGAACGGATATGCTTTTTAAGTCTTTTCAATTGTTTCTGTTGCCGTTGCCAGGATTTTACTTTTTCCTCTCAGGCGAAATAAATTCATTTACCAGAAAACAATAGCTGAATTGGCAGCAACGTAATCGCAAATGCCTGTTCGTTTAATGAGAAAAAGAAAACAACGAATAACGACTGGTTGTTGGCTGGGCTGCTTTCTATGCCGATTTGTTTTTGTATTCAGAATATTTTAATGTTGGCACCATGTCAAAACAATATTTACTATTTTATACGAAAGCACTGATACCAACAATGACAAAACAAAGAAAAAAACAAAAACAAAAACAAAACTCAAACAAAAAGAAACCCCAAAAACAACAATGGCAGACTTTAGCAGCAACAATAGCAGCAAACATGAGACACAACAATGAACTGAGAAAAGGAAAAGAGGATTTCATCTCATGTAACAATAGAAATTTGAAACAATGAACGTACAAAGACGACGTTCTTGAGCAACGTAATTGGATGGAGCGACATAAACCGTACAAAATGCTTCTTATTTCTCTTTTTTTTTCTCTTTGCAAAAAAGTTTTTCTTATCACTTCAACTGTAACGCTTGAAAGTTGTTAAAACAGGCGTGAGTGTTGTAATTCGAGTTTGCTGACGATAATGGTGCTGATGGTCTTGTTGATAAGCATGTCTGTCCTGACTGGAATCGCAGCAAAGATCCCCGTTCCAAGAAAAAAAAACATATTAAAAGTGAAGAAACAAATTTGAAGTCAAAATAAACGTCACAAATAGAAGTCCTTTAATTTCTGCCAAAGTTGAAGGACGTCTTTTATGTTGGCGTTAAACTTTTAAGTCACTGAAAAAAAACGTTAATAAGTAATAAGAGAAAATAAAAGAAAGCACAATATAAAATAGTCCTATATAAATCGCGTATGTGTTATGGTCAGACTAGGCAAATATTTAATTTTACATACATATTGGCCGTATATGGGAGCGCCAAGCCTGGTCTGTATGGAAAGAATGACGTATCTGGTCCATATGAAGATGTGATTTACCATCCGACGAAAGAAGGTATTTTTGGCCACTATTTGCACAATCTTATTTTGTGGGGGGAAAAAGAGGGGAGTGATAAGAAAAAGGACGGCGGACAGGGGGGGAATATAGTGTACAGGAGGGGGAAATATAGGGGGTCAGGAGGGGGGAATATAGGGGGAAAATAATGGGAAAAGAGGGGGAATAGGGGGAAAGAAAGGGAAAAATTATCTATTGTGTAGATATGCGCCATATAATGCAAGTAAAAATGGCGGACAAGTTTGTTTATTTTATCATATATAGAAAATCCTTTTTGCTTTATTTTTTAAATTTGAGTAGTTTCAGTTGGGGGAAAAAGTCGTCAATACATTGAATGTTTAATTAGGATTTATTTTTTATCTAAATCTCAAGATGATGCTCATATTTTAAAAAATAGTGTTTCTCAAGACTCATAAATAAATAAATACCGACATGACTCGTCTTGCATGTTGCATTTCCCTTTGATCCTCTGCTTTACGATTTTCTTTTAAAGTACGCGGGGTTAAATGCTACACAAGAAAGTTTTAATATTGAATTGACTGAAATAGGAATTTCTCTTTATGTCGCCAGCTGTTTGAGGTGGCAAATACTTTGGAATTAAAAAGGAGAAAAAAAATAAAAAACAAATAAATAAAACAGCAGGCGAACAAGTCATTTGGCAACATTTCATTAACAAGTTTATGACATGTGATTGACTGACTGACAAAGTGGCAGAAACCGAGATATTAAAAAAAAGAAAAACTTTTATTAACGCATACAAACACACGTAAAGATGTACATGAACACATACACACACACACACACACACACACACACACACACACACACACACACACACACACACACACACACACACACACACACACACACACATGACAGATGCTGTGATGATGATTTAAAACGACATAAAACCAGAACAAAAATTCACAGTCAGTGACAACTGGCAGACTGAATCATCAGTCTTCCGTTTAAGTATTTTAAAGGAAATAACAGGCAGCCACACACAGACCGACAGACAGACAGAAAGACAAACGAAGGATAAGCCAACCAGTTGCTGTTGTACGAAAAGTCATTTTGTTGCACAAACTGTTGCATGTTATAGAGTTCATCATGCTGCTTATTTCGTGCCATCGTTTTGAAGTGTAACGCAAAGAGTAGTTTTGTAAGAGTGACAACAAGAGAAAGTTGGCGAAATTGAAGAGAAAAACTACTGCCAGCACTTTCTTGGCACTTGCAACTGCTGCAGACACAAACACACACACTTGAAAAATAATTTCCTTTTTCTTCTCTTGCAATCCGTTTGATAAATGATTTGGTTTCATCTGCCACTATTTTCACAATTCGTTTTCATTTTAGAATTCTCTGATTTAGAACTTCTCTGATTTTTGGTAACAAGATGTTTGTGGAAAATTGGTCAGCAAATATATTATTACATGTTGTCGTTGGGAAGCAAACGAATAATGAAACAAAAAATAAAATTAAAAATATAAAAATATTTTTATTTGGAAAAGTAAAAAATAATTAATTAAATAATTAATTGAAAAGCTTATAACTCTGGTTAATGGCGTTTTGGTAATTTTCAACAAAATTTTTTACATTTATTATTGTTATTATTATTTTAGTTATTTTTATTTTTTTCTTTCTCAATTTTTTGTTTGTTAGAACTATTTTTTAATGTGCGGATGTGTAACTTTCTTTTATTGTAAAAATCTTTTTAAATAATATTTTAATCAATCATTTTATTAAATTGTTTCACAATCAAAATATTACAAAAATCAAAAAAAGGTTAATTATATTAAAAACAATAATAACAATAATAATAATAATTAAGAATTTATTTTAATTTCTGTAGTCTTTTTAATATTTGATTTTCTTAATGGAAAGTTAAAAGATCTATAGGGTGTTTTTTAGAGAGTGATACAACTTTGAGTTGGCATCACTGCTTTATTTGACCACCCATTTAACAGCTGATAGTTGCTTTTTGTTTAGTTTGCTTTGACATTTTATTATGGGTCGACTTACACCAGAGCAACGCGTGCAAATTGTGGAAGTTTTTAATCCAAATAATGGTTCTGTTCGTCAAACTTATCGTGCACTTCGTCCATTCAAAATTTTATTTTCCGATGAAGCCTATTTTTGCTTGAATGGGTGCGTAAATAAACAGAATTGTAGCAATTGGAGTAAGGAGAATCCACACGCTGGCGGAGTTATTGGCCCATATGTCTTCAAAAACGATGATGGTCAGAATGTTACTGTTTGTGAAAATTGTTGTTCCAGATTGCACCTTGTACGCGCCAGCCGCAGCGGCCACATGGCCGAAATCAAATTTAAACATTAATGTCATAAAATTTTCTATCCAATAAAGACCGCTTCATTGACATCAAAAATATATTATTGTGTTTTATTATGATTCAAACTTCTATCACTGTATAAAAAGCACCCTTTACTTGTTTTTTTTTATTTTATCTGTTTAATATTATTGAATACTGAATCTTAAAATTGTTATTAAAATGAAAACAAAAACAAAAACCAGTTTTTAATACAAATTAAGAAAATTAGCTCGACGGAACATTTTTGTTGCATCCGTTTTTCAAATTAAAATGTGTTTTCGAATTTCAAATCACAAAATTATAGCAAAACAAGAAAAAGAAGAATATTAAAGTCCAGCTTTAATCTGGACAGAGTTTTATTTAGTCTTTGAAAAGAGCGGTAGTTCGACGAGACACAGTCTTTCACAAACAAAAGGATTTTATAAAAACATTTAAGAAACTAAATGAGAATTCTAATATTCAAAACAGTAATTTTAAATTTATGTTTATTCTTTTCAGATAAAACATGACGAGATTCATCATGCTGTGAAAAGATTTGCACGGGGTAAGTCGCATAATATTTTTTTTATATTTTCCAAGGGTTTTTCGTATCCTGATTTCCATTTCCTACCGGGAGTTGCATTTGCTACCACTGTGCAGCTCTTGTCTTGACTTGACTTGTGTGTTTGTATTCATCACGTAATTATTATTTTTTTCGATCCTTTAAATGTTAACTTTAACAATCTAATTGCAACCTAAATTGAACCCCAAATTGAGCGAATTCCTTCCAGCTGCAGGTGTGAGTGCAAGTGTCTGCATTGACAGCATCCTCAGTAAATGTCTCTTCCTACCTGGCCTGCGTGCAACAATTCATTCGCAGCCCATTTTGTTTGCCTCCCCTGAGGGGGAGGGGGTGGGGTGGGAGGCAACCTTGAAACACATAATTCCGTTAGTACATTCAATATTGTTGTTGTTGTTGCGTCTTATTTTGCTTCTGGTTGTATCCAACTCAAGTATTCAAGTCATGCAAAAACACTCGTTTCTGCTGCTGCTGCTGCTGTTGTTTTCTTTTGTTAGAAAATTGCTTGTGGTAAAAGAGACGACTGGTGGGTGGGAAAGGAAGCGGAAACGTTGAGCGAGAATGAATGTTGAAGGTAGTTAACGGAAGACGTGCATTTAAATTGCACAAGAAATACGAGTTTAAAGATTTACTTTAAAGCAACAGTGTGTGGCAAAAAATAAAAGTACATCAGTCGTGTCAAGGAAAGCCGGGCATTGTGAATCAGTTGGAAAGGGCGTCTCTGGTTTTTGTATTTCGCAAAGCGTATTAGCATCCACACATTGTCAGTACCCTGAAAAAAATCCGTAACAATTTTGTTTCCCTGCACACGCTGTTATTCATTTTCGTATGCGCTTGATTTGAAGGACACCAGTACGACCCACTTGCATTCTGCTGCCGTGATTTATTTTTCTTGGGTGTGTGCAAATTCACTCTACACCAGAGTGTATGACTTTTTGCTTTAGTTTTGTGTTTTTATTTTCTAAATTTTACAGTGTGGTAAATTCATTTTCAAGCCACACACAATGAAAAATAAAGCAATTTTTTTTCAATTAGGAAACATTGTTAACGAAATCGTAGCGAAGCTTTTAAGAAACGGAATATCAGGTTAAATAAAATTATCTAAAAAATATCACTCTGTTAGGGAAGAAGTCATGTTGGCACAAAAGGAACAAAAAAGTTAAATTATGTGACTTTTGTGTGAAATAATTTTGGGACAAATAATTCATTGCAAACATATAAATAGAGCGCTTAACAACATTTTATGTGTATTGTGGTCATTCTCGTCCCAAATAAAACGTTTAGTAATAAAAACAAAATTGTCTACAGAGAAAAAAATGTAAAAGAATTTTTGTCCAAAAAATAATTTTCAATGTAGAAAAAAGATTTTTAAGATTTTTTTCTATACAACAAAAAATTTGCTGCCATATGGAAAATGTAGTGCCAAACAAAATATTGCATATAGAAAATGTCATAGGAAGCAAAAGTTGTTTATAAAAAATGCAGCACCAAATAAGATGTTGATAAAAAAACAAAAAAAAAATAGTGTCCCAATATAATTTCTATACATAAACACTGTCCCTGTTCATCGAAATAAAAAACTTCGTAAAACAATAATTTTAAATAAAAAAAATTTCCTATTTAAAAAAATTTTGTGTCAAACATACTTTTCTCAATAGAAAATTATTCATAAAGAAAATTGTGTGCAAAACAAAACTTGCCATATAGAAAATTCTCTGCCAAAGAAATGTTTTCATATAGGGAATGTCGTAGCAGACATTCCCTATATGAATATTCTGTCCCAAACAATGTTCTATACAACATGTACAGAAATTCGTTTGGATTTATTCGTTCCTAAATAGAACTTGCAACCAGCAACAGCTGTTGTGTAAAAACTTCGGAGCCATCGAATAGTGTCTTATCGATTGTGACAAAAATTTTATACAAAATTTTTCCCCCTAAAACTTTTTATTATGAAACATCTTGTCTTAAATTTTTTTATTATATAGAATGTTGTCCCAAACCTTTTGACATAACAAATCTTCGCCAAATACTTTTTTCGTGCCAAAAGTCAATATGTAAAAACCTTTTCACCTAAACTTTGTATGCCTAAAATATTATGATATTTTTAATATTTTGAATATTTAGATTTTATAAAAGAAATCAGTCCAGGCTGTTCACCGGATTTATTTGGACCGTGCACGCATCTTTCTGCGCTTCCGCTTCAACCTACGCATACGCTTCTTACGCCACTTAGCCCTCATTTTCCTTCTGTTGTCGAAGACGTTAGAGAATGAACTCTCTAAACTTGTACAAAAAGGTTTGTCCCAAATCTCTATGTTAAAAGATAATACCCTAAAAGTTTTATTTAATAAAATATCGTAAAACTTTTTATGTAAAGAAGTTTTGTACGAAAAACTTTTTATATAAAAAATATTGTCCCAAAATTTTTTTGCTGTAAGAATTTTGCTTTAAAACTGTTTATAAACTTTTTGCCGTCAAATTGGATGCCAAAAACGTAGTACCAAAATGTTTTATGTTAAAATAGTTGTCCGAAACTTTTTACGTTAACTTCGTGTTCCAAAACTTTTTCATAACTTTGACTCACAAGTTTTTATACAATTAATTTTGTGCGGAAGTCTTATAAAAAATGTTGTCCCAAGACTTGCATAAAAATTTTGTCACAAAAAAATTTTTATTTTAAAATTTTTACAAAACTTCTAATGACAAGCTTTGTCAAAAATATTGTATATATACATATATTATTTTGTCTAAAGTTTTTTATATTACCAATTGTGACACGATTTACATAAAAATTGTGTAACAAAAATTTTTGTCACAAAAATTTTTTTCCAAATTTTTTTATATATAATTTTGTCTAAAACCTTTTTTTATATTAGCAATTTTGTACGAAAACTTTTTATAGAAATAATTTATACTTCTTAAATCCGAGTAAAATGGCTCTTTAAATTAATCAGGATTATTAGACCGAGAATTGTTATATTAAATTCTCAGAAACATGATCAATATTCGAAGCTGTTCTCTCTTAAATGTTTTAAGCGACAATTGAATGTCAGAAGTGTCTCTTTAAATTTTAATTGTAGAGTTGGTTGACACGCTGGTGCAGACCGTGTAAATATTGACTCAATAAAACTTTTTCTTGTACAACTTTTTTATTGTAGATGTTGCCACAGTATGACAAGTAAATGTTGAAGGATTCAGTTTCTTGTCGTTAGTTTGTTCTTAGCTTTTGTTCTCAGAATCTATTTTAAGACGAAATTGCAAATAAAACAAACAGAATGCGAATACAAGTTGAATTTGAGATTTTCTTTAGAAAAATGAAATCTGGCAGAATGCATGCAAACTATTAACGACACATTCATGTGCAGCATCCACTCGCACATATTTTTCATTTCGCATTTCAGCATTTAAAAAAGAAATCCACTTGATAATATTCTAACAAGTGCTTGCAACATGTCTAAAGTGTGAGTGTTTGTGTGTGTGTGTGTGTGCGGGGGCCGCACATACAACTCAAGTGTGTTTAGGTAAGTGCCCGTGTTTAACAACCTAAAGCGAGGATGTTTGGTTTCTCTTCTCCCCACTGTTCATCCATTTCTTTTTCATTTCTTTTTTTTTTTTTTTCTTGAAGTGTGTTTTAGTATTCATAATATTAGACAGGCCATGAAATACTCAAATACTGACACGACACAGAGTGCACAAGAGCGGATGAACACTCTGGTTAAATACAATCTTTTATATGCATTTAAAAACGTGGAGGATTCAACTTTTATGGCATTAAGCAGCAGTAAAAAGTGGGGAAAGAAATTATGTAGTCGGCTACTTAAATAGTAGACGAGGCGAGTTAAAAATAAAATATTTTTTAAATAGATTAACAGTTTGTTGCCACTTGCGATGGTCGCCATGAAAGTAATAAAATAAGAGATAGAAAAATTTGAAAAATGTTCTGTTTAATAGAACAGCGTTTTTGAAGAGCGAGTTTGAAAATGAATAAATTTAAAATAAAGAGGGTGGTTTAGTACAACAAGTATTTGGACTAAAAGTTGTTGTTGAAACATATATTTTTTAAAGAAAATGCCATTTACGATAGTTTAGTTTGCGAAAATTTTGTTTTATATAGAACGTTGTATAATTGAGATAGAAATTCTAGGAAAAAATTTTCTAGTTTCTTTGCAGAAGCTGTTTTTGGGACAAAAGATTGTGACAAAAATGTTTTTATCTAAATATTGTATATAAGCTTTTTAAAATACATGAATTATTTAATGAATATTTTCTTAAGAATAACTATTTGTTGTTTTGGAACAATTTTTTTATGACACTTTCACATACATTTGGTTCAAAAAAACTTTTAAAGAAAATTTCTTAGAAATTCGAGAGTTTTTTTTTTAGCAATGTTGCTTTTGGGACAAAAGATTGTGATAAAATACGTTTTCTGAAAACCGTTTTCTGCTAGATTTAGTGTAAGCTTAAGCTTTTTATTGCATGAATTATTAAATTAACGTGTTCTCAAGAGCAACTTTTTTGTTATTTTGGGACAATCTTTATTTTCAAATGTGATTTCTACATAAAAGTACATGGCTTTGGTTAAAAAAATGTCTTCTATTCGTTGCGATCGAAATTTTGCAAAGAATTTGAGAATTTTTAACGATACTGCTTCTGGGACAAAAGATTGTGACAAATATATTTTCTGAAAACCCGCGTCTGCCACATGTAGTATATTTCAGCTATTTAATGCATGAATTATTCGATGAATATTTTCCTTAGGACAACAATTTTTGTTGTTTTGGGACAATTTTTTTAATCAGATTTGGCTTCATAAATATTAAAAAAATATCTTCTCTTAGAAAACTTAGTCCAAATATATATTTTACAATAATTTTGATATCAAGCGCTGCTATAAAACACATTTTTTCAGAAAATGTGTGGTTTTTTCGAAAGAAGATTGTCTTTTTTTTATGCAATATTTCCTGTAGAAAATTGATTTTTAGTACCAAATTCTCTGTAAGAAATTTGTTTGGAACAAAATTATATATGCAAAGTGTTTAGCAGTAAAAAACTGTTGATATAAAAAATTTTGGGACGGTATTTTAACGAAAACTTTGAATATTGAAAACTCTAGAAATGATTTTCCTGTAACGAGTTTTGGTTCGTATAAAAATTTTTTGGCGGAAAACAATTTTTGTGACAAAAATTATGGTTAAGGAAAGAAATCTTGAAATAATTTTTATCTTGAAATGATTTTTATATTTTATTTTTTGTGATTTAAAAAAACACATCTGGAATTAGTAATATTTTTTTCGGTACAACAACATTTTTGGGACACTAGTATTCTAATGACAATTTTGGCTGGTAGAAACTTATTTTCTCTAGATATTTAGTTAGTCTAAATGGTGCTTCGGAGGAACTGTTTGTTTGCTGAAAAAATTTAATCAACATTTTGGGACAAATGAGAACTGCATAAATATTTTGTTATAATATTGAATCTGGCTAATAAAAGAAGTCTCGGAATGATGGTTTGCGACTCCAGCCAAGTTGCTGATAAAATTCCGATGGCAATCATAAATTTTTTTTTTATTTGAGTATTTCGTTTTGGGACAAAATTTATTAATTTTATTTTAAATATTTTTCGAACAAAATTTCTTTTGTTACAAAAACTGTTTTATAAAAAGAATTTATTGGAACAAAATTTGTTATAAACAATTTTCTTTGGTCCATTTAATTATTTTTAAATAATATTTTTCGGTTTTCATATATGGACAAATAAATTTATTGGGTGCTTAAATACATTCTTCAAATTTATACAAAATTTTAATTATTTTAGTGCAATAATTTCCTAATGAAGATTTTTATTGCGTGATTAAAAAGGAAATAGTTGGGGTTCGTGCCAAAATGTTTTTGTGACTTATTTGTCACATATTTAGAAAATTTAATTGATTTTTTTTTGTTCAAAACATGCAAGTGAAAAACGTACTAATAAAAAAATGCTAAAAAACCACAAATCAGCTGAATAAAGCCAATTTGCTTCAAGCAAAAAGAGTCCAGGATAATTCTTTGGACAGCTCTTTGTGAGCAGGAGGTGTGAAATGTTTTAAAAACTTTTTGCTTGCTGTTTGCCTTGTGAATGCTTTTTTACAAAATCTCTGTCACAGAATCATTTCATTTGTATAATAAAGTTCATTTGCAAATACAGAAATTTGTTCTGCTTTAATTTGATTGTCTTCTGCACAAAACTCCTGTTGTGTTTGTGTTCGAATGCTTAAAGGACGAAGAAACCAAATCCCTTGTTAAGGTTTGTTTGCTCTTCCTTCTCTCTTTGGATGTTGTGGTTTTGAGGTGCATCTGCATGCCGAAAAATTTTAAAAACTTTTAACTTTAAAAAACACTAAAAATCACTTTCTGTTCCTGTTCTCAGCACCATTTAAATACGACTTTAATCGTTAATAATTCTGTTGCTGAAAAAAGAAGTTTCTCTCTCTGCTGTTCCCTCTGCCGGCATTTGCAGTCTTGTGCAGCAGCATTTATCTGTGCGACTATTAACTTTAATATTCCGTTTCAGTTCACCTTTTAAAGAATCCAGAACGCAAATATCGTTAAATGCATTTTCTGAATAATAACTTTTTTTATTTCACTGCCGCCATTCGCTCGGTTAGTTGATGTTTATTTTTGCGGAGTTACGGAATTTATATTTAAAGTGCAGGAATAAATTTTTATCACACAAGACATTTCAAACAAACGCTGCTATAAAAGTTAATGAAAGGAATTGGTTAAGCAATTTAAATATTATCTTTTAAGAGAACAGGCAGAGAGAGAGAGAGAGGGTAAAATTCTTTAATGTATATTTCTTTTCATTGTGTGCTTAAACATTTTTAATTACACAATTTTTTCAATTCATTGTGCTAATTGCGCAAATCACTGTGCGTTAGTGAAATCCATTATTAAAAAATCAAATTCATACTTTTACTCTCTTCGCTGTTGTTCTCCATACAAATTTTATGCAATTTGAAAGAAATTGTGTACAAAATTAACAAGTTTTTATTTATTTTAAAATTTTGTTTTCGACTCTTTATAAGTTTCAATCAAAGTGATTTACAAAATGATACATAATTTATTTGCTTTCAATTAAGTTTTTTTTTAAATAAAAATGCACTTTTCTAAAAATTCACTGTTTTGTTGTAGCGTCTAAAGTTGCATTGAAAAATACAATTTCAAGCGCAGAAAAAATATTTTCTGTTCCTGTAACGGGAAATTTTATTTAAAATTATCCTTTTAATCTTAAATTGCTCTACGAATACTGTGAATGGGCCAACTGTAACAAAGAAAATTCTTGTAAATTCGATGTAAAGGATTAAAAGGATTTTTCCATAAAGTTTTTTTTTTGCCTCTGTTGCGAATACAGGCGAATTGCATCCGTATCGATTTCTGTAGAAATATTTTCATTAACCACTAAATCACGGCCCACTTGCAGGCAGGCACCATTTTGTCAACTTGTCAAGAACTCAGAATCCATAACGCCTGTTATTGTTTGTGTTCTATTGAAATTCGTCCCTTTTTTTCTGGTTGTTATTATTGTGAAAATATATTCTTCTGTCCTGTTCTGCTTTTAATAATGGAAGAACTTTCAAATGAAATGTGTGTCCTTCAGTTTGCGACCGTTGTTTTTTTCTTCTCATATAATTTTTACATTAAAACTGTTTAGGAAATAAATTTGTTACACTTTTATTTTTTATGAAAACTTGAAAAAAAATTAACAAAATAAATATAATTCCTTTATCAGTGTTTTAAGATGAAAATCATTCAGAAACATTTCAGAAATTCTATTCAATAAAACTGTGCAGTGAGTGTCCTGTCCCTGGGGCGTATGTGGGCCACAATCAAAGAAGCGAAAAATAACAATCATACGCTCCAGTGCCACGTTTTAAAACAACTTCCGCTTCAACGTGCTGCAAAAGTAAAACATTTTCTGTTTTTATTATTTTATGGCCGCAAAATTATAATAAATCTGAAGCACACACTTCCTTTTCACATGAAGTTATTGATACACCATCGAATGTGGGTGGCTGCCCGCCTGCCCACCTCCGTGTCCATTTGTTTTTTGAAGCAAAAATAAACTTTCCACAAAATCAATGGGGCAATTGTTTCAATAAATTTCATTTATTATTCATACAACTCTCTGCTGCATTCGTTGGTGTTGAAATCTAAAACTGGAGCTCCCAAAAACAAAAAGATCAATTTGCTCTGAAAAATATTTATTCACATTCGAATTCAAAGGAAATGTTTTTAAATTAACAATCCGTAAACAAAAAAATATTATGAAAAATATCTGCATGTTTATTATAAAATAAAAACGTTGAATTTTTATTTATTAAAATTTGCATGATAAACGGAATTCGACGATTGTGATTTTTACGATGAAAAAACGAATTCCTGCAGCAGTTGCAAAAGTTTATAGAGCGAAACAAAAGTTGAATTAAAACGTATAAAATTAATTATATTTTAAATGTGGAATTTCTTGTTTCAATATCAATATCTTGTTTGATATTGAAACTGCTGTCGTATTTTGTTTCATTTCCAACTAAATGGGAAGTATATTTGCAAGTTGAAAGGAAACAATATTTTCTTTACATTGAATTAATTTTTTAAAATAAACTTTTCTTTGATAACAAAATGGCTGTGTTTTTTTTCATTTCCAACTAAATGAGAAGCCTATTTGGAAGTTGAAATGAAAAATTTTCATCATCATCAAGGGAATTTTAGCTCAGAGGCATTTTTCAATTAGTCCCCTTTTACAGACATGCATTCTTAAACCTGCATTTGCGTTCTTACAGGAATATGATTTTTGACAATCTGCAGCTAACTTCAAGTATAAGATTTTTTTTAAAGCTCTCCTTATTCTCTTCGCTCTTTTCTCCCAAAGTCTCAAGACTTGACGAGTCAACTGTGATGTGTGTGAAAGAGAAGTAAAAAAAAAATATATATTCTTAACCACCAGCAAAAATAATGGCTGCCTATACCTGCAAATTGAGCTCCTCACAGTGGGCAGTTTCGATAGTAATGAAATATCATAAAGCAATTGAAGTGGTGCTGCTCCGCTTAAGTTTAAAATTTTAATTTTATAACTTCCAATAAGGCAGAGTTACGACACTGCAAATTAGATCATCTTAAACTTACAAAAATTCAAACTTCCGCTTTGCTGACAATCTTATGAAATGAATTCACTCCTTTAAATCCTGAAAGGAAGGGCAGTGACAATTTTGATTTGATAAAAATTATTTTCCTAAAATTGGGATTCTACTTAGAGCTTTGGAAATATTCAACTATAAAAATTTAAACCTTTTTTACACAATTTGCTCCACTGTTTTGCTAATAAAGAAATCAGATATAATCCGATTAGCCTAACTTTTATTTCTTTCTCTTGTCTAGATGAATATGAAAGAAGTAATAAAACTGTTTATTAATCGGCCAAAAGTAAATATAAAAAATTTCTAAATTTGTTCGTTTTTTATAGGTGAATTACAAAAACTGAATTGCAAAAACACGTATACAAAAAAAAAAAAAAAAATATATATATATATATATATATATATATATATATTTCATTTGATATTTTTAAGTTTGTGCAAAAATTGCAAAGTTTTGGAAAACTCGAGTTCTCATCCGATGTCGACGTTTTAAGGTCCTTGACTAATTGACTGTATATATATGAGTGTGTGTTTGTTTATGAGTGTGTAGGTGTGTTTGTGGGCGTGTATGTGTATAAGTATGTGACCCGCTTGTAACTTTGGAACTAAACTGATGACGTTTGAACCGATTCAAACCGGTAGAAATCGGCTCTACCGATCTATTCCAGAAACTGATCAGGCTGAAGATTAAAAAAATCACGTCGGCTACTGCAAATCCGATCAATCCGTTCGTGAGATGTCGTGAACGAAAAAATTCGAAAAAAGTGATTAAAAAAATTCCAAATTATATATCTGATCTTTTATATCTTTTATGATATATCTCGATTCTTTTATAGGAACTGAAAACTATATCAATAACCGTTTCTCACGAGGGAATCGGTTGATTTGAAACTTAAAATAACAGGGTTTTGGTGCGAAAAACCTAAAAGCGTGTAATAGCACAAAAACCAGGTTCCAGTTAAAATTAGCGGCAAGTTACAGCGATGGCCTTTAGGCTCAACCATTTTCTATATATTTTTTTTTCATCGACTTATCGTTTCATATAGACTATCCCCACCCCACAAGAAATAACTATTTTTCAAACTCATTTTAATTACCAAAAAAAAAAAGACTGAAACTTTTTTAAACGAAATTGTAAATTTGGTTGTTGGTGTCCATTATCGTTAATGGCTTCCATTCGAATTACATTCTTTTTTATCAGTTTGATTTGGATCGAATATCAAAGTGGTGTCGCAACGCGCCACCCTTTTGGACGGAAAACTGAAAATTGTTTTCTTCTGCCGCCGACTACATTTAAATGGACGCGCCGAAAAAGCAATAAAACATCCGATTTTTTTTCATTCGTTCTGTTTGTGCACAATGAAATTGATTAAATGAACAGCCACACACACACACACACACACATAGACACGGGCACAGATATTTCTCGCAAGTTTGGCTTTACATTTCTAGTCGCCACTCACCTAAAATGACCAACGCGTTTCCCAGCAAACCAGCAAAACCGATAATTCCAAAAAAGACTGGCACAATTGTTGACACGACGCGCTCCAACGGCCATTCAACGTCCATTTCAAGGTCCATTTCCATGAGGTTGTCGGGCGGCAGGGTTGCATTGCCACCACCATCTGACATGGTGGCCGTGGGAAAGCGTTGCTTGCCGATGGCAAATGTGATGTTGGCACATTCTGTGGCATTCAGCCACTCTGTGCAGGCGATGGCCAGTGAGGATGAGAGTGTTTGGGCCTGTGGGCTGGGTTGTTGTGAGTGTTTTATTGGCATGTTGCTGTGATTCATTTGAGGACTTTTGTCGTAGGCCATCATGGAATGCTGTCAATTTGTACACTGACTGGAGGAGGGGATGTCAGCAGTTGGTCAAAGATCTTTTGTTTTGTTTCAGCAAAAAGAAGAAGAAATAATCTTTTTGTTGTAGTAAAAAGCAACTTTTAGCATCTCATGTCGTCCTTCGTTTTCTTTGCAGCTTCCACCACTTTATTATTGAGTCTTAAGTTTCTTTGAAAATAGTTCAGCATCCTTTTCAGTAGTTTAAGAAACCTGCAAAAATTAAAAAAAGTAAAACAAAGAAAAAATTTATTAAAGTTATAAAAATGCTTGTTTCTATAAATTTTTCAAAAATGCTGAAGAGTTTGTTTCATAAAAGAAACATTCTTTTCAAAATACGAGCTCTTCACACACGAGTATTTTTCTTTACAAAAAAAAAAAGAAGAAAACATTTTACCATTTTCTAAAGTTTTAAAAAAGTTTACTCTCAAAAGTAAAATTTTAAAGGAACTTTTACTTCAACAAATTGTTTTTATTTGCAGGAAATAATTGCAGATTCTGAAAATATTCGAACTAATTTGAAAGAAAACCGGTATGCGGAAAAATTTAATTCGTTGGATAATTTTTTAAAAGGCTTTATAAAAAGTCATTTCTCAAACAGAAATTTCGTTACAAATAGTTTGTTTGAAGGTTGTTACTTCTTCTGGCCACAACTTTTTTGAAAATAACTGTTTTAACATGATTTTTAAAAAGGCATAATTTAGACGGCACTTTTGTTGAAATTGACATCTCTAATTGATTGTTTCTTGAAAGGAACTTTCCTTTTTGTATATATAATTTTTTTTATTGCAAGAAAATTGTGCAAAAAGTACTATTTTCGAAAGGTAGTTTATGTAACGGAAGTCTTTTGAAAGTATTTCTCTGAAAGAACATTGTAATCGGTACCAAAAACCAAACTTTTTGTAAAGCTATTATTTAAAAGGTACTTCTTCAAAACGAACTTTTCCAAAAGGAATTTTTTAAAAGCTACTTTTTTGAAATGTAGTTTAAAAAAATATGTTTTAAACATATATTTTTCAAAAAGTAATTATTGAATGATTCCTTTTTAAAATATACTTTTTAAAAAATTAATTTTAAAAATAGTCTCTTTAAAGAGTTTTTTCTTCAAAAGATGCTTAATTTGAGAGGCAATTTTTCAAAAAAGGCTATTTTCAAAATGTTTTTGTAAAGGTACTTGTTTTATAAACGACTTTTTCAAGCAAGTACTTATATTAAAAAGTACGCTCTTAAACAGGTACTTATTTTAAAAAGTATACTTTCAAATAGGTACTTATTTTAGAGTACGTATTCAAACAGGTTCTAATTTTAAAAACTACCTTTTCTAAATCGTACTTATTTTATAAATTATATTTTCAAACAGGTGCTTATTTTAAAAAGTACGTTTTTAAACAGGAACTTGTTTCGAAAACGTACATTTTGAAACAGGAACTTATTAAAAACGTACGTTTTCAAATAGGTACTTATTTTTAAAAGTACGTTTTCAAATAGGTTCTTATACGAAGAAGTACGTTTTCAAAAAGGTTCTCAAAAAGTATATTATCAAAATCGTACTTATTTTGAAAACTACGTTTTCAAACAGGTTCTTATGCGAAAAAGTACCTTTTCAAGCAGGCTCTCACTTTAAAAAGTATATTTTTAAAATGGTACTTATTTTAGAGAGCACATTTTCAAACAGATTCTTATATTAAAAAGTACGTTTTCAAACAAGTTCTTATTTAAAAAGAACCTTTTCAAAATCGTACTTATTTGAAAAAGTATTCAAAAGTATTTTAAAACATGGTAAAAGTGCGTTTTTAAATAAGTACTTATATTAAAAAGTACCTTTTCAAAATCGTACTTAAATTAAAAGTTAAATTTTCAAAATCGTACTTATTTTAAAAAGTAAGTTTTCAAACAGCTACTTATTTTAGAATGCACGTTTACAAACAGGTATTTACTTTAAAAAATACGATTTCAAACAAGTACTTATTTTAGAAAGTACGTTTCCAAAAAGGTTCTCATATTAAAAAGTACCTTTTCAAAATCGTACTTATCTTAGAAAGTACGTTATCCAACAGGAACTTATTTTAAAAACGTACGTTATTAAATAGGTACTTAAATTTAAAAAGTACGCTTTTAAATAGGTACTTATTTTTAAGAAGAAACTTTTTAAAATAAACTTTTTTGATAAAATACAGGTCGTTTTCTGTTAAGATTTTTCGTGAAATATCATTCTGATTTATTAATATGACAGGCAGAAATGCAACAGGAATGAAAAGAAGTCTAGCGACAATTAACTTCAGGTGACAGTCGTGGAGTTCTCTGCGCTCATTTCCTTGGTAAAGAAAGTTTATTTGAAAAAAATTCCTATTATTGCAGTACAACACTGGCCTCTGTTGCACGGATGCAAAATAACTTTCAGGAAACATCAGCGTACAATAATTTGCAAACCTGCACGTTTGCATGTTAAAGGTTGCCCTTTCACACACACACACACACACACACCTCCTTCCTTGTTTTTTCGAAGTACTCAAGTTTTATGCGATAAAAAAATAGGAGAAAACAAGTTGTTTGAGTGTATTAAAATCCATATGAATTTGCATTGAGGACACCGAAGGTCATGGCGGTGGTGGAGGGGGGCACATTTAAATGCGTTTTTATTTTGTGCTGTTTTCAAGAATAATAACGCTGTTTAGATGCAGGAAGTGTCATCGCTCGTTTATGTGTAAATACGAGCAGCGAATGTTTACTCTCTCTCGCATGTACTCGCATGTAAGTATGGGAGTGGGTACGTGTGTGTGTGCATGTGTTGTGTATGCAAATTTGTGTAGAGAACGTATCCTTTCTCGTGTTTGCGTTTCTGCTTTAACATATTTTCTGTTAACATGACCCCTCAGAGCCAGATTATCTCAAGTTGCATTTTATGGAATATTATCGAAATTAAAAATTTATTCATCCATCGATAGTTTACAAACACAGACGAAAGATATCGTCCCTTTAATTTGTATTAAATTACTTATAATTATATACGTTAATGAGTGTTTTTGTTCGCAATTCCTTTTTTTACGAGAAAATTAAATAAATTATGTTCTTTCCAGTAACTGCACTCTGGTTTATTATTATTTGATGAATTTGAATAAAAAGTTTTAACAGGCTAATGAATTATTAGAATGATGATCAAAGTAGATTAACCAAATGAAATGAGATATTTTTTGTATTAAATTTTTTTAATTGAAACTAAAGTACTTCGTTGTGTGCGTTTTTCCTGAAATATTACAAATTATTTTAGTTATTTCTTACAAAAGTTTTATTTTGATTTAGTTATTTATAAAAGGACTTAAATGAATAAAAAAAACAATAACCGAATAATTCGCCTTAAAAATGCATTTCATATAAATTCGAAATTTAAAACAACACATCAGAGCATTTCTTTTTTTTTTTGAGTTTTGTTTTGTGGTATCGCAATATTTAGGAAAGTTATTTAATAATATGAATTAAAGAATGGAAGTATTAATTTCTTTTGAAAAAAAAAATTAAATGCAAATTCGTATTGACAATTTCATTTGAAAGATTTATAAAAAAAAGTAACAACTTCAGGAAATACTAGTCAACCGATTTTGATTTCAACAGTCAGCAATTTTGAAAAATAGAAATAACTCAGAAGGTGTGGTTGAGCTTAAACTTATAATTTGAATGTTCAATTTTAAAAAGTCCGCAACCCCGATATCCCAAAAGTGTATCAACTCAACTTTAGGGAAAATTCAAATCTCTGTCAAACTGACACATTAAAACGTGTTGAAAATTTTGTTCCCAGTCAGAATGTTCTACCCAAAAGTTACAAAATATTTGTCATGAGAGATATTTGACTAAGAATATATTTTAAGTTTTTACACAACTTGCTCCACTGTTTCGATTAGCTAAAATATTGATTTCTTTCTAAAATTTTTATTTTTAAAAATTATTATGTTAAACGGTCAGACGAAAGAATATGTCCATCGTACAATTAAAATAAAAAATTTGTTTCGGTTTTAAATTATACAAACGAAATTTTCTTTTGGCACAGTGGACCTGGTTGGTTCTGAAAAGTCCAAGCTTAAATAAACCGAAATTTTTCCTTTCCAAACTGTAAATTCCGAAAAGACAACAGATATTTGATGTTACAAAATGCCATAGTGCATTCTAAAATTTATATTTTATTTGAAATTATTTGCTTTTTTTTCAAAATCCACCCCCAGTGTTACACGTACCGAAATTTGCAAAAAAGTTGTGTGTCTTCTAGCTTTCTTGTATAGAATTTCAAGGTCTTTAAATGGAAGTGTATGTGTTACTTTGTGTGCTTATGAAAAAAAAAAGATGAACGCAACAGGGTCATAGATTTTATATATAAATAAACTCGGTATTTTTGTGGTACACTTTTGAATATCTTATTGTTCATTAATATAAATGAAATATATATTATCTGAAAGTTAATTTCATGTAGATGTGGACAACTTAAATAAATTATAAATATATCCCATAAAAGTAATGAAATAAGCTTTTAAGTACAAAAGCTAGAAAAAATATTTCTACTTAATTAAAATTTTTTTGCTATTCTTAAACATAAATATTTGCCATTTTAACATTTTAAATATGAAATTTTGACATTATTATTTATGTAAACAAAAAAACTGTATTTTAATTGAAAATATCGAGTTGCCACGGGCCTTAATTCTCCCACTTCTGGCAGGCCAATCCTGCCAAATTCCGATATTATTGTATTCGGGATTTCTCATTTACCAGTTGTTAGATTGATTTCGTGGAAATGCTCTACAAAAAAAAATTGTCATTAAATGTTGTTACTCAATTATTGGATCCATTATAACGCTGTTTAGTCGCATATTTTTCATTAGGAATTATTATGCACCATCACAAGACAATTTCGATTTGTAGACAGTCTGCGAGCCATTTTCAATTCTATTTTAATGAATTCAAATAAGAGGACCAAATAAAATCATCTCTGTGAAGTTTTTAGGTTGTTAAAATGCCTCATAAAAATATTTCCCATAAAATGCCGACTACAAGACTCTGAATACAACAAAAAGATAAAAAAAAAACTCAACCAGCCGAAATTTAATATTCTGAATAAATGCGAACTGAATTAAGTTGAATATTCTGGATAGATGCGAATTGAAATATTTAACACATTTTAAAACGTGACTCGTTTCCCTGAGTCGCAGAAGCTAAATTTAAGTACGCCGATACAAATACTTTCCCTTTTTATTTTGCTCGCCTGCAAGAAAAGAATTTGTAATTACAAAATTTATAATTTCATAAATTTTTGATGTGTTAGACTTTTCCTTTTATTTTAAACGTAATAAAAAATTGTGTTTAAAATGATGTCATTCTGTATTATGACATCAGCAGCAACAACTGTGCTGACCTTGAAAACTCGGTATTTATTGCGTTTCAAAAAGCTGAGAGATTTAAAGCAGATATTCTTGTTTACCATGACGACGATACTCATGTTGTGTCTGAAAACGTTTCAATTAAACTAAATTAAATTATTTAATCGTAAAGTGTTGTTGAAGGGTGTTAATGTGCTTTCAATGCCGCGTCTATAAATGGTGGGGGATCTTCAAACCTTAAAAAAAACAGTCCGGGAAAATCATAAAAAATTTTATTACTTTTTTTTTACTTGCAAATAAATGCCTACAATAGAATGGCTAAAGTTTTTAATATGAAAATAAATTGTGTGGGATTGAAAAAAGAAAAAAGAAAATATTTCAATATTAATTATATCGGGTTGACGGACTGAGAAAAAATATTTTCGAAATTAAACGTTTTTGCCCCCATGTTTTATGTTATAATTTCCATTAATTAGATACAAGCATGTTCTGACACGATGTTGTGAGGCGCACGTCTTTTGCTTGGGATTGCAGCTGTTTATTTAAAACACTTGTGAAAACACATCACGGTAATTTGAACGCTGGAGGCCCTACATCGGTTCACTATTGAAGCAGTTCTGGTATAACATTTTCTCATAAAACTGTTTATAAATGGGAACTATTTTCACCTTCAACTAGACCGCCTAACGAGTGGTAATAAAGAAATCATGTGCATTTGTAGAGTAGCGGCTTTCGAAAACAGCGCTGTGTGGGTTAAGAACTAAATTCATGTTTATTTTTCCATTTGATACCCGCAGTATTCATGAAATTAACAACAATTGAATTTAAGATCATAAAGAAAGTTCGAAATAATTAAATGATGTCAAGTACAAACACAAAGAACCTTTTTTTAAATATCATAATTTCATCGAAAAGAAAAAATTAATTAATTATAAAAAAGAAACAAATTGGAAATCTTGGCTATTAGACTCCAATTGTCTTTAAAAAAGTTTATCAAGAAACTTAAATTCCTTTTCCGCCTCTTCCATTCTGTCTGTTTGTCTGCGCTGTAGGAAAATATATTTTTAATATTTTTATTTTCACTTCTTCTGGCTAAATTAAAGCTGAGAAATATGCTGCTTTCAAGTGGAACCATAAAAAGCTGAAACTCTCAAATATCCCGTGTAAATTATCAATTTTAATTTTGTGCATCAAATAATACGAAAGAGAAACGAAAGTGAAAAAGGAATTAAAAACTATTTTAATAGACTTTATTTTGTCGTTAAATGCTGGAAGAATGTGAGTTGGCGAGAGTTGAATTTGCGCTGCGTAAAGTATGCAATAAATGATGAGACTTGTGCCGCTTAAAAGTATGCAATGAAGATTTTCTTTAGCGTAAAATCATAAAATTTTTCTCAAGAGAATTAGTTCTCTATTAGACACAAGTAATTAAATATAATTTTTTTTTCAAAATTTTACGACTGCAAGAAAAAGTAAAATTTGCAGTGCGAAACTATTCAAATAAAAAAATTTTTAAAATATATCCCACTGTGCGTACTGATAACCGGCAGGTGATTTAATTAGATTTATTAATACTTTTTTAAGTTCCTGCTGTTTTTTCCTACAAACCCGGAAGGTAAAGATGCAATTTCCTCTTGAATATTTAATCAAATATTAAGAAAGAAAACAACAACAACAAACAAAAAATATATATATTTTACTAAAGATGATATCAAACCTTTTTAATCTTGAAATTGTTTTGAATTAGTTGTACTCTGATGGGGTATATAATTTCGTAGTTTAATAAAAATCACTTGTGTCGAATTTTTTTCGTTGACTGATTTTGACCCGATTTGCAGTGGCCGACGTGCTTTTTTACTCTTGAGAGCTGATTAGTTTTGTGGAATCGATCGGCAAAGGCGTTTAAAAGTTATTTAAAAAAATACTTAAAAAATTTTTGTTTTTCTGTTTCTTTTAAATTTCTTGAAATCTACCGGTTCGAATCGGTTCCAAATACACTGGAAATCTAAGTTCAGTAAAACCATCAGTATTTTTGATATCGGTCAAGCCGTTCCAAAATTAAGAGCGGGTCACATACTTACAGACACACTCACACACACACCCACCCAAGCTTACACACACACACACACACACACACCCACCCAAGCTTGCACACACACACACACACACGCGACACACACATCCATGCAGACATAGTGACTGGCTCTCAGAATCAGTCAAAGAAGCTTTCTGCGACCTCAAAACGTCGTGGTCGGACGACAACTCGATTTTTCCAAAACGGGGTAAAACCAATAACTTTCCGATTTTCGAAAATTTAAACATTTTTCTAACGGACAGTTAAAGAAGTATTTTACTAAACTCTGTTCCCAGCGTGTCATGTCTTGAAATTATTTTAAATTACTTGCACAGATATTCTTAACAACTCTCATCACTCGAACTTCAAACACAAAATGAAGCTCATTATCACAGAAATTGTGAACCTGTTCAAAAGGGCAGCACTCTATATTTGCGTACATGTGAATGTGTGTATGTATTGACTCCAACCCAACAATCAAACTTATCTTAATGGATGTACTTAAATAGTCGTAACATTTTAAGTACTCGAAGTACTTTCACATGCCAGTCTATTCTACTCCTTGTGTTACTTTTTTTATTGCATTCTGGAAACATGTAAAAGCAATATTATGGCCAACACGTTTTAAAGTCACACCCGTAACACCCTTTACATGTGTCGGATGGCACGCATTCTTCCTACATGTAAAATTCCCACATTTTATGACGAACAATAAAAACGCACCATAAAAAGTTTTCGTACAAACAAACAATGAAACAACATGTTTTGCGAGAAACAATTTCGCCATTAATCTATTAATTTTTAATTTTTTTTTTTTTTGCAAAAGTCTAACCAAAATGGGTTTATTAATTTTTAGTCAAAAATTAAACAAAAATCTGAAGCGAAAATAAAAGTTAGTTGAATATAAAAATAATAAATTAAAAAAAAAACTCACGTAAAGAAACAACCTCTTCGATAAGCAACAAATAATTGTTATTGTTTTCCTTAATTTTTCTTTAATAATTATAGTAATTCTCATATCTTGTTTGAACTCCGAACGAATTATGCTGAGAGTAAATAAATATTTATAAGACATAAATTGCTGAGAATATTGCAAATAAATTAAAGGAATCTCCACTCTAATAAAAAATTAAAAAAACTGAATGAAGCAAAATAAAACGAATAAATAATTAAATGGTCTTTGCTTAATATCAAAATAAAGGGTGTTTTTATAGAGTGATATAAGTTTAAATCATAATAAAATATATTAATATATTTTTGATATCAATGAAACGGTCTTTATTGGATAGAAAATTTTATGAAATTAATGTTTGAATATGATTTCGGCCATGTGGCCGCCACGGCTGGCGCGTACAAGGCGCAATCTGGAACACCAATTTTCACAAACAGTAACATTCTCACCATCATCGTTTCTGAAGACATATGGGCCAATGACTCCGCCAGCCCATAAAGCCCACCGAACAGTAATTTTCTGTGGTAGTAGTGGTGTTTCGACAAAAGCTTGTGGATTCTCCTCACTCCAAATGCGACAATTCTGTTTATTTACGCACCCATTCAACAAAAAATGGGCTTCATCGGAAAATAAAGTTTTGAATGGACGAAGTGCACGATAAGTTTGACGAACAGAACCATTATTTGGATTAAAAACTTCCACAATTTGCACGCGTTGCTCTGCTGTATGTCGATCCATAACGAAATGTCGAAGCAAACTAAACAAAAAGCAACTATCAGCTGTTAAATGGGTGGTCAATGAAAGCAGAGATGCCAACTAAAAGTTGTATCACTCTATAAAAAACACCCTATATAAATGTAAATGTTTTATTCTAACTTATTTTTTTTTTACTTAAAAACAGTTTTTGGTTTCTTGAGTTTCCTGGACATGTGGCTCCAACCACTTTCGGGGTAGAATGTGTTTTTACAGTAAAATTGCCCGTTTATTTTGGCCGTTTAATTCGGCTGTATCTTTCAGATGATTATGTTTCACATGCTTTACAAAGCTCTACGAGTTTGAGCTCTTCGAGCTTAAAAGTCTACTGAGAGTTTAATAAATTGAGAACACTAATTGATCAGATAAATAATTTCGGAGTTAAAGAAAAGAGAAAGAACATGTAATAAAAGAAATCACTTCTTTGGAATTTTTTTTCGTTCACGATATCTCACGAATGGATTAACCGACTTTGACATGATTTGCAGTGAAGACAACTATCTTTCAAATTTCTTGAAGTCTACCGGCTCGAATCGGTTCCTAATTCACAAAAACCTAAGTTTAATAGAACCCTTTTATTATCTTAAATATTTAATAGAACCCTTTAGAACGTCATAAGTGTGGTCGAAATCAGTCAAGCCGTTACAAAGTTATAAGCGGGTCGCATACTTACACACACACCCACATACACACACATAAATACACATATATATATACACATATATATACATATATATATACACACACGCACACATACCTACAGCCATAGTGACGGGTTCTCAGAATTAGTCAGGGAAGCTTTCTAGGACCTCAAAAGCTTATCAGATATTTACAAATACTCCAACGTACAGTTTATTTCCGATTCCAGCAGATTTACTTTTTTGCTGGTTGCATTTTTTTCTTTTTAAATCCCTGAAAAGTTTTCTAAAATAATGGTATTTTAATTGCACTCTTCTAACAAAAAATGTTGTCAACCTTTTAAAAAAAATTAAAAAGAATTTCAAGAAAACTAATCACAACCTACACACCCACACCCCCACACCCATACAAACACGACAAACAGTCTTAAATATCAACTATTTCTAAACTCATTTTCTGCATTGACAACTGAACTGCTGCATTTTTGTTTTTTGTTTGTTCTTTATTTGTAAAAAAATTTCATTATTGCAAAACTTTTCGAACTGCAGCATTTTGCTTTTGTTTTCGCCAGACAATTGATTATTTCGCAAATGACACATTCCTCAGCTTGGCAACGTCAGTGTAAACAATAAAAATGACTGATTGACTGATATTGAGCGACTTCAAAAATTTATTTGAACATTTTCATCATACTCGTGTATTGTGTTTGTCAATCATTCATTAATTTAGTCATGACAGACGATTCAACTAATTTACATCCCTGCGAGCACAGTGCGTTCGCATGTGCATGCAAATTTGTTTGACAAGAGAAGCAACAAATTGCTCATAAACTGAAAAGAACATGTTTTTAGCCGAAAATTAATACGCATTAAATTACACTCGTATTCCAACCACATTTTGGCAGATTATTTGTTTTCAAGCAGAAACTCTCTCTCTCCCTTGTACCTCCCTCCCTCCCTCCCCTGCTGCATCTGAAATGTTTTCATCAAACCGTACATGACAACGATTTAACTAAAACATTTTGAAAAATAAGAGAAAAAAAATGACAGAGAAACAGAACAAAAATCTGTTGGAAGTAGAAAATTTTTATGATGTGAAATAATCCTGAAATAGTTGACACCAATTCCTTTAATTATGCATGAAGAGATTTGAATGAGTGTGTTTGAAAGTCTGACCAGTGCTGCCATATTACAAGAGAGTACAATAGCGTCAAGTAG